>OX451374.1:15915511-16460511 GCA_949629185.1 Apamea crenata
TACGCCTTCTTCCCATGGGGTAAGTAGAAACTATAGAACGTCACCTGCTACGTCCTTACTTGCTCATTTGGCCTCGTTTACGTTCATACCTCTGGTTATACACGCACGCCGGCTCGAGTACTACGCTCATGACCATTCTGAAGATCATCACCAGTAAGGTCACTATATGTCCTTCCAGGGCGTCTCCTCCCGACGTTTCCACTTTTCCCCGGAATTTTTTCGTATTCTAGTGTAAAATATGTTCTGAAAAAACCGGTCAAGTGCGTGTCGGGCCACGCGCAGTGTAGGGTTCCGTAGTTTTTCTAACAGCCAAGTGCGGGTCGTATTCGCTGACTGAAAGTTTCGTACCATGCTCTAACTAAAAGCCAAACATGACTACCTACCTAATTTGACTTCCTATACAAATCCTCACCTGGTACGACAATTTTGCATAGAAAGTTTTAATTTTTTTTTTTGAGATTTGGATAAGACTTGTCATAGCCGGTGTTTTGAATTTAAATACAGGACACAGAGCTACACTACTCACTCGTCACAAAAAATAAAATTGAGAATTTTTTTTTTGTGTTTTAATATAAACGTTGCCCCACACTAGGATTTTCGTGCCGTGCCGTCAAATTCTATGGAGTTGTTCGAAATTTTCGAGTCAAATTGGTCGACTATTACTCATAAACTTGTAAAGCCCACTTAAGTATGATAGTTTTCCTTTAAACTTCGTTATAATATAGGTACTACTGCCGTGACATTTGAATTTCTAACTACAACCGTTTAGTTGGTAGAGGGCGGGACACTTGACTCTAACAAAAATTGGTACTTTAAAGCTTGATAAGTCACGAACGGTTTACTTATTCAAAAAAGGTCTTTCCAAACCCCTAATATTTTTGAAAGACCTATCCAACAATATCGCACACTATGGGAAGGACGAAAAAAATATATCATCCCCACTTTACATGTAGGGGAGGTACCCTAAATAATTGTTTTTTACAAAAATTTATTTTACCACTTTTTCGGCGTTATTAACGTGTATACTCATGCCAAATTACAACTTTCTAGTACCAATAGTTTTTGAGCTAAGCCGCGGACAGACAGACAGACAGACAGACGGACATGGCGAAACTATAAGGGTTCCTAGTTGACTACGGAACCCTAAAAACTTGACAATGGGCGGCTGCTAGATAAATATAATCTTTGAGGTTATACTTGATAGATTATGAGTTTTGCTTTAGAGTCACCTTTGTTCAACTGTGCACATCGATACTTCTGATATTGAAGGAAATCGTTTCTCAGCGAGTGGTTTTATAAGCACACAATCCAATTTATTTTATTTCCTTTCCAACCAAACTGATTTTATTTGTAAATTTACTATGCTGTCCTTTGTTTTTTAGATAAAACTAAAAGGGATCACCACAAGGAAATTCTTGTGGTGATTCTTGAAATTTGAATGCTTGACAATAATTATAAAATACACACAAGCCAAGCAACACACACACACATTGTCAAGCATTCAAATCTCTCTATAAAAACAGAAATGTACGAAATACTAAATGGAAAGGAAAACATTCCGTCCCACCATTTGATTGCAATGCCTTTGTCATGTGCAACTGTAACAGCCAAAAGGAACGTACGGGTAACACCTATACCCGCACTGTTACAGATTATATTAATCTTCAAATGGAAATTCGTGCATGCCTGCCTGTTAGTACCTTTCATAATGTTATATAGGAATTTTAATCACACGACTTCATTAAGCTCTATGAATATTTGAAATCAATCTATCTTTTACTCGAAATGTGAGCTGCTGAGCATACTATACAGTCCGTGTCAGAGATGTGAGGTCATATTTAAGGTACAGACTATCAAACTGAACATTTTTCTCCATGGAACCAACATAATAATCGTAAAAAATTTATCAGGTGGCTCATACATAATAAAATTATGTTGTACTAGCGTTTGCCCGTGGCTTCACCCACGAGGATGTCGGAAAATATCCCAACATACGAGAACGTACTACCGGGATTAAAATACCTTATCTGTTAACCCAGGTAAAAAATGTATTAATTCCGTAATACATTGTTTTCATATAACTGTATAGTTTACGCGGCGCATGTCAGTAAACCTCTCAGTTGGCTTGATTTTTTCCGACATCTTCATATTTCGTCATATTTCAGCCAATTTACACAAAAATTTAATGAATTACATAAATAAAAATTATGACTCACTCCGTCCATTGGTGAAAACCGTATGAAAATCGGTTCGGCAGCTTTTGAGTTTATCGCGTTCAGACATACTTTGTTTTATAATATGTAGTGAGAACATTGTCATCAAATGTGCCATTGAGCCATCAATTTACTTGATAAAACCAATACCTAGCCTCAATCAATTATAACGGGTGGGCCATTTAAAATTTAAAATTTGAATCGGCTATAAAAAAAAACTACTGATTATTTTTTCAAATTTTGGTTTTATTGGAAAGGTTGAACTTTGTCATTTATGAATGGAACACAATATCATTCATATGACTACCACGACTGGCTCGGCAGTAACCCATCCAATCAACTCAATTGATGGCACGGTTGGCGCAGTGGTTAAGCGATTGACTGCTGCGCTGCGTGTCGCGGGTTCGATTCCCGCACGGAACAAATATTTGTATGACCTACAAGTAGTTGTTCCGGGTCTGGCTGTTTGTGTATGTGAGTTTAGATGTTTGTGAACGCACCCACGATACAGGAGAAATTCCTAAAGTGGGGCAACGATTTAAAAAAATAAAAATTCAGTACATTTTCGATGGTTTTGGCTTGAATCTCTTCAATGGCAACTGCGATTTCATGTTTCCATAACATTTATCCTTAATGGTTCCCCACAGTAATCCAAAGGGCTCAAATCACAGCTCCGAGGCGGCCAATTGACATCAGCATTTCGGCAGATTATTCGATTTTCAAAAACAGTGCGCAAAAGATCGATGGTTATGTTGACTATGTGACATGTGGCCCCGTCCTGTTGAAACCAAATGTCGTTCTCTGAACCCCATATGCGGAAGGCAGGTAATTTCTCGAAAATTTTCCACGTTAGTTTATTACAGTTTACCTACGTTAAAGACTCACTAATTTGGAAGGAAGTTTTTAATATTTCCCAATTTTGTTCGAGCGTATAGCGTCCCATTTTACAAATGTCAAACATAAACTTCCTGTCAAAAAATGAATGTCATTCTACCTTTCGCAGTCAAAGTAATCGGTACTTCAAATTTTAAACACTAGATGGCCCACCCTTTACAATCAATTTGGAAGCTTTTGAGACTCATCTATTAAAAATCTAGTAACAACACAGTGATTGATTGGACGGCGAACATGTTTGAAAGCCCTTTTATATTTTCCCATAGGAGACATTTGTTAATTCAATTTATAAAACCCAAAATGAATTTCTGAATAATTATTGTACCCATTTTATATCATACTAGTATGATTTAATTGGTTAGCACTTTGTGGGTTTTCTATCACTAATATTTTAGTTTTTTACAAATTAGCTAATTGATAAATAATGATAAATGATAAATAAATGGTAAATGATAATGATAAATGATTTTATTTTGTAAGTAGGTTTGTACAAACACTTTTACACGTCAATCATATTTTAAAACTATATGAGGTCGGAGTTTCCTATCTGACTAGTCTGAGAAGAAAGGCCGAAACAAACTCAGAGGTCACAATCTATTTTAAAGTCCAGACATAATCTTGGTCAGATCATATGAAGACCATGCAGGTCGATGTCTGAGATGGTCTTTTGAGGAAATAACCACACAGATTGAGAGGACCTGTCCAGTCAGTGCAGGCATTTGTCAGAAAACGTGCAGCTCAACTCAAAACTTAAGGAGCTCGACGATTTGACGAACAATACCAAAGAAAGGACATTTGGGTAGGCCACATTAATTACTCAAACTGACAGACCATGACAAAAACTAAGAGAACAGAGAGAAAAATAAAATATAATAAAAATAAAGTGACCCACATAGTCTTCACATTCACAATAATTAAAATAATAGAATAGTTTACAAAGTAAGCAAATGTCATAGTATTTATAAAATTCATTAATGTCAAAGTGTATATAAAAAAAAACAACATAAAACAGAAAAATAAGAACACTAAATAGGTAAAAAAGTGGAAGCAACTCAATCCCAAGCCCTTTTGTCCTCGATATAATCCTTAACAGTATAAA
Organism: Apamea crenata; assembly: GCA_949629185.1. Lineage (NCBI taxonomy): Eukaryota > Metazoa > Arthropoda > Insecta > Lepidoptera > Noctuidae > Apamea > Apamea crenata. The sequence continues at coordinate 15,919,718 of OX451374.1, forward strand.
AGGCTTTCTGGCACAACTTACGTTTAATGAATGATTTGAATTTATTAAGGCTTAGATCTTGAACGGGGCTTGGAACTTTATTATAAAAGCGTATACATTGGCATCTGAACGAGCCACCTATTTTCTTGAGCCTTGTTGTAGGTACAACAAATTTGTGTTTGTTCCTAGTATTTATATCATGGATATCACTGTATTTTTTAAACAATTTTATGTTTTTATGTTCATATAAAAAAATTTCATAAATATATTGAGAAGGCACAGTCATCACATTAATCTCTTTAAATTTGTCTCTGAGCGAGTGTCTCGGACTTCATTTATAAATTGATCGAACAGCTCGCTTCTGCAAAACAAAGATAGTCTGAATATATGAATAGAATAATTGGAGGTATACACTGTATTTTTCTAGCAATTCTGGTTCAATGTGACTCGTTACTGACTGGCGTGACTGATTAAAAAAGCGGCAGTACATTGAAGTATTTATTCGTTGTACCGTTATCGTCCTTGTTTTAGACACAAAACAAGTTACCTCAGTCTATCGTACCTATTCGTTACATATTCATTTCATTAGCGAAACTTTAGACTAGATGAGCTTCAAGCCAGGTATAGAGGGTAGCAAGCTCTTCCTTTCAAAAGCTTTTTGCTAACTGCGATAAAACTTTTTGATATTCCATTTTTTTGCTATCACTATAGCAAAATTTTGGTGCCAAACAGAATCGATCTTTCTCCTGTTATTGGGAGAAGACGACCACTGACAGGAAGTGGTCTCCCAGTCACCATCGCTTATGGACTTTGGTAATATTAGCTAGAGAGAGAAGCTGTCTCATGTACAGTAAATTGTTTAAAAAAGCTTCAGAGGAACGTTATAGATCAACAAGACCAGAATATCGACACGAATTATGTCTAAGAGCCTCAAAGACGGCCCTTATGCTCAAAACATTATCTGCATGGCTCCAAAACTATATAATAAAATACAAAATGCTATCAAAGATTTTAATTTGACACAATTTCAACGGAAATTTAATGACTTTTTAATTGAAAAATGCTACTATACCATTGACGAATTCCTTCTTGACAAATTGTTATAAACTGACAATTATATATTTATGCTTGACAATTTGACTAATTATTGATTGTTTTTTTAATGTTTTGTAATAATAATTAATTGTATTTTAATTTGTATTGTAATCTAAATTATGACATTTTTGTTTTGTAAGTATACCATATCAATTTTAAATTCTTACATTGTTGAAGAGTGTATGCCCCATTGGGCATACACTCTTCAACAATGTAAGAATTTACCCATTGGTACCCATTATTAAAAAGCTACCCATTGGTAGCTTTTTGAGTTTCCACAAATTAACTGTAAGACCTGCTGTATCACCAAAAAGCACACGAATAAATACTTTGACTTTGACATGTGCCTGTATCCTTTCACAGTTATTTTAGCTCTGATTTTGCAACACTGTCAAAAACAAAGTAATCTTTCATGCACCACATTCGACATTATAATAACTACGAATCAAGACCTACAGTTCTCCACTTATTCACAGTAATATCGAGACTATCGTTTACTCAAAAATACTGCGCTATTATTTCATAATTTCAACGCTGCAGTAAAACAAGGAGAGCGCACATGATCCCGACGGCCCCATATAATTGGCTCCTACTCGAATGGAATAAACACGAATACCTCGAGAGCAGCAAATAAAATAACATTATCATTTTAAACTCCAGCTTATTGCCCGACAAAGTAATCTGTTAAGCAAAACAGACAGTTCTCATAATGTTACATATTCATTGCTATTGTCAAAAAAATATGACAAGTTTGTGTGATACTCAAGATCTGTAGGTTCTGTAGGTATAAAAAATATATTAACAGGTATTTATATTTTAATTATAAAATATAAAGTTATTTGAATTTAAATTTCTTTAGATCAGGTGTTTTAAAATTTCAATAGAATTTTGGATATGCAGAGAGGAAACATGGTGATCAAACTTTGACTTTTAACCGACTTCAAAAAAGGAGGAGGTTCTCAATTTGGATGTCTATATTATTATAATTTTATTATGTTTTTTAATTGTTATGTATGTTCGGGAAAAACTCCGTCATATATGAACGGATTTGCAGAATTCAAAATTTGCAAGATTTTTGTTCGAAAGAGGTTTATTTCGAAATGGTCCCATAATATTTTATTCAATTTCATAAAGATCTGATGATGAGTTTCGGAGACAACGGAACTCTTCAATAAATGCCAGCAAATCAACCGCCGTTGATTGCATTGCTTACGCAATCACATAACATTAAATCACGCTTGTAGCCTCTAAAGGGGTACCTACGCAGATGACTGTGTTCAGTATACCACGGTACACCCTCATTTCTGTCAAAGTTGTTATTGGGGTAGGTACCTCTAATCTTGCAAGAATATTTGTATGAATTTGTGTGGGGTAGGTAGGTACAACTAAAGAGTGAAAAATAAAAAAAATACAAACAAAAAAAAAACAACCGGCTTGCAAAAAAACACTACAAATTGAAAATTAACCTTAATTTCCGTAGTCGGTGTCAAACAACGAAAATGCAGAACCAACGACACCGACTTCCGAAAATAATTTTTTATTAAAGTTATTTTTCAGTTTGTGGTGTTTTTTTTTTGTAAAACAGTTTTTATTTGTCACTTTTCAGTTGTTCTGTTTCAAAATCAAAAAACATTTATTCAAATCAGGCTGAGACTCAGCACTTTTTGAACGTTAAAATTACATAAGACAGTCCCCCAAAACGCCCGCCCTTCACTTTCTTGCTTCAACTGTTTGAAAACAGTCATGCAGGCCCTATAATCCTTATGACAATGAATATATATATCGAGGGCACGATTTTCTCAATACAGCAGAAAAGATAACTACCTATTATAATTTAACTATTTCATATTCCCTACGAAACCCTAATACCCAGTTTGTAATTCTGATAAAAAATGGAGAGCACGACGCAATGTAAAAGCGACTTACAGGTTAAGTACGCACTTGTAATTCATACAATTTATGATCGTATAAATTCTGTTTTAAAAGTATTTAAATTGGTATCTCTGTTATTATGCCCCTGTGAATAGTGTGAGGCCTGTTGTACACGGCACTGTTTCTTTACGGTACGGCGTGTTAACCGCACCGTAAAAAAATCGTGCAAGCTCGACGGCACCGTGCCGTAGTACCGCCGTGTCAGTCAACAAGCTTCCATTGTGATCCACACAACACTGGCGACCGTGCCTGCAACCGTGGCTTTACACACCAATACCGTAGTTTTTCACGGCAAGGAAAATGTGTGTGTATAGCGGACGTTAGGGGAGGGCAAATACTTAGAGGAGACATTTTTTTTAGTGAACACGTGTCTATTATTTTAATTTGGATTATTGTAATTTTACGTACTGTAGTTTTAGAAGAGGAATGCTGATACATAGTTCTAAGAATATTCTCGAGAAGAAACTATAATATTAAGGCTATAATAATACGAAGATTCAAGTACTATCTAAACAATAGAGATTGAGAAAACCATTTGAGGTAGGTACGAGATGAAAATGTGTCATGTCATGTTCAGATTTTTATCTCACATAATAACTAACTTTTGTACCTTTTATAAAGCAAATTAGGTACTAAAGGCGCCTTGAAACATAATGAAAAAAAAAATAAAGCTCTAAAAAGACAATAAAAAAACAAATAACGATCCAAAAGTTAAACGAATTAAATAAATAAATTACCTGAACGCGATGTTGTTTTCTGTAAAGTTGCTCCATTCGCCCCGAGCTATGCGACAGAGATAAATTGTTTCAAGGACTTTTTTCAAATATTTTATCAGGAATATTTTGTTATATATAATTTGGTGAAAAGAGTTACACATTACGTAATTTTCCAAACATTGTGCTTTGCAAGCACAAGGGTCGTGGAAGTATTTAAAGTTAAGTTTGAATTTGTCCTTCAAATTTCTTCGTAACCAGGTTGTCAAGTATGATTTAGTACAAAAGAATTATCACAATATTGAAAACTTTTTACACTTGTTTTAAGCACTGTACCGGATCGACATCACCGCACCTCGGCTCGGCTCGACTTGAGGCGATGCTGATCCTGTGCAGTGCTCAATAATGTTTATATTAAGCCGACGACCAAATATACCCGAAGAAAAGTGGTAACTGAAAGAGTGTCCTTGGAGTTTCTTGCCCGTTCTATAGAGATCTACTTTATGGAATTGGCAACTAGCTTCAACTTGCTGACTAACTGACCGAATCTTTCACAATGCAAAATTGCCTGTAAGTTTAATTTAAATAAAAGCTTTGAGTTTGACTATAGCTAGAACACTAAGAAATAAAACGATACCTACGTAGATTACATGACTTGACATAACATAACGTCAGTATTTCCCTGTACCACCAAAATTTAACCAGTTATATTTTAAAGGATACAATAGCGGTCTTATCGTTGTTTTGAGAGATTTGCTAATAAGTGGTTATCTAGAGACGAAGTTGACCCGTGTGTTTTAAATTTTTCAATCAGAACTCCAGCTTTGGTCGCGGCTTCGCCCGCGTGTAGGTTAGAAATTATCCCACGAGAACGTTCTTCCGGGATAAAAAGTATCCTATATGCTAATCCAGATCATAAACTATCCGTTTGTCAAATTTCATCCAAATCAGATCAGCCATTTTGGCGTGAATTAGTAACAAACATCCAAACTTTTACATTTATCATATTACTAGCTGCGCCCCGCGTTTTCACCTGTACAACTTTCGATCCCTTGGAAATATCGGGATAAAAAGTATCCTATGTGTTAAATCCTGGTTATAAACTATCTGTGTACCAAATTTAATCAAAATTGGTCCAGCCGTTTGAGTGTGAAGAAGTAACAAACATACAAACACACACACTCACAATCTTTTGCCTTTATTATAAAGGCGAAAGATTGTGAGTGTGTGTGTTTGTGTGATAGTACCTAGGAATAATTTCGGAAGGTTCCTGTGTATAATAAATTCATATGATTCTCAATGATAAATGGCAGACATAGTTGCAGTGAACATACATTTTGAATGAATTCTTTCACAAGGAGCTCTTTACGTTTTTAATATTTGAAACGAATATTAAGCACATATTAAAATATATGATGTTGTTATTTCGTTACGACATTGTGTTGCCCCGAGCAATGCGACGCGACGTGTCTTAATGAAACTCTTGCTACGAGTACGTTTCATTCCTCCTTACAAATGTATTTTTTCCTTAAAAATTATAGCGTAACATGTTTTAAATAAAATAATAAGAAATGTCACTAAATTGTACCCAGTTACTTATGTAATCTTAAAAGATTATGTAGATGTAGGCTTAAATACTAAAACAAAAAGTCCCGCAATTAGGTACTACCTAATTGGGGCGTTTCGATTTTGTTTTAGTATTTCGAAATGAAAATAGGAATGTTTTTAGATTAACGCGAGGTGTATCACTCAATATACACGATTGAAAAAAAAAACCTAAACGTTGAATTCATCACTGAGTCATAATATTGTACGCTGACATGTTTGTAACGAACTGTAGCTGCGTCATCATCATCGCACAATGCGCGCGCCGCGCGCGCCAACAGCCAAACCAAAATAAAAATTAAAACCAAACCAAAATAGAAATTAATTTGTGTGGGTATGGAAACATATTGTTGAAATATTGCTATCAATGATCGATTCCATCTACTGTAAATAAGATGCATTCTCCAACCTATCCTCCACCTATCATCCTATCCATCAAGAATTTAAATATTTGGAGGTTGGTCCGCTACTGAGGAATACTTAACAGAAAGACATTACCCTTTTTCTGTTTCAATCGAGTAAAGACTCAAAATTTCCTGACGTTCATCGTCAAAGAATCTTGCTAGTATTTTGGCAGCCGAGATGGCAACGACCTGCAGGTAGGCACTTTTCAGGGGTAGTATTTCTTATAAATAAACTCTCGCATCTTTATAAAATAAAACGTCATAAAAAATCCTTTTTTTCTAGAGCCCCTTTGAGCTCAAAGAAGCTCTTCAGATAACCCTACAAATGCTGGTCGTGACAGCTTCCAGGAAAGAGATAGAAACAGATCAAACAGGTTACTGCTTTGAGCATAAAAGGCTCTCTGATAAACGACACCCTGTGTTTAGAAGTAAAATGATCCATAGCTGACGTAGAGATGATTTGAAAACTGTGCTAGTATGTTCAGCTGTTAAGTACGGTTGTCAAACGAATGCCTTTGACGGCAAAGGTACGGGTTGACAAAAGACTGGTTCACCAGCGGTGTAACCATAACATTGACCGTTGTTGAGTTATTTAGGTGGATGCGATGATTAGAAATCACTAACTATATTTAAGTATTGGGGTTGTAAGAATAAAACATTATGAAAATGAAAACATTAAAGTCAAGTGCCTACTATTGTATGCTGAACAATTTTATTCAAGAATAGGTATAGTGCGGCCGACGAGAGAATGTCTTCTTGACATCTGTCCGTTTCATACGGCCGGACTATAGATAGATACTATATTAGGTTTTAGCTTTAATGTTGGGTTATAGACCCTTCTCTTTTAAATCTTTATAGATATCAAACTCTTTCCTTACGATATGAAATTTTAATATCTACCGATTTAAAGGCTATGAAAAACTTTAGAATTTCACCAAAGAATGATCGCCTCTCAAAAACTTGAAATCGTAAATCTACCCTGTCTGTTTCACACATTTTCATTGGGTGGCAATCAAATTTGAATGAGCCAGATCTTTTATTTAGCTTCTTCTACCCACTGCTGATAAAACGAACACGTAAAATATTTTTGCCATAAAATTAATGACTAAAATTAGTGACTGACACATTACTCCAGCTTAAAATGGGTACAAATTGAACTATAAGTAAATGTGCCAGCCCGTGAATTGAACCTCCGAAAGCTTATCTTCATACTTGTTCAGTATGAAGATAAGCTTTCATTTCGCTAGTTATTTAGACCATATAAAATGTCAGCACCTGCGGAAATTTCGCCGTGCGGCTGGTCGATTTTACATATCGTATCAGAAGCCGAATCAACACAGGTTGATAAAAACCACATAGTACGGACGCCAGCAGGTCAAGCTACCTGAAACTGTCAAATTTTCCCAATCAACCTTGAACCTTAAAGCTTTAGAAATAAAGTTGAAAATCTATTAAAGAAATTTGACAGATTGTAGTAGGTTGATGTGCTGGCGTCTGTACAATCTGCATCAAAATGTCGAACTTCATGCGGCGGGCGATCGCCTGCGACTGAGCATTTTCACGATCGATGTTAGTCTGCCGCCGCATGAGACCTGTCGCCGCACGACAAAAGTCAAAACTTACTCTACTTGTGTACCTATTTGCGATTCTAGTCACTTGCAATGCAACCGCCGAATTGCCATTCAGACAGTCGATATTCGCCGTGCTGTGAAAATCGTGCGGCTACAGTCACCTGTGCCGCATTAGCCACTATCAATAGCAAACGCTTTCATTTTTGACAGTTGAACAACATTTATTGCATTATTTACATTAATTTTTTCCAACTTATGAAGCAATGGATTAGCAATATCTTTCAAAATGACAGATTGAGATCGATAGTGTGTTACGAATTAGAGTGCTGGTAATGAGGTCCATTCGTTGGGATCCCACCTTCACCATTTGCAGCCTGATGATTATAATTAATCACTATGGCTCTTATTTATAGTAGCCATGTTCTCATGTATCAAAAAGTTAATTAACCGTCCCTTCCACCTCACTAGTTCAGCAAATTACCGAAAATAATAGCGTGTAACAGGAATAAACAACAACACTCGTTCTCATGTATACGAGGAACAAACACGGAGTATACGGAACCAAATTAGATACAGTTAGTTAATTAGAATTGCTATGGTGCGTTTGTATAATGTTGGTGTTTATGTGTTTTTGTATACCAAACGTTGCTGATGGAAAGTTGCTACAGCCGCTGAACCTTGCGTTTTTTCTAAGAAAGCGGTATCGTTATATACCAGGCGAAAATGACGGTGGGGCATAAAAATGAGGTCCTGAGTTTGATTTCCAGGTTGAGAAAAGTTTTATTGGGGTTTTCCATCAGGAATTTCTCAGTAGCAGCCGAGAGCTTGGATTTGCGCCCGGTTGATGGTAGTTGGCTCTACGTCCTAAACAAAACTGGCGAAATGTTGCAGTAGGTACCTACATCTCTGCCTTACCCTTTGAGGAGAATAAGGAAACAGGCGTGATGTTATGTTATGGTATCTAAAACACGCCCTCATGGCAGAGCTATCTTAGGGAACCCAAGCTTAAGACATAATGATGCAACTGCTACTGAAATTTCTAAAATTTGTTAATACAATACCCTTGTAGATTAGGGTTATTGTTGAAAATCTTCTTCTCACTACCCTGTCTCGTGCCTTAATTGGAGTCTGTATTGTAAAGGGCGTACTTTTTTCGGGAGGTACTATTGTAATTTGGTTATAGGTACTTTGTTTTCCCATTTATTACAAACATAAAGTACCTAAATCAGCAAACTAATCTAACAAGCAATTAAAATACAGTTAAATAAAATATAACATGAAAAAATCCACGGTATTTTTCTCTTTTCTGAAAATAACTAATAATGTGCTACTGAAAATACATTTGACATTTTTAGTTTAGGTACGACCTTTTATTTGTAAAAATATTTAAGAAAATAAAACTAAATTAATTTTGTTTCTTTCAACTCTACGCTCGTCTCGATCGATCAACAATCTTTTGACCTCACAACATTTAAACAAACATTTAAACTCATATACACAAACAGTCAGACCCGGAACAACTACTTGTAGGTCATACAAATATTTGTTTTGTGCGGGATTCGAACCCGCGACACGCCACGCAGCAGTCAATCGCTTAACCACTGCACCAACCGTGCCGCCAAATTAAACTGTGCGTTAGTTCATATTAGTTTTCGTAGGCTGTGTCGGGTTATTTCTAAGCGTGCATGAAATTAGGTAAATCTGACGATTTATACAAATTTAATGGGGAGAGAAGTAGGAGAGTACCTTGAGATCAATAATTAAATCTGCCAAATGGATGCAAAATGATTTTATCTTCTACTAGCATTTATTTGGAAAAACTACCTTTTTTGCATTTTAGTTGAAAACTAACATCATTGTTGCAAAAATCTCTATAACCGAACGGCAACGTCGAATGCGATTGTTAACCTAATTAGTTGGTGTCTGTTTTTAATAAACTAATGCACCGTTGCCATTCCGCACACTAACGACTTACAACAATGTTTCCTTTGTGTGGTCGAAATGGTCTGACGGGAGTTTCTTTTGTTTTATTTTCGTGGATTCAATTACGAAATTGGAGTTTCAAACAGACAGACTGACTAGTGGAATTTCACCTCTACAATACAGAGCATTTTATTTGTACAAGCTTTTATCTAACTTGCACTGTTCGTATGTATCTTTGTAAGTTGTCCATCAAAATTTGCAAACCATTTTTCAACCATTTTTTGGTATCCGACTGAGCTGAAATTTTGCATACCTACACCTTTAGTTCTGGTGACAATACAATGTGCAAAGCTTGAAGTACTGATTTACAGGTTGTTGCGAAATAAAAGAGGGAAATGTTCGCTTGAACACGTTTTAATTTTTGTAAGTAAAATAAGATAGTAATAAAAACTTAGCAAAAGACACAGAACGAATATTATTATTAAAAAGGATTACGTCGTGAAGGCGACGCCGACGTGACGTCTTTGGGTTCGAGCTCTATAATACATTTTGTGTATTCTTGTTACGCGTCGATTAAGATAGGTTTGCAAACGTTCCCAAACTTACGTAACTAAATAAACACAAGGACGCCCTAAACGGGTAATTGGCACCACGTCAATTCCTTAGTAGGAAGCAAGATAATAATTTAAATTACCGCTTGATCAAAATTGTAACGATGATAATATACGGCTAATTGGTAGTATATCAAGTGTAATAGGCTCTACTGAAAACTAAGCTACAAAATATATGAAAATCCGGTCCTAGGCTCCTCGCTGGCCGGAATCAGAATCCTCTTAAATGTGCAGGTCGCGCGCAAAGTGTTATGTTGGGTTCGATTCCCAACAGGAAGCTTGTAGACGTCTGGTGGTAGGGTGGCGGGTAGGGGGAATTCTAGATCGCCCTACAGTCTTCGGACAAATCTACAGAAAATAAAGAAAAATGATAATCCGAGACGCAGGCAGAATCTTTTATAACAAAAGAGGACAAACTGGTAATGGTCAGTAGTTTTTATGTAAACCCTATAAATAAACAGCCTTTCCCTTGACACGATTTCCCTATTAACGAGCCGTAAGAAAGATCCATAGGTGTAGGTATAAAAAACGGCAGTTTTCACTTACGTTCTTATCTAAAGGGCAAGAAAAAGAATAATGCGGTGCATTAAGTGACAAATTGTGGGACAAGATACACAGGACAGATGGGCAACAGAAGGACTAAAAATATTACTTAGGGAAAATAGAACCATTAAACTTAAAAGGTAAAATAGACTGGGCAGAACTGAACATAGAAACCTGTAAAGTAAACAAAATATATTTTTATATTACATCATCAAAATGTTACCAATAAATACTTATACTTGCATATATCTCTATTTTAGGGACACCTGGAAGTATTTGGGGCAGGCTTTTGCTCAGCAATGGGACAGTGTAGGCAATAGGTAGGTAGGTAAAAATCAATAAAAAATGTCTTTATTGGTATATGTACCACTAAAGACATTTTTTATTGATTTTAGTGGCAACAGATACCACGGAAACGGTAGCGTCTTAAAACGGCAGTACTAATAAAATTCGACCACTGAAAGTGCGTTGAGCCCTTTGATCTCTTGAATGAAATCAGGCCTTCTGAAAACTATTTTATATTGTACCAGCGTATCGTGCCCCATAGAATAGGGCTATTACGGCGGTCGCAGGCGATTGATTCCCCTCACTCTATTCAAGTACAAAAAAGATAAGCTTACACATTTTTCCTGACTACTCCTCGATTTGGAGGGAAAAATAAACAGAAGTAAGGGTGGGGTGACAGTTCTAGTTTTGAGGTTTTTCGTGGTTTTCATACCTGCATCTACTAATGAGAGTTCTATGTGCGCTTTTATAATTTCTAACGTGACGATATTTTCGTGGGCGTCCACGGCTACGTCACGCCATCACCACACAGGGAAATAAACTGTATCTAAATAATAATATGGTTTTAAATTTCCGTCCACGGTAACATTACCTATAACGTGCACGTATTTCCTTACATTTTATGGACGTGAATGTTCACGATAATATCGTCGCGCTAGAAATGATAAAAAACGCACATTCTCTGATTTATTGTGAAAGTAAAAAATATAATATTTTTGTGACCTATTTTTGCTACTTTGAATGAGGAAAAGATTAAAAGCTTCCTTTGAATACAAGTTACGTGTACAAGGAAGAAGGATTTTTATCTGTGTTTATTCGAAATCTTTTAATCCACAACTTTTTTTACTTCAATCTTTTTATGCTTTTCATCTTTCGACTGAACACTTAAAATGTAAAATTGAGCTTTCATCATTTTCTTATTTTTCAAAGTGACCCAAGGAGAAATCTTAATTAAACCGAAGTAAATCTCATTATCTTATTATAGTTAAATAAACAAAAGAGTCCTCATAGCCTTTTGTTATTACTTAGCCCGCGGCGTTTTTGCCTGACAAAAGAATTTGTTTTGTTTCAATCATAACATTCTTGCTTCCATATTATTATTATTATTATTTTGGGACTAAAAAGGTTTAAAACCACCCAACAAAATAATTGAATGAATGGAATACGTGAAACACGCACGAATGGTACCTACCATATAAAACGATTCACTTCTGAAGCTCGCTTTCACTTTTGACGGCACGGTTGGCGCAGTGGTTAAGCGATTGACTGCTGCGCTGCGTGTCGCGGGTTCGATTCCCGCACGGAACAAATATTTGTATGACCTACATGTATTTGTTCCGAGTCTGGGTGTTTTTCTATCTATAATATGTATGTATTTACAAAAAAAAAATGTATATAAGTAGTTTATCAGCCATCTTGTTACCATAACACAAGCATTAGGTTGCTTAGCTTGGGACAAATGGTGCTGTGTGAAATGTCCAGGGATATTATTATATTATATTATTATATTATTTCACCACAAATCACTAAGGGCCTGATCAGACCACATCAACGCGACAAAATGTGGGCAGAGGTTACGTGTGAATAGTGTTGCTGCAGCTACTTGCAGTTGCGTTGCGGTGACTACAAAATTTCGATGTGGTTGTGTTGACGCTAGTAGTTGCGGTGTGGTTATGTTGTTGCCAGTGTTTGCAGATAGACAGATCGAGTCCGGCTATTACAGTGTGGTCGCGTCAACTCAATGTAGTGTTTGCAATGTGGCCAACCACAAGTGCGTGGTCTCACTGGTGGTTGCGTGGCTGCGATGAGGCCTTGATGTGGTTGGTATCGCCCACACGGTTGATTTTAACGGTCAGATGTGGTCCGTGTGAATGAACATTTTTATTGTATAAATTAGCGCCCGTCCACGTGTTGTGGTTGTGGTGTGGTTGTGGTACGTGTGATCATTTAGCTTTAAACGCATTTAAAGCATCACTGTCTTCTTCAAACGATTGACAGAAACGGAACCATGTTTTAAATACGCTTAGCACCAAATGGATTAAGTGGTTTGTGGTGCAAGCTAGCATGTGTTTAATTCACTGAATGAAAAATAAAGTTCCAAACATTTTTATTTACCCAAAACAGTGAGTTGACCTTTATAGCCCAATTATAACGCTTGAAGAATTACAAATTAATCCAAATTCCTAACTTCGACAGGCATTCTTCTAATACCTTCGGACAGGGGTTAGCAAACTTTTGGTAATATTCATCAGTTCGGGTGGTAACGCGCCGATATAGGATTATGGAACAAGTTTTGAAAGGACTCCCATTTTGTTATATTTTTGTTACTTTTTGACTTATTAAACATTGTGTTTACTCAACAACAATACTTAATAGGCTTCTTCTGGGCAAGCTCGTTCCACCGTAGATCTCATCCCTGCCTCTGGGCTGGATTGAGGTCAAGAGTGAGCCCATTGTCAATAAAAAAAAAAAAAAAAAAAAACACAAAGGTAGTGTGGTTTTGTTTTAAAAAAAAACTTTTTATATTCCTTTACACAGTTATTGTGTAGAGTGTGTATAAGTTATGTTACTTTTGTTCATAGGTACATTAGAACAAAAAAGCAACAACAACACACATCACACACCAATGCAAACAACCCAGCTACATACATATTTTAAAGTATCGCTTCTGCTTCCTTTTATGCAAAGTGATACATAAGTTTCATGCAAATGTGAACCCTATTTCATAAAAGGAAAAAATGTAACACTTTCCTGAAAAAAACATATGTCGAAAGAAAATATTATTTCCGCATTGAAAAACACTTCAAGAAAAACAAAAAAGCAATGCGGGGCGATACTTTACGCACCGATACAGATAATGTCACCTCGTTCTTTTTTGCATAACAGACGTGAATGTAAATACCCTGTCACATTAATACACACATCCTTACATAGCCCATACAAAAATACACATACCTACAGACATACAAACACGTCCTAATGTTTCCTTAACACTTTTCTATCTTGTTTACTTTTCCTACTAATATTATAAACGTGAAAGTTTGTATGGCTGGATGGATGTTTGTTACTCTTTCACGCAAAAACTACTGAACAGATTTGGATGAAAGGCTCACATTTATGGTTTATAACCAGGATTAACACATATAATACTTTTTATACCGATATTCCCACGGGATCGAAACCGCGGGGCGCAGCTAAAATATAAACACTTATATTGTGATGTTTTCTAGACACACAATTTATTGATTTTCATATTGATTGGGTTAAAGTGAAAGGGGAAAAGTCTGAGTCTGAGATAAACAGCTGGCAATATTAATGTTCCAAAGCTGATATGCAAGGGTCCCTGCACTTCCATAGATACGTCACCTACATGTATTATAAACAAGCAATGGGTAATTGCTACTGAAAGTAGTATACAAGGAAGTTTTATCATAATGTGGCTGTTATTGAACCGTAACGTGGTGTCTTACGGCTCCCTTTCCTTCAGAAGCAAGTTATAAATTAAAGTCGCGTTTTGTTGCTGCCGTCGCGTTGTTCTTCTAAACTACACAACGGATTTTGATGTGGTTTGCACCATCAGTTAGATTTATTTCGGAAGGTTAACTTTTATACTTTATACACTAGCTGTTGCCCTTACTTCGTCTGCAAACCAGGATGAAAAGTAACCTATGGCCTTCTTCAGCTCAAGCTTTATTAGATACTAGCTGCGCCCCGCGGTTTCACCCGCATAAGTTTCGATCCCGTGGGAATGTCGGGATAAAAAGTATCCTATATGTTAATCCTGGTTATAAACTATCTGTGTGCTAAATTTCGTCAAAATCTGTTCAGTAGTTTTTGCGTGAAAGAGTAACAAACATCCATACATCCATACATACAAACTTTCGCATTTATAATATTAGTAGGATTATCACTGACACATAACGATAATGATGTAAGTAGGCGGAGTAATGTGCAAACCGTGCAAACACTAATTACATTCGACTAATGGTTTCTGATTGCTGATCAGAGTACAATTTGTGTCGGTGGATTTTACCAAAGTAATAAATACCGTAGGTCCTATACTATTTTGGTAACTTAGGTACTTATAAAATAGTGATAATACTCGTATGTATATTCTCAATTGATTAACCTATTGTATCTATTATATCAATTGATATAAGACCTAACGACCACACATAACATAATCAGCCTATAGTGCCCCCATCGCTGGGACACAAGTCTTCTCTCTGTGAGAGGGAATGGGCCGTAATCCACCATGCGGGCCCAGTGCGGGTTGGCGGATATCACATATCTTCGAAGTTTTGATTCTAGGACATGCCGGTTTCCTCACGACGTTTTCCTTCACCGTGTTGAGAGCAGTGGTGATGAAATGATTATGATGACCATAAGGCTAAGTACATTGATTTTCTCGTATCCAAATAACTTGAATAAAATTTTATGCATCTGTGACAAAAATATTTTAGCTGACGGTATTTTTTTTTAAACGTTGCACCCACGATACAGAAGTAATTACTCCTGTATCGTGGGTGCGTTCACAAATATTTAAACTCACATACACAAACAGCCAGACCCGGAACAACTACCTGTAGGAAATACGAATATTTGTTCCGTGCGGGAATCGAACCCGCGACACGCGGCGCAGCAGTTGATCGCTCAGCCACTGCGCCAACCGTGTCATCGAGATTTAAATACCAATTTCCATACTTCTCATCATTAGGATTAACTAGGAAAGTATTTAATTCAAAACAAGAAACTCATTAAAACCAAGCACGCGTAAACAAAGCTATATTTAACTCTTCCCAACAATGACAAGTTAGCATTAGCATGCTAAAACTAAATGCGTCAACTCCCCGCGCAGTTCCGGTGGGGCCGGAAATACGTCATTACCGTTGAGCCACAATGGCGGCTGTCTTTCTACCCGCAGCCGCAGTGTTTGCAGTCATTATGTCTCACCTCCGGGGTGTAGGTCACGTGTGTAGGTGACTAGGTAGGGAGGAAGATCTTGGGTTTGTCACTCGTGAAGGGAAATAATGGGCCATTTACTTTTGTGTCTTAACCAGTTGGATGTCGTAATTACAAAATCAATTAAAAAGCCATTGTCTCGCGTGGATCTACGGTCATACGAAGGGTTAAAGACTGGGTGTATGTAACTTAAAATTACTTCACCTGGTTTCCTAAACATAACTAGTAACATTTGGGTATACCTCTAAGCTGCCTATCACTTAGGGGCAAACAGGCTTAATGTTATTTTAAGTGAATTTCTAAAGGAGTTTTAAAATGCTTAATCAAAATTAAGTGCAGTATAAGTTGTACCTGGGCATAAATATATCATATCGAGCTTTAAAATGTCATTGTCACAACACGAACTCTTGTTAAAATTCGATGTGCTATAACAACGGCCGCGTATTGTACAAACGTTTGTTAGGGTAAGTATCCTAACATTGTTTTAGAGACCGTAGATTTGTATATTCTCTTACGATCAGAACACATCTCAGATTAATGTTATTCCATAAATCATTTAATTTTAAGAATTACTTTTCCAATATAAGCATCTCTTAATGTGTCTGTCGACTGTCTGTCGCACAGAATTAGGCTGTTATTCCAAAAAACGTGTCATGAAAATTCGCTTGGATTTTTACCTGGACATGTCATTAATTTCTGTCAACTTGATTTCCGAAAGATATAGCGGTGCTTTAACATATTCGGGAAATATTTTTTGCGAACCATGGAACCATGTCATATTACTGTGAATCCCTTCACAGTAATATGACAAAAATTCCATGAGACGCTGTTCGTGAAATGAATTGTCTTAAAATTCGTTATAGCCATAGCCTCAAGATTCAGTGAGTGACGTAGCAGAGTTAGGGTTAAAAATCCACATAGGTACACTACCGGGGTGTTAAGATGGCACATCTAGTATTGGAAAGAGGCTTGAATACAGACTTGAGAACAGTGGCGGCCCGGTGATAATGAATACAGACTTGAGAACAGTGGCGGCCCGGTGATAATGAATACATACTTGAGAACAGTGGCGGCCCGGTGATAATGGCCGCGACTTATGAATTGTAGGTCGTAGCTCCCCCAGTCCCAGATCCAGTCAGGCGCTTTACTTTGTATAAATTATTTTATTTACATATTTACCACTGCTCTCAAAACGGCGAAGGAAAACATCGTTAGGAAACCGGCATATCCTAGAACCAAAAATTCGAAGACGTGACATCTACCAGCCCGCACTGAGCCCGCGTGGTGGATTACGGCCCACTCCCTCTCCCCACTGTTACAGTTTATAAGTTATGTTGAATACAGACACGAGCGTCAGAGACGACGCGAGACAAAGCCGAACTTATTCTAAAACTCGTGCCCTTTAAAGGCTGTGTATTATACCTACAAGTTTTTTTATTTTTTCTTCGGGTAATGTAACAAAATGTAGCGTATTAGGTAAAATAAACAGGACAGAAATCCCCCATCATGGCACAATTCTCGTACAAATTGCGTCACACTTTTTACGTCAGTTTGTAACGATCTCGTCAATCACTTGCTATCTCGCAGATGGTTGTAGGCTGCTCCCATCACGCCGGTAGGCACAGAAGATTCACTCCTAACAACTGGGACTCGTAGAAGGACAAGTTTACACATTGATAGGTAGCAGTGAGTAATGTTTAAATGTTATCGAAAAGCCTCGAAGTGCCTTTTTGACAATGCTGGTGATATACATATTCCCCTTTATTCATAAACGTTGCTTAAAGTTAAGCAGTGATTAGCGACTGTTTAACTATACATTTTTGACGTTTAAACGTTACTTAACTTTAGTCATCGTTTATGAATAAACCCCAATATGTACCATGAAAATAATTATTGTTGCCAGTTATTTTACATTATAAAATAATAGTCTCACGATCAAGGGGAAATAATAACCCCTCTTTCAATTAGGGGGCAAACAACTTTGCGTTTTTCAAGGTATCTAAGAAAATGGATTTTGCGCCAACCCCAAATAAATTGAGGTAAGAGCAGGAGAATAAATTATAATTATTAGAATTATATAAGACATCAGATTTTAGCAATAGGTACTGCCTATTTGTTCAATTTTGTTCTTAATCTACTCTGTTCTTTTATGCACATAAACTTGCAATACAATACAATTATAATCCCACTTTATTGACCCCCAAATAGATCTGTTTAACCTTCTGAACCTTATGTCTTGTGTCGCTATCAACTTCATCCCGCGGGATAGACGTGATCGAATGAGTCACATTGCCGGTAATAGGCTGTTGCGCGCTCGAAGGGTTTAATACAACGTAGGAGTACGATGATACCAAGAATCAAGGTACGTTCATTTAGCAGTTTGTGAAGTGTTCCTTCAAAAAAGCCTGTGGAAAGGTTTAAAAATAAGAAGAGCCTTCTTCATGTGTCCGGATAGTCGATTTTTACCAGATTTCTTCATTTCTGAGGGTGAAAATGATCATTTAACTAACTAATCTCCAAGTCTGTAATGAACCGCAATCATGTTTGTGGTGCCGACGGGAACCGGGATTAAAGCGGCTTTCCACGGTCTGTGATAATGCGGATTATCACGCACGGCCGACGACGACGGACAGTCACGTACACACCCACACCAAGGGTTTTCATATTGGATCAATTTTATCATTCCAAAATGCACAGTGAAAAAGAAGCTCGAACCACTCCTTTGATGTTACCGACTCGCGGCGGACGCAGCGCTAACTTGCCTGCACGTTTACAGACGACACTCATCCCGTAGTACGTCTGTGCAGGCTTTATTAAGCCTCCGCTCCATCCGTCTGTCTGTCAGCGGCCTGTATCTCATGAACTGTAATAGGTAGACATATTTTATACTTATTATTTCCATACAAAAAATTTTTCGGCGTTTTTTGCCTTTGTACAAAACCCTACGTGTACGTGCCGCTTTTTAATATCTTCCTACTTACAACTGCCTTCACAAATCTATCAGACAGGTAGGATGATGAGGAGTATATATGGATGGGCTAGCTTTGATTTTTACTGGCGATCTTACAAGGGTTGAAATGTCACTTTTATTAGACCACTTGGTTAAACCAAGCTAGTACTTTATTTTCTTCTCAGAGATAAAAAAAACTCACCGTTTCCAAACGGCTTGAAAACTCTCCATAAAACAAAGAAAGTCTAGATAAGTGCTGGCACACACTTACCACGTCCCGCGGCGCCGCCCGTGTCTCATACTTTTAGCCTCGGTGCAGTGGCGCGCAGTCGAGCGTGTATACTGATACCGAATCTGTCATACTGGCTGACTTTAAAACACCGTGTGCAATTTTTACTTGCTCATGACATTAATACTACCGATCTGTCAGTGAAGACTGGTGATAAAGAAAATTTTCCCTTTAGCGTCGATTTTTCACATATTTTCTTTACAATTCTAACCGTCTAACCGGAAATTTACCTATTCCTCAGATAATATATAACTGACGACTGAAAAATTGGCCTTAAATCGTTCACTGAGTCGAACCGACGCGATGTTGAATAAATTCATCACTTTATTTTCCTCCCAGCGAAAAAAAACATGCCTTTTCTAAACCAAACGGCTTGAAAACTTCCCATAAAACAAAGCAAGCGTAGATAAGTGCTGTTCTTCGTATAGAATAACGTAACGTATTATATTGTTAGCTCGGTGGCTCCGTACAGTGGCGCATGGTCGGGCATGCATACTGATACCAAGTCGGTGTTACGCGGTGACTTTAGAATAACATGCTGCTGTCTTACTTGCTCATAAATTTCTATTGGAAGTAAGAGAACTAAGAAATTTTAAAGTAATATGGGCATAGATGCTTGTGCTACCATAAGAAGGGGCTTGTGGGCGGCATGAGTGGGGCTGTATGGTCGCTGGAGCAGTAAGGACCAAAGAAGTGGCATGCGCGCCTTTAGGTAGGAGTCCGACATGACCCTGCGTGCTCCACAGACAAATTGTCATGGAAAAAGAAAAGGGGGTACGTTGCCAAAAGTGCAACTAGTTAGGGACACCAACACCATAAATGAAAAAACCATGACATCATAAATGCTACTAAGAAAGTATACAGAGTGATCTTATTTTTTCAAGCTTTTGTGTGTAAATTCTGAACTTATAGGTCCAAGGGAAAAACGCTGAAAAGAGTAATGCACAAATTGAAAAAAAAATATTAAAAAGACATCTCGTTACACTAATTTAAAACTTACCCAAACTGGACAGATAAAAAAACCATGTATACGAGAGTGTTTATTACCATTCCATTGAAAGACATAGGTACATACTTACCAGGCACACTCACCTAGCATTATCATAGCTGCACATAGTCTTTAGTTGGTTCTTTAGGACCCACTTTACCTACTATGAATAACTGCACAACGCAAGCTAGATGAGGTTTTCAAGTTATTTGCACATTCTTATTTCAACATCCACGTTCTCTTGTACACGATTCATTAAACTTTTTAACGCTCACTGACTTGAAGCGCTTTACAGCTAAATGTTACAGCGGTACAGCCCATCCCTTTGTTTTACGCCCTTCATAACAGGAGATAACACCGAGTTTAGCACTCCGCTGAGTTACGGCACTTGCTAACATTTAAATTATACGCATTACAACAGAGGTGAATTATTCACGATTTTGTGAAAAAATTGTGCCTTATTCAGCAAAAACGCGAGCCACGAACAATTTTTTGGCATGTTTGAATATAAATATTTCTTCTTTATTTTTGATGTGTCTCTTGTTGTCGATGAATATATATTGCAGTTTCATATAAAAGACTGGTGTTCAGCTGTATCCAGTTAGACTGGAAGCCGACCGCAATAAGGCAGACGAGATCATAGATCAGCACAGCAGGCATCACGCAAGCAGGTGGTTCACCTGATGGTAAGAAATCGCCGCCAATAGACATTTACAACACCAGAGGTATCGCAGGTGCGGGACCATACCAGAGACAAAGTTATATCTGTTGAGCGTACAGTTGAAATTGCCTGTATAGAATTGGAGCATTTTGTTTTATTAAGTGTGTACAGACCCCCATCAGGATTGTATGACTGCTTTGAAAAGGTAATGGATGAAGTGTTAGACAGGATTTGTAACTCAAACAAGTCCGTTATCATTTGTGGTGATTTTAATGTCAATTTATTAGAAAACTCAGGTTCTTGTAGTAAAATTATAAGTCTGTATCAGTCCTACAATCTTGTAAACCTATTTTTGGAGCCCACAAGAATAACCCCTACTAGTGCCACATGCCTAGATAATATTTATACAGATATTATACCAAGCCACAAAGAAATTATAAATTTACTAGATTCTGATCATTGCGGGCAAAGGATTACTATTCGAAATCAAAACAAAATAGTGGTTAAAAAAGATATCACTGTTAACCCAAAAACTGCAGGTCGCTTGGAGGCTTTCAAAAGTAAACTCACTGATAAATTACCAGTTTTGTCAATTCATGCGGATTCTAATCATCTTTATGGTAATTTTTTTAATAATATATACTGTAAACAATTTAATTCAACCTTTATTCCCAAGACTATCTCGGTTAATAGTAACGCATCTTTCAGTGATTGCAGCTTTATGAACTGTACAATGAAAGGACTTACGTTAACACTGATGCATTTAATTTGTATGTTAGAAATTATTCAAAATTATTTAAAAAAGTTTGTTATATGGCCAAGTCACTTTATCTAGGTTTAAAGATTAAAAACAGCAGTAATGTAATTAAAACGAATTGGAATATTATTAATAGTGAAACGGGAAGGTCTAGTAATCGAAACACTGACTACAGCTTGTCGATTAATGACAACATAATAAAATCAGACTCACAAGTCGCCGAGGCATTTGAAAATTTCTTTTCGGATATTCCCGTTTCAACTACTAAATCCCTAGACTCATCACCTTCTGTTGCTGAGTCTTTGCTTATGGAAGATGTTAATGGTTGCGATTCGGAATTTCATTTTGAACATGTTACTTGTATAGATATAATTAAAACATTTCACACTTTAAATGTAAAAAAGACTGCAGATCTGTGGGGTAGTTCTGTAGAAGTTGCTAAGTCTGTTATTGACATTGTAGCGCCTACTCTAGCTCTTATCTTTAATAGTTGTATTGACGGTGGGGAGTTTCCTGACCTCATGAAAAATAGTAAAATAATACCTTTGTTTAAATCGGGTAGTACATCAGACCCCACAAATTATAGACCTATTTCTGTACTACCTACTTTTAGTAAAATTTTTGAGAAATTAATTTTAGAACAAATGCAAAGATTTTGTAATAAACACAAATTATTACATAGCAAACAGTTCGGTTTTACAAGGGGTCGTTCAACTACTGATGCCGGTGTTGAACTTTTAGGACATATTTATAATGCATGGGAAGACAAATGCGATGCTTTGGGCATTTTCTGTGATTTGTCCAAGGCATTCGATTGCGTTCTTCACGAAACTTTAATCAGGAAACTCCGTCACTACGGGATCCGGAACGCTGCTCTGGATCTTCTTACTTCATACTTGAGTAAGAGGATTCAGAGCGTTGACGTTAATGGAAAAAGATCTCCCGGATCTATAGTAACAATGGGAGTCCCACAGGGCTCAATTCTTGGTCCTTTCTTGTTTCTTATTTATATTAATGACTTGCCGTACCTCATAAAGGATAATCATGATATAGTGTTGTTTGCAGACGACACTTCACTTTTGTTTAAACTTAAACGTCAGCAGCAGGTTACTGACGAAGTAAATAATGCGATCTCTAAAGTAGTCCACTGGTTCAATGTTAATAATTTACTTCTTAACGAGAAAAAAACCAAATGCATTAAGTTTACGCTACCTCACGTTAGGCAGGTGAAAACTAATGTGTTGATAAAGGGCGAAGAATTGAATCCTGAAGACAGCACCGTATTCTTGGGCATAACTTTGGATGCTAAGCTTCAGTGGGGTCCGCATATAGACAAATTGTCAAAAAAGCTAAGTTCCGCAGCATTCGCTGTTAGAAAAATTCGTAATTTAACTGATATAGAGACAGCCCGTTTAGTGTACTTTAGCTATTTTCATAGTGTAATGTCGTACGGTATTCTATTGTGGGGAAATGCCGCTGATATTCAGACTATCTTTGTTTTGCAGAAGCGAGCTGTTCGATCAATTTATAAATTAAGTCCGAGACACTCGCTCAGAGACAAATTTAAAGAGATTAATGTTATGACTGTGCCTTCTCAGTATATTTATGAAAATCTTTTATATGCCCATAAAAATATAAAATTGTTTAAAAAATACAGTGATATCCATGATATAAATACTAGGAACAAACACAAATTTGTTGTACCTATAACAAGGCTCAAGAAAATAGGTGGCTCGTTCAGATGCCAATGTATACGCTTTTACAATAAAGTTCCAAGCCCCGTTCAAGATCTAAGCCTTAATAAATTCAAATCATTCATTAAACGTAAGTTGTGCCAGAAAGCCTTTTATACCGTTAAGGATTATATCGAGGACAAAAAGGCTTGGGATTAAGGTGCTTCCAATTTTTTACATATTTAATGTTTTTATTTTTATTTTTTTTTCTGTCTTGTTGTTGTTTTTTTTTTTTTTTTTGTTTTATTATATACACTTTGACATTAATGGATTTTATATATACTATGACATTTGCTTACTTTGTAAAGTATTCAATTATTTTAATTATTGTGAATGTGAAGACTATGTGGGTCATTTTATTTATATTATTTTTAATTTTTCTCTCTGTTCTGTTAGTTTTTGTCATGGTCTGGCAGTTTGAGTAATTAATGTGGCCTACCCAAATGTCCTTTCTTTGGTATTGTTCGTCGAATCGTCGAGCTCCTTAAGTTTTGAGTTGAGCTGCACGATTTCTGACAAATGCGTGCACTGGCTGGACAGGTCCTCTCAATCTGTGTGGTTCTTTCCTCAAAAGACCATCTCAGACATCGACCTGCATGGTCTTCATATGATCTGACCAAGATTATGTCTGGACTTTAAAAGAGACTGTGACCTCTGAGTTTGTTTCGGCCTTTCTTCTCAGAGTAGTCAGATAGAAAACGCCGACCTCATCTAGTTTTAAAATATGATTGACGTGTAAAAGTGTTTGTGCAAACCTACTTACAAAAATAAAATCATTTATCATTTATAATGTCTCACGAACCTGTAAGTACACCAGCACCAATAAATACACTCCAAACTGTAGGGTTATTAGGAAACTCAACTTTAGCTGAAACTCCAAAACAGTACTTTGAAAGAAAAACAAAGGAAAAGGCTTTCCTATGTAAATATGTTACATATCCATTAGAGAGTATTAATTTATTTCGTAACAGCAGTTATTTTTTACTCACAGTGTGTGCGACTTGCGTAGGCTCTTTTAATGTAATTCAATTCATTTATTTTACTCAGACAAATAAAATAGGTATCCATAGAGTAATTTATACACAATTTCGACGTAACATAAAAATATTAGATAACTTATTCAAAATCAAAATAAACAAAATAATAATCATAATCAAAATAGGCAATTTAAAATAACGAAAAGTAATGTATTGCAACATAGTTCAAGGGCTGAACGCGACACGGAAAAGACAGAAGTAGGTATTCATTTCAAACCTTATGTATGGTACGACAAAAGAATTAGAAGATGTTAAAACATTTACCACGACCTATTTTCTTTTATTTCACAATGCAAAATAATTAATTGGAAATCTCCCAATGACTGTCAAAGAGGAAATTGTCAGATGGATATGTACCTGCACATGCACGTTGCGTCTTCATTTTGCACAGGCCTTTAGCCAACTTGACATCTACAGTGGAAAAGAATCCCCTTTTCCATGGATCGTACGATTGAAGAATTGATTTGTAATTATGTTAGGGTATGTTTTCATTAAAAACTTCCAATACTTTCGGCCTACTAAAGTGCGGCGGACGAGAGAATGCGTTCTGACAGAGCTGTAGTTTCATGAAATTCTCAAAACATGTATTGCATTTTGAAAATTTGATCTTTTTTAGCTTCTAAAACTGTCGCATTGACAGGAACGCATTCTCTTGACGGCCGGACTGTAACTGCATGGTACGTTAACAAATGTCGATGTCACAGTACATAAACACATGTCACATTTTTATCGATATCAGCCAAATCATACTTTATTAATGTATACTTGCATATTCTTGAAACACTGCCAGCTACATAAAATCAGAAATTTTCTGTGAAAATATCTATACTTTCTTCATTTTCATTTTGTGAACACAGGGTACACTGATATTTTACAAAAAAATGCTTGGTCCCTCCCATGCTCCGCCGAAAGGCACACAAAATAGTGACGCTGAAGTGTCGCCAAAGTCAAACCATCAAATCTAAATAAATTCAAAAAGTACAAAATATCATAAAAACAATATCAGCAAAATTTTAAATGATCAAAATTAAATTAATTATAACCGTATCAAATCTCTTAATAATAATACAATTCTACCAAAATTAGAATTGTCAAAATTAAATTAAGATGTACAAAATCATCTTATCAAAGTTTGTCATTAAGCTATTCATCGACAGAATAATATGCCTTGTCATTCAATAATTTAAAAAGCTGACGTTTCAAAACTATTTACGTTGTTAGCTGATATAATTTGATTTGGTAATTTATTGTATAGTTTGGGAGCCATTGATATAAGTTTTTATGGAGAAATTTCGTTCTTGTGAATAGCAAGTGCAACTTATTTTAGCGTCGTTGACTTTCGACAGGTCTATAAAGATGCATAATATTATTTTTTTACAAAAATACAGGCTTCATAGCTATGTAAATAGTCCGTTTTATTTTGCATATAGCTCCGATGCATTTTTTCTGTGCTTTAAGTACTTGCTCAACTTTAGCACCATTGTCCCAAAATATTAGGCCATATCGCAGGGTGGAGGCAACATTACCATGATAACCTGCTAAGAGTGCGGTCCTGTTTGCAACTTTACCCAACATCCGAAGAGCATAGGAAAACTTACTAAGTTTCCCACACACATTGTCAATTTGCGTCCTCCAAGACAAATCATATCATATAATTTTGTTACATTAGATTCAAGTATTGGGTCTCCTTTATAACTGATTTGACATTGTAATTGCAATTTTTGTCTAATTTTGAAATTCATAATTTTAGTTTTGGTAAGATTCATTTTAAGCTTTTAACCAGTCTATAATTGTAACGAGACTAGCGTTAATGTCATCTTCTATGTATTTCTTTCTCTCTATCTATCTGCAAATAAAGACATCTCGTGTGTAATTGCTTGGGTAAAGTCATTTATATAACAATTGAATAGCAAAAGCCCCAATATAGAACCCTGCGGAACCCCGTAATGGAGTATTCTATAATTAGACGAATATAATACTTCACTTTTTGTGTTAATATCCACTTGGCTATCCTGGGTAATTTGTTTTCTATCCTCCAAGTAGGATTGTATGAGATTGAGTACGTTGCCTCTGTTGCCAAATCTAAAGAGCTTAGCTAGCAGCACTCTATGGTTAACATAGTCAAAAGCCCTGGTCATGTCCATGAACATTGCCATGACTGGTTTGCCATGGTGGTCCATGTTGTAGTGTATTTTTCAAGGAAATTATATATGGCCATGTTAACGGTTTTATTTCTCCTAAATCCCATCTGTATTATATTTTTCAAGGAAGTTATAAGCACTGCTATAAATGACTCTCTCAACCACTTTAGAGAAAATAGGTATTAACGCCACCGGTCTGTAGTCACCTTTAAATTTTGTGGAAAAACTCCATTTTGGATAATTTTGTTTGTAATGTCACTTAGTATGGGCGCTATAATTAATTAATTAATCTTTATTCATTCAAACTACAATGGTCTATATAGTGTTAGTAACAAAAATAGCTTAGCCTATGTTAGTACTTAATAACTAAAACAGAACGGGTCCGGTTTGTAATCGCCTACACTAGCGGGCTATCTGCCCGGGCGGCTATTGATTGCAGAATAGTGTTGGGACTGCTACGCAGCCTGCGGAGTAGCGAGGCAGATTTCTTACGCCACAGTGCATCAGATCCGTCAGTGCGTGCATCTGCAAACATTGCCGAGGCACTACAGAAGCGCGGCAATCGCAACAATACCCTGAATGCGTTTTTGTATTGGATACGCAGAGCATTGTAAGCCTTTTGGGTATATGTGAACCACAGAGCTCCCGAGTACAGTGCTGTACAGTATGCCTTAAAAAGAGTTATTTTAATTGCGTCTGTGCATCGAGAAAATCTGCGGGCCAGCATATTCGCCCTAACTGACAATGCTCTGCGCTCCCTCTCTAGATCCATATCATCTTTCAGATCATCAGTAACCTCAGCTATAACAGACGCTATTGATTTAATTACCCTTTTGTCCATATCGTCATAACCAGTACTGTAGTTTTTTTTAAGATTGCTTATTAGTGTAAATTATATCTTTGGATGTGGTTCGTTGCTTAAATATAGATTTATATGTGTGATGTGTCCGTTTTAGTATTGTTATTTATTGGCAAATTGTCGGCATTCGATTGAACTGAGTCTATAAAACAATCATTAAAATGTCTTGCTATAATTTTAGGATTTCTTATACAATTGTCATTTCCGTTGATTACCTACATTTATAGTCGTTTTAGGAATATTGGATTTCATAGAATTAATTACCTTCCAAGTTGCTTTAGACTTGTTAGTGCTTGTTCTATTTGAACACTTTTTGATTTCTCTTTGAAAATGATTTTAAAGCTGCTTTGTATCACTACTTCTCTTT
Organism: Apamea crenata; assembly: GCA_949629185.1. Lineage (NCBI taxonomy): Eukaryota > Metazoa > Arthropoda > Insecta > Lepidoptera > Noctuidae > Apamea > Apamea crenata. The sequence goes on from OX451374.1 coordinate 15,947,123, forward strand.
ATTCTGTATTGACGTAATAAAGCTCGTCTCTTGTTACTAAAGCACTTTATTCCCCGAGTTATCTTCTAACTGTAGAGATTTTACGCTTGGTAATAGGAAAGCATAGATCGTAAAATAATTTAAACAATTAAAAAAAAAAATCATAGCTTTCATTTGCATCATCCGTTTCGTAAGTAAGTAAGTAAGTAAATTTTATTTGTTTGAACATGGTGTACATGGTGCGCATGCAGGATATTAGTAGGATACAGAAAAGTTCTGACATGTTCAGCCGCATATCGTGGCGTACAAATTGGTAGGAAGAGATGATGCATAAACCATGATAATATTCATCAAAATTACATTTCATCGTTGTACGAAATAAAATGCGTGGGAACTTTAAACTTATAGAGTTTATTAAACTTATAAAAATGCAGTCAAGAGGCACACCGTTACACATAGCAATCAGACAAGAAGAGACAAAAGTGTTGCCACATCACAACGGAAAATTGCACCAAAAACAGTGTTGCAAGCTTATTTACTAAAATTATTACTATTTTTGTTAATATTAAAAATAATAATTCTGTATGTTTAGACTGTCCTAAACATAATTGGGGCCGGCAGTAGCCTACTCTACAGGTAATGGACATAGCCGTTTTACCGACCTTCTATACACTTTGTTATTCATTTTGATATCGGCCGCTCTTACTACATTGTCTCTACCTGGATATGTTTTTACAATTCGAGCCATATTATAATTTAATGGAGTGGTGTTCATATCTTTTACAATTACCAAATCACCTTCTTTAAGGTTTGGTTGAGGATATTTCCACTTGGGACGGCTTTGAAGCTGTGTTAAATAATCATTTGACCATAATTTCCAAAAATCTTGTTTAAGTTTGGTACAAAGATTCCAAAATTTTAAACGATTAACTGAAACATCTGTTAGATCAACTTCAGGATAGCTAGCCAGAGCTGTTCCAATCAGAAAGTGTGCAGGAGTTAAATAATTACAATCATTTGAATTTGCAGAAAGTAGAGGCCTAGAGTTCAAAATTCCTTCGATTTGTACAATGACTGTATTGAGCTCTTCATAGGTTAAACATTGGTTCCCTACTACTCTCTTTAAATGATGTTTTACACTTTTAACACCTGCTTCCCACAATCCTCCAAACTCAGGTGAATAACTGGGTATAAACCTAAATTTTATATAATGCTGAGAGCAAAAACCATCAACAGTATCCCTGTGGTTTTTGGAGGACTGTAAGTCATACAACCTTTTCATTTCATTTGACGCTCCTTTAAAGGTTTTAGCGTTGTCACAATATATATTTGTGGGCATGCCACGCCTTGAAATAAACCGCTTGAGACATGCTAAGAAGGCTTCAGTTGTTAAGTCCGATACGAGCTCTACATGTATAGCTTTTATAGCAAAGCAAACGAAAAGCGCGATGTAACATTTCTTAACAATAGGATTTCTAACCCTAGCAACCTTCATATCGAAGGGTCCACAGAAATCAACGCCGACATGCTGAAATGGCCTGGACGCTGTGATTCTTTCTTGCGGAAGGGAACCCATTAACTGCTTAGCAGCCTCAGCTTTTAACCGAAAACACTTGACGCATTTACGCACTACTTTCTTGACCTCCCGAATACCACTGACTATAGAGTACCTTTGGGATAGAGAGCTCAAAACTAACCTAGGGCCTGCGTGTAAGAGTCGCAAGTGTTCTCTTTCTATTATGAGATTAGTTATGTGAGAGTTTTTCGGAAGGATAGGTGGATGCTTTTTATCGAAAGACATCTCCTTGGCATTATGGAGCCTACCTCCTACTCTAATAATACCTATTTTATCAAGGAAGGGATAGAGGCTACCTATTCCTGTCTTTATATTTTTCCCAGCAGAAAGTGACTCTACCTCTCTAGCAAAATGTTGCATCTGCGTACAACGCACGATGACTGACATAGAGTCGCGAAGCTCCTGAGGCGATAGGTTACCGTCCGTTATTTTATTTTTATTTTTCGAACAGTTGTTATAGAACCTGTAAATAAATCCTATCACTTTCTGTAATTTATAAACGCTAGAATATTTTTCAAATAGCTTTGTTGAAAACGATGGCTCTACCTGTGTCCAGTTGCACGGTACGTTTAGCTCATCAATCTGTTCAGTGTCTGTGGACAAATCAGACGATTTACAATTTTCAAAATTAGTATGTGCATGTTTCCTGTCTGATAGGTAGGTTGGCCCGTGCCACCATAGCTCACTTTGCTGCAACTTATGCGGCAAGACGCCCCTCGACAATAAGTCTGCAGGGTTGTCACAGGTCCTAACAAATCCCCACTGAGCCTGATCGGTCAGCTCTACTATTTGCTTGACTCTATTATTGGCATAAACGTTTGACTTTACATTGCCTGACTTAATCCAAGCTAGCACTATCTGGGAGTCGCTGTACAAGAATGTATCTAGATGGGAATACCTACCCACCAGGACTCTACCAACCCTATGCGCCAGCTGGGCTAAAAGGAGAGCACCATTGAGTTCAAGCTGGGGAATCGTCCTGCTTCTATTCAAAGGAGCAATACGGGACTTGGAGCAGAGTAGATCTGTCTGCACTGAACCATCATTTTTTAAAATTCTTAGATAGATACAGCAGCCAAAGGCTTTTATTGATGCATCAGAATACCCTACCAACTCTACAGAAGAAACATCTTTACTGTTAACACATCTATTTATTTTTATTTTGCCCATTAACTTTAAATTGTTTAGGAAATTGCTCCAGTATATTAACTGATCCTTGGGTACTGTGGAGTCCCATCCTATTTGCAAAGACCATAGCTCCTGCATGAATATTTTGGCTACCACTATTATTGGGCCTACTAAGCCGAGAGGATCAAACATCTTCCCTATAAGGCTCAGAATTTTTCTTTTTGTATTTAAATTATGTTCCTCATCAAAAATGGGGCTTGAAAAAATGAATTTATCTGAAGTTATATCATACATTAAACCTAGAGTCTTTACTAAATTATTCCCACTCATGTCTACATGTTCAAATTGTTTTTGCTCATCTGGAATACCATCTAGGACATCAAGGGCGTTTGAGCACCATTTGTGTAGAGAAAAACTACCTAATTTCAGGAGCTCTATCAATTGGGATTTTAGCTCATGCAGCTGCTCTATATTATCTGACCCACCCAGTATATCGTCGACGTAGGTACTCTTGATCATTGCTTCAGCAGCAAGTGGGTATTTATCCTTATAGCGTTGAGCTAATTCAAGTAGGCATCGAGTGGTCAAGAATGTAGAGGCCTTCAGTCCGTAAGTGACAGTCTGAAGCTGTAAGCAGCTGATAGGCTTCCTAGGATCATCTCGCCATAAAATATTTTGAAGGCAGGTGTGATGGCTGTTTATCATCACATTGCGAAAGGCCTTCTGAACGTCACAAATTATTGTGTAAATGAAGGTCCTGAACAAGATAAGAATATCAAAAAGCTCACTCTGTACCACGGGGCCGTTCAGCATGACGTCGTTGAGGGACAACTGGCTGCGGGACTTCATACTCCCGTCAAACACAACTCGAAGTCGGGTTGTCTTACTTGCCTCGTTAATAACAGCATGGTGTGCTAGAAAGTAAACAGGATCTTTATCAATATCGTAATTAGCAACCTCCACTATCTTAGCATGTCCTAGCTCTACATACTGATCTATGAACAATTTATACTGCTCTAGTAATAGAGGATTTGATTTAAACCTTTTTTCTAACATCAGGAATCTTTGATAGGCAACTGAAAACGAATCGCCAAGCTGCAAATGTTCCAGAGGTGTGATGAGAGGCATATCAACATAGAATCGATTATCTTTCAGGCTCATAGAACTCTGAAAACTTTCTTCAGCCTTTACAAACTCATCACAACTCGGCTTCATGGGCTCGGGTACTTTTTCAGAGAGCCAAAAATTCTCCATTACATTTTCTAATTTGTTGTGATCATTTATAGCAAAATTTGATACAATATTACAAGTTACATTACTCACTTTTTCAGGAACATTACCACCAACTACATACCCAAATAGGGTGTTTTGTAATACCGGTCCATTTTGAATTTTAATGCAACCATCTAGCAAAACATTGAAATAAACATCCGCACCCAGTAACAAAGAAATCTCAGCTGGGATATTGAACTCTTCATCTGAAAGTTTCACATTTTTTGGTAAATTCCACCCGGATACATTTATAAATTGTTGGGGTAACCTTGTTGTTATTGTGTCAACAATGTGACATTTTAAATTTAATTTTACATTATTGTGGCATGGAAGCACACTTATATTCACAAGTTTATTGATTTGTGTTTGTTTATTACCTATGCCTATAATATTATGGGTTTGATTCATGGCAATCAACCCAAGTTTGTTTACAAGGCTGGTTGTAACAAAAGATGCCTGGCTGCCCGTGTCAAGCAATGCTCGGATAGAAACTTTTTCACCACATTGATTTAATAAATTAACCTTTACAGTTGGAAGCAAAATGCTGTTGGAAACAGGGTTAGACAACAAAGTCACTGCAGGCTCAACAGGAGCAGCTTTTTCTTCGTGCAACAAAGTGTTGTGCCCTAATTTACATATTTTACATTTGAAATTAAACTTACATTTCCCCTTGTGTGTCCTTAGACATGTGGTACATAAGTCATGGTCCCGCACAAATAACTGGCGGACCTCTAGTGCTGCCGTTTTGAACTCCGGACAGCTGAAAAGAGCATGGTCACTTTTGTTACAGTGTTTACACATTTCTTTTACTTGTGAGGCAACATTGGTTACCTTTGATGGGTTAGATTTATGGAATCTACTTGTACTTTCATAGCAAGTACTATTGGGGGGTAAGCTATCCTCTAACGCTATAGCGCGCTTTTCAAGAAAGCTTAAAAAATGTGCCATGGAAGGCAATTTTTCTAGATCCTTATCTAATTGATAAGCCCTATTAGTTATTTGATCTAATTTTCTTGTTAGAATGGAAATTAGCAACATGTCCCATGTATCGATGGGCTGTCCCAGATTCTTTAATGCATGCAGCTGTTGCTGTACATCCGACACAAAAGACCTTATTGAGGCTGCAGTGCCTTTATGCATTGTAGGTAAATCTAGTAAACCGCTAATATGGTTTCCTATTAACCGCGTTTTGTTATCAAAACGCTTCTCCAACAAGCCTAGTGCTTCCTTGTAGGACTGATTGACTAACGGCAAATTGACAATGACTGCCAAAGCATCATCTGTTACATATTTCCTTAAATAAAAAAGTTTCTGCACATCAGATAATGATCTGTTATTATCGATAACAGCCATAAATAAATCAAAGAATGGCTTGAATTTAGTGAAGTTCTTCCCGTCAAAGGGTGTAATATCAATGGTTGGCAATTTACATGTGGAAACATTATGACATTCTGAGACTGATTTCTTACCTATCTGTTTTAAAGAGGCATTAATTTTAGCTAGCACAGAATAATATTGTTCTTCTATTGGACCAACCTGTTCGCAGTCGTCTTCGTCAATACTTAGTATGTCCAATTGCACCGCTTCATAGCTCTTGAGCGCTGTGATGAGCTTCTCCTTGCGAGCCTCCAGGATATCCACGGTAGCAGACGCAAAACTGATGGGGTCGTTCACAAACGTCTCAATGCGCGTGATTGTAGCCTTGCATTGGCCACGAAGAAGCCGATGTTTACGCAAAGTTTCCTTGGGCTCCATGGTGGAACGTATGTAGGACGTAACACTTTATTTATTTTACGACTTACGAAAACTCCGCGCACTTTATATCTAAGCCGCACTTTGTAAATACGAACTTTAATGACACGGAGCCGGTACGACGACGGCGACGTTTGTTTATAAAACAAACCGATGACAGTGACACTTGACAGCTCAGTGAATGACAGCTGAGTGAATGACTCCGGCGCAATGGCCGCCGGGCGTATATGGACCGCGCTCACTTCACTCTTCAATGCTGCCAACCCAACACCGTCGTTACTGACGTCACGTCTCCCACGAACTTCACACCTCACAAAATGAAAATGTGGGTAACTTGATAGAAGCCAAATTCGATGTGCAGAAAATCGTAATTTTTACGATTACTCGATGATATGATGCTGTATCTTGATGATGCTTCGTTGATTTTCGTTCTAGCTTTGCATAGAACGAAGTTGCGGGCCTCGTACAAACCCCGCCAACAACGCCGACTTGTATTGCAAGCCGGACACCACGAACACAATTTATCCACAAAAAATTTGCGAAGCTGCTCGGCACTGATTTTAAACACTGCTCGAAGGACCACCGCACGCATGTACGAAATAAAATGCGTGGGAACTTTAAACTTATAGAGTTTATTAAACTTATAAAAATGCAGTCAAGAGGCACACCGTTACACATAGCAATCAGACAAGAAGAGACAAAAGTGTTGCCACATCACAACGGAAAATTGCACCAAAAACAGTGTTGCAAGCTTATTTACTAAAATTATTACTATTTTTGTTAATATTAAAAATAATAATTCTGTATGTTTAGACTGTCCTAAACAATCGTTATTCTTTAAAGATTAGGTATAATTACAATTCAACAAGCATATTTTTTTGATACAATTCAAATGTCAAAGTAGGTAATCATTAAATAAATTGGTCAATAAAAATATATATAAATAACTGTCATTAAAAATTTCAATTCCAAATTACAATTATTCCAAAAAAATACAATAGATTACAATAACATGTCAAAAATATAACATTGTCATTTCAAAAACAAAGAAAATTGTCCTCTTTCATAAACTCTGCTATACTGTAATATGCTCTTTCATTTAGTAAACTCTTCAGTTTACTTTTAAGAGCAGATATATTTAAGGTTTTCCATGATTTGGGCAATTTATTAAAAATGGTCGGAGCCATGCAAAAGATGCTCTTACGCATAAGAGTTGTTTTAGCGCCGTGAACACAGAGTTTGAAATTATCACGTCTATTCCTAGGGAAAGCATCACATAAACGCTGAAATAAATGAAAGTTGGATTTAATGAACATTACCGTTTCCAGGATATATAATGAGGGCAATGTCAATATTTTACGTTCTATAAAATAAGATTTACAACAGCTGTCCGTTGTTTGCAGTCTAAACATCGATCTAATGCACCTTTTCTGTGCCCGAAACGCTATTTCACTGTCCGTGCTATTTCCCCAAAAGATGACTCCATATCTAAGAATTGATTCGGCTAATCCATAGTAAGCAGTAATTAGCGCATCTGTGTTGAGAACCACAGCAAGCTGTTTCAGAGCGTAGGCTGCACTACTCAATTTTTTACTAAGTGCCTCTATTTGAGGTTTCCAATTCAATTTAGAATCTATTATAAGTCCCAGAAATTTTGTTGTGTCAGCTTCATTGATATTTATATTATTAAATTGAATATTAAGATTGTTGATTGTTTGTGTACGTTGTCTAAAGTGCATTACGTTAGTCTTTTTTAAATTAATTATTAAATTATTATGATTTAACCAATTTATAATAGATATTAGTGAAGTATTAATGTCATGTTCATATGTGTTTATGTCATTACAAGCTATTGTCAAAGTGCAATCGTCAGCAAAAAGTGTCATCGGATTTTTAGTTATTTTAGGCAAGTCATTTATATACAAAGTGAACAACTGAGGCCCCAATACACTGCCTTGAGGTACTCCGTATATAACTTCGCGTTCTTCTGATCTTGAAGTTTCTTCACATTTACTTTTTTTATTTATTTTACTGATTTCTGTAATTTGTTTACGGTTATGAAGATACGATTTAATTAATTCCAAAACGTTGCCTCTAACACCATAGGCTTCAAGTTTCTCTTCCAGGGAATTATAATGGACGCAGTCAAAGGCCTGTGCAGAATAAGGCACAGACTGGTGTTCTCTTATCTACATTTAGCATGACATTATTTAAAAACTCATAAATAGCTAAATTTATACTTTTGTTTTTTCGGAATCCCTTTTGTTCGTCACTTAATATATTATATTTTTCTAAATAGGTATTAATTTCACCATATATGTATTTTTCGAACACCTTAGACAGAACTGGTATAAGCGCGATCGGTCTGTAATTTATCATTAATTCGTGATTATCTTTCTTATATAGCGGTTTCAGTATAGACTTCTTTAATGCATCAGGAAATACACCTGCACTTATGCAAAGATTAATAATGAAACACAAACGAGTACATATTTCAAATGCAACTGCTTTCAATATTTTTGTGGCAATACCATCGTAGCCAACGCTGTTAGTGTTTTTTAGCTTCATAATAATATTTAGTATGTCATAGGGCGTAGACGGGGCCATAAACATAGATTGTGCTCTGCCAAGAATTAATGACGTTGAGTTTGTACCCGCGTTAATTGTTGGTTGTATTTTGTCTATAAAATAATTATTGAATGTATTGGCAATGTCCTTTGGGTGTGTGATGTCTTTACTTTGAAAGTTGATGCAAGAAATTGAGTTTTTCGGGGCATTGTATTTACTATTATTAATGCATCAGGAAATACACCTGCACTTATGCAAAGATTAATAATGAAACACAAATGAGTACATATTTCAAATGCAACTGCTTTCAATATTTTTGTGGCAATACCATCGTAGCCAACGCTGTTAGTGTTTTTTAGCTTCATAATAATATTTAGTATGTCATAGGGTGTAGACGGGGCCATAAACATAGGTAAACCTCAGAAAAGCTATGACTAGCAATACACTTCCTAAATAGACTAATGTTTTCTTGACTGTTTTACAGGGAACTTCATGATTTGCGCTGTGTGATGAGAGACACCTAACTCAAGCAATTCACTCTTGCAGCTACGTATAATAAGCAGAAAATTGTCCAAACACGTACTCGTACCACTACTAGGACGCGTGGGTTGTTTTATTTCTACATTGAGATTGAACTCTTTTAAAATGCGTTTGAATAACGTAGAACTTTTATTTTTCTGAAGAATGTCAATATTAAAACCAACGCCTATTATTATTTTTCGATTATTTTTATACCAAAATTGTGATAATAAGTATGTCAAATTATTAAAGAAAATATTAATTTTAGTATTATTTGGTACTCGATATATACATGTCATTGACATACATAGTAGTAGAAATTAGCCCTAAAAAATAAATTAAAAGAGAATTTAATAAAGACTTGACATTTACTGAAACTTTGTCAAAGCCTTCATAATGGCAGCTGATGAGACCAAAATTAAACGTTGTTTTAATAAGAAATGGCTTAAGACACGCCTCCGGCGGTAGAGGCTGAGTTGTGTCGCTCAAACTGTTTCATTGCCACCCCGTAATGAACACGACGTGAGGCCATGAAGTTAGGTGACGCGAGAATATTAGGGTACACGTTTGAAGATTACAATCTTTATGAAGTACCATATTCGTACCAGAGTTTAATAACATTATCGTCTGTTAACACGCTCACGGCTTACGTTTCGCAATATATTTTAAGGTTTCGGTTGCGCAACCAAGTGGCTGCTACCATTATGTTGCCTAACTAAAGACTACTCAAAATCAAAATCAAAATCAAAAGTCATTTATTCAAATTAGGCTGAGAATCAGCACTTTTTGAACGTCAAAATTACAAAAGACAGTCCCCCAAAAACGCCCGCCCTTCACCACTTCCTAGTGCTATCGCTGGGAAGAAGAAGTGGCGCAACAAACTCCCCAGCAGCACAGCTGTCTGTTCAATTAAAAAGAAAATATGTGATTGGATACAATACTAGGTTACCTAGATGTTCGGTAATTAACATTACAAAACAGAACATAAAATTAAATTATTTGCCATAATATGTCAGCTAGCCACGCCAATATACCAACAAATATAATAAAAACTATACGTACTCAAGCTAAAAAATAATTAATTAAAATGTAAATAAAAAAAAAAAAAAAACTTACAACCCAAATAAAAGCCTCCAGGCATAAAGGGCGTGACAGCTTACACATTTATGCATTGCTGGGTTCTAAGACCTGGCAGTAAGCTAATTCTGGAGAAGGAACATAAACATTGTCTTGCGTTAAACTAGGGTGACCAACTATTCTTATCGTCTAAGTAGTCGTTGATGGAATAGTATGCCTTTGAACAAAGGTTGGATTTTAGTTGAGCTTTAAACGCATTAAAAGGCAAGTCTAGAAAAGAAGAGGGTATCTTGTTATAAAAGGTTATACCAAGCCCAACAAATGAGTTATGAACCTTATGAAGCCGGTGAAAGGGGGCACGTAGTTTGTCCTTATTTCTAGTGTTAACACTGTGAATATCACTATTTTTAGTGTACAAGTGTAAATTTTGCCTAATATATAAAATGTTGGCAAGGATGAATTGTGATGCAACCGTGAGAATACCAATATCTTTAAAGAAATCTCTTAGAGAAACTCTGGCACCTAGCTGGTAAATTGCTCGAACAGCTCGCTTTTGAAGGACAAATATATTTTGTATATCAGCGGCTTTGCCCCACAGCAGAATACCGTAGGACATAACGCTGTGAAAATAACTAAAATAGACTAAACGAGCTGTATCAACGTCAGTGTATTGTCTTACTTTCCTGACGGCGTAGGCAGCCGAACTGAGCCTTCCTGCTAGACTTGATATATGAGGTCCCCACTGAAGTTTGGCATCTACTGTTAGTCCTAGAAAAATTGCCGAGCCTACAGTTTCAAGCACCTCTTTATCTAAGACGATGTTGGGTCCTAGGTTTCTAACATTCGGTAAGGCGAACTTTACACATTTGGTTTTCTTGGCATTGAGAACTAAGTTATTTGACGTAAACCAATCTGTAACTATTGAGAGTGCACTGTTTACGTCGTCAAAATCTTGTCTATTCCTGTCTACTTTAAAAATAAGAGAGGTATCATCTGCAAACAGTACAACATCACAGATGCCCGTCAAATGGAATGGTAAATCATTAATGTAAACTAAGAACAAGAATGGACCCAGTATTGAGCCTTGCGGAACACCTAACTGAACTGGTAGCCCGGATGACTTCACACCATTAACATCTACACATTGGACCCTATTATGTAAATACGAAATAATTACGTTGAGAGCTTCGTTTTGGACACCGTAATGACGTAATTTACGCAAAAGCGTGTCATGGTGCACGCAATCAAAGGCTTTGGAGAGATCACAGAAAACTCCAATAGCATTCTGTGATTTCTCCCATGCGTCAAATATGTGTCTCAACAGAGCAACACCCGCATCTGTAGTTGAACGACCTTTTGTAAAGCCATATTGCTCATTATGGAGGAGGCTATTTAAATTAAAATGTCTTAGCAGCTGCTTGAGTATTAACTTTTCAAATATTTTGCTACTAACCGATAAGATGGGCCTTTCTAGCTAGAGATTGCAGAAAAAGAGGCTTTTTAGGCTACATGTTTTTTTAGGATTCCATAGTCAACAAGGAACCCTTATAGTTTCGCCATGTCCGTCTGTCTCTCTGTCCGCGGTTTAGTTCAAAAACTATTGAAACAATTTTCGTTAGAGTCAAGTGCCCCCCCCCCCCCCTTACCAACTAAAGGGTTGTAGTTAGAAATTCAAATGTCACGGCAGTAGTACCTAGGTATATATAACGAAGTTTAAAGGAAACCTATCACACTTAAGTGGGCTTTACAAGTTTACGAGTAATATTCGACCAATTATTGTATTTGACTCGAAAATTTCGTACGAAACTATCAGTCAGCAAATAGGTACGACCCGCACTTGGCTGTTATAAAAACTACGGAACCCTACACTGCGCGTGGCCCGACACGCACTTGACCGGTTTTTTATGAATGTGATAGAAAACTAAAAAGTTTCCTTTGAGCATGACTGTAACTGCCTCCCTATTCTTCAAGTTATAAAGTACTTTTCCTGGAAAGCAATTGCAAAATTCTCAAATATAATTATTATTACCATTCTTAACCGCGTTCTGCAGCACAAACTTTCACCGAAAATCCTGTGTCAAACAAAAAGTTAAACCAACGCCATCTATCGCCTGTACAAAACATTTCATTCAACCTTAACTACCAAACGTGACACCACGTAGCCGACGGCAATGTCGTTAATCAATTACTAGCTCACCCCGCTCGTTTAGGCGCCCCAACTGAATTATACGGGAGAATCAAATTACCGGCGATTTCATTTAGAACGCTCGCCTAGCTTAGCTAACTCTGTCGTGAGATACGGTGATCCAAGGCGACTGGTCTTTTGACTTTAATTGTGGAATTTATGCGATGAAATTCTGTTTTAGCGCAAGGTAAATGAAGGAGTATTTTTGGTAATATTCAGTAATTGTGTTTTATGGAAATGGTTTAATTAAACCATTCCTGTCCTTGTGTAGGTATCTACTTCGATATTCGGTGTCACTGACTTTACGTTGTATTTGTATTTACTAAATTTAGAAATAACAAACTAAAGACTCTCATTTGATTATAAATGTTCATAAATAACTATACTTCTAAAATGGCACGTCCAGCTACGATTTACCGAACTATTATATCCGTTTCATACAGTGAATGACGTTTACCTAATATGAAACAAGAGCCTTGACTTAAGAAAAATCAATCTTTATTGCAGTCTACATAATTCATATAAAAAAACTGAATTGGTAAAAAATATTTAGTAAAACCCGAGCTTAACTCAATATTTAAATATAGGTCCTAGTGAAAAATAAGGTACCTACGTTATTAAAACCACATTACATGTTACCTAAGTATTCCCTTTTTTTACTAAAGCGAAAATGTTATGTGAATATGGATGGACAGACAATCAGTCTAGACAAGTTAATTTAAGGCGTGAATTCAAAAATGTTATGAATGGGTACACAGTTTTTTATTATTCTACATTTCCTTTACAGAGCCATCTATGGACAGTTTTGCTAACTGTGAGTACACTTGGTGAATGTAGCTAGCTGTTGATTTTGCCATTCGCCACTAGATGGCGTTGAATTTAAACAACTGAAAATTTTAGTTTGTAACAGAATAACTTTTCACAAAATAATCTCTAAAGTTATGGCATTATTTACCATTTAGATTCACTATTATTATAGTAAAAAAGTTTTTACCAATCCGTTTGGTCACATTTAGATCCATTACTGACCACTAGATGGCGCTAACCAACAATAGACATTCTGAATTTTTTTGACATTTTCATGATGTTAATTATTTAACCGTCTCACAAATTGACTCTGCCAAACAAAAATAATTCTACAAGTCACAAAGGAATAGGGTTAAATGATTGCAAATGCCACTTTTAAGTGGCTTCAAGATTTGCTCAAGAATATAAGAAAAGCCACACAATTCTCCACAACAGTATCACATTCAACTCCCAAAGCTACTGAGAACAGTTGCAACACAAATCCAATAAGACCCTTTCCAAAGCCAGTAAGAAGACTAGTAGAAAAGGCCAATAGAAAATTAATAAAATCGAATACATTCCTACTATGATCCAAGTGTATTTGTACTAAATCCCTTTACTCGTTCAGTGTGATACGGTGTGGGTTGATTTCCCGTGGGGACAGAGAGACGGAATGCTTGCAAGATCCTTCATGATTTATAGTGAAGGTTCCGTGTTCCTAGTGGACCATCCAAGAAAAAAAAAAAAAAAAAAAAAAAAGTTGAAGGTTTAGACAGACGTTTAGAATGAGTGTTGGACAGAGCAGTTGGACCACTGCACTGCCCCGGACTGTTTGTTTTAGTGTTTGTGCCTGGGGAAATGGAAGTCAGTGGTTGTGTGGTTGGATTAGATTCAGATTCGATAATTAACATTATTCTAAGTACTTTTCCTTTTCTTTCATTAGAATATTATATTTGGAGTGGTAGCTTATCTTGTATTTTCATTAAATACATTCAATTAGATTTCAATGTGACGTGAAAACAGAAAGTAAAGTCACGGAAATTAATTGTTATGCAAATAAATTTGTCACAACTTTTATTATTTGACAGTTGTATGAAATAGCCATAACACGGATATTTAACGTAGGGTGTCAATTTGCTTAACAATTAATTTCTTTGGCATTAAAGTTTTCCAGCTAATGTTATAGGCGCGATTGTCATACAGGGTGGCAGGGAAACGCTTCCGAAAACGAAGACAGGTGATAGGGCTACTGATTCTCGATACGATACCATAAAAAAATGAGAAAAAAAAATGAACAATTTTACCTATTTTTTTTAGCATTTTTCGTACACTATGCTGTGAGAACAGTTAAATTAAACCATTATTTGCTATTAAACACATTTTTTTTCTTTACAACTCTAACAAGCAATGTATTCGTAAATAAATATCATCTGACGCTTGCGCGTGACCTCAAGTTCAAAGTGCGCGCGCGCTCGCCGACAGCTGTGCGGCTGACGACCCCAAGTCCACGTGACGCGCGAAAATAATAAATTTCAGGCGAAAGGTTATTGGTATCCGTTTGCATAAAGGTTGTATATAATCTACGTTCTGGCTTCGGAAGCGTTCTCCTGACACCCTGTATACATAAAGTACACTTTACTTGACATTCGTGCCTTTAACATTAGCTGGAACACTGTAATAGTCGTATACTTAGGCCCGCTTGTACCGCAAATGACTTAATGCGTTGAGCACTAAATGTATTCAAAACATTGTTCTGTTTCTGTGAATCGTTTGAAGATAACTGAGACAGAATGATGTTTTAAAATATTTATGTTAAGCGCCAAACGCATTGAGTTATTTGTGGTACAAGCGGGCCTTAGACACATAGAGAATTTATTTTAACTCGCGTTAATCTATATATATAAAATTCAAAGTCCTGACTGACTGACTGACTGACTGACTGACTGAGACATCAACGCACAGCCTAAACCGCTGGTCCTAGAGACATGAAATTTGGAGGGTGTATTCTTCGTAAAGAGTAGGTATCCACTAAGAAAGGGTTTTTCGAAATTCCACCCCTAAGAGGGTGAAATGGGGGGATTTCGTTTGTATGAAAAATCTTATTCCTTGAGTTAATAAACTTGAAACTTGGCACGGATACTTATCTAAGTAAATTACGAAGTTGTGCATTTTTTGTTTTTATAAACTACCCCCTAAAAGGGGATTGGGGGGTTTCAAAGTTTGTATGGAAGAATTTTAGCGCGCAGTCTGATTTACTTGAAACTTAGTATTTATACCTAAAATTGAAGGAAAACAATAATGTGTATCAGGGTTTTTCGAAAATCTACCCCTGACGGCCTGAAAAGGGGTAGTCAATTTTACAGTGGAGGATTTTACAGCGTGGCTTGATTAACTCGAAAATTGATTTATATAATCTTTGAGTCAAGTTCTGAACACATCCCAAATGATTTTTAAAATTCCACTCCTGTGGGGGTCAAAAGCGGGTATACAGTTTATATGAAAAATCTTATTCGTTAGGTTAATTATCTTGAAAATTGGCATGAATATTCGCCTAAGTAAGCAATAAAGTTTATCATTATTAGTTTTTCAAAACTACCCCTCAAAGGGGATATAGGGGAAGGTGTGAAAGAATTTGAATGCGCGGTCCGATTAACTCGAAACTCAGTGTTTTTACTTAAGACCAAAAATAAAGAATAAAATGTATCAGGATTTTTCGAAGATCTACCCCTAACGGGTTGAAAAGGGGTAGTTAATTTTACAGGGGAGGATTATAATAAGTGGCTTGATTAATTAGAAAATTGGTATAAATAATCTTTGAGTCAAGTTATGAATATATCTCAAACGATTTTTTTAAATTCCACCCCTTTGGGGTTTCATATAAATTGTATCCCCGCTTTTCACAAGCGGGGATACAATTTATATGAAACATCTTATTAATTTAGTTAATAAACTTGAAACTTGGCAACAATACTTGCCTAAGTAAGTGATAAAGTTTATCATTATAAGTTTTTCAAAACTACCCCTCAAAGGGGGATATAGAGGTGTTGAAGTTTGTGTGGAAGAAATTGAATGCGCGGGCCGATTAACTCGAAACTCAGTATTGATACTTTTGACAGTAAATAATTAATAATAAGTATGTAAAGTTGTCGAAAATTAACCCCTGACGGGGCAAAAA
This sequence comes from Apamea crenata, assembly GCA_949629185.1. Classification (NCBI taxonomy): domain Eukaryota; kingdom Metazoa; phylum Arthropoda; class Insecta; order Lepidoptera; family Noctuidae; genus Apamea; species Apamea crenata. The sequence goes on from OX451374.1 coordinate 15,963,140, forward strand.
GGGTTTAATATAACAAATAAAGTAATTCGGTTTTTAGGAGAAGATATGAACTTGAAAGTGTATGTTACATTTTCACGCCTAAACCACTGAACTTCTAATTTTGGGAAGAGGTAGATGGCATCCTGGGGAAGCACATACTTTTTATCCTGGTAGCACGTTCCCGTGGGATAACTTCCGACATCCACGCGGGCGAAGCCGCGGGCAGAAGCTAGTAGATTATTAAAAGGTTTAATGTTCTAACGGACGAATTCATTGACAGCTCAATGACCAGAAAAACTGTTGCCCACGAAATAACATTTACGTGTAATTTCCCGTTCAATCATTCCCACGTATCCCATAAAAATAATCAGATGTCTACCCAACTAAAGTGGCTCGATTTCCTGCGGGTCGTAATTCGAATCCCTGTTTAGGTATTTCTTTAACGCTATCTTCCCTGATTGATGACTCAGGGCCGACGTTACGACAGCCTTATTATCGGCATAAGTTCCCAATTTCGGATAGTAGCCAATGTTACTTGTGCTGAGTATAGTCTTGGTTTATGTGTTAGGATACGTGTTTCGTTTTTATACGACAATGAATGGTAGTTCAATCAGACGGAGATTTCTTAGAAATGAGGATAGCTGAGGATTTAAGGGTATTTTATTGCATTTACCACGCCATTGTGCGTCGTTGCTAAATTTCAGCTGTTTATTAGGCAATGCCGTGACTCACTGTTGGACGTCGTTGGTGAGCCGCTACGTGGTGACAGTAAGGTTGGGTTTCGTAGACCACGTTGTGTTATACCAATTACTTCAACCTCACATTATCATTTCATATCTATACAATTATAATATATACATGCTATATATACGACATACTACAAGTATAGGCTACAAAGTACACTACAAAGTACAAATTAATAAAAGTTTTGTCTGTCTCTTCCGGCTAATCTCCGAAGCGGATGAACCGCTTTTGACGGGACCTTCACGGGCAGATAGCTGATGTTATAAGAAGTAAAAAATGCTACTTTTATTTAAAAAAAATAATTAGGGTTCCGTGCAAAAACATTAAAACCAGATAATTTCCGACATCCCACATGGGCGAAGCCGCAGGCATAAGCTAGTTTTGAATATATATCTGTTTTTGACGTTTCTTTTTAAGAAATAATTACCTTTTTTGTATTAATTTCATAATTGAAGACTCGCAACAAAAGCTTATATTGCTTATTTTATAAAATTAATTTTTTAAAGCTTTTTATTACTCAAAAACAATTTAGTACGAATTTCCATAAGACTTCCAAAGTTCTTCTTTTTTACTTCGGTAATTATAAAAGAAACGTTCTTTGTAACAAAGTTCAGCAATACTGAAACGGGCACAAATTAAAGTATTTCAATAAAAGATATTAAGATAATTTCTGTTCTATTGTTCAAGACATAACTTTGATTTTCAGGTGAGTTATTTTGAGGTGCCGTTGCATATACCTTCTAGTACACAAGCGTGAAACAGACGAGTACGTACGTACCTTTTCGCATAAAACAAAAACGATTGACATTTATGTGATTACTCACAGCAGCCAATATCTAAATGTGATAAAAGTTTGAACGCTCATAAAATTATTGAATATCGATAAACCACCGCGGGCGATAAGTTCAGAACAACGAGCACACTTCAATGTGATGTTATTTTCATTATATTTAACATTACTACTATGTATAAACGCTATCGCCAAACTAGATTACGAGAAAAATGAACTTACCGAAGCAAATAACCTAACAGTCTACGATATTTCCAACAGATTATTGACTTTAGTCGACATAAGTTATGACAAAGACAGACTCAGAGAACTCAAAGAAAAACTTGAAAAAATCAACCATTATGTAGTCGACCATAATTTGGTAGCAGAAGTCCTTACGAATGTGACCACAGAAACCAGACTGAATGAAACCAATTTTTATGAAGCACTCAATGAAAATGATCATTTTAGATATTTGGCAACAAATGAAACGAAGAATTTATATCTAAAGTTGAAGGAAAAGATGACTCGTGATGATATTATGAAGATTGTAGCTGAGAAAGGTAAAAGGAAGAAGTTCGTGAAGTCAGCTCGAAGAATGATGGAACACGGTGCTCCTAAGCACGACGATGATGAGAAGATTAATGACGTAGTTGATAAAATATTAGCAGAAGTGCCCAACGATCCTCATAAACTGAAAGCTAATGAAAGTGTGTATTGGGGTACGTTGAAAAATAATGTAAGGTATATTTTAGGTAGTTTTTTCCACTGATTAACCAAACGAACTAAATGAGAACGATTCCTGCCGTTATAAAAATATGCAATATGCATCCAGTCACCAAGTACTAAGGTTGACCGGTACGCTCAACTCCTTGAGCAATTGATATTAATACTTTATTGCTTTACGAAACACTAACATGTCGAAGACGGTCTGACTTTTTGCTCAAAAACTATGTTAAGAGTATTTCTATTGTCTTACTAACATTAGAGCTAGAATAAATGCTGAAGGTCTTAAACTAACGTGGTTTAAGTGACATATTCCAGGATGTCATCTTAACTGGTCTTCATACGAATCATTTCCCGACAAGACTGAGTTAAGTTCATTCTAATATGACATATAAATAGTGCCACGTTACAGCCCAGCAGAATCCCATTTATTTTGAGCCATTTGTCCCCAGATCCTCAAGGTGAACTGAATGAGATGAAGGCCTACCAGGACAGCAAGAAGAGTGGGCGCCGCATCTTCAAGGGCGAGCGCACGACCGTTCAGTACTACCCCTTCATGGCATCAGTCCACCTGATGGGGAGGTTCTGGTGCGGGGCGGTACTGCTGGGGAGAGATCTGTGCATCACTTCTGCTTCTTGTTTACAGTTGTAAGTATAGACAGACAGGGGAAACCAAGGACTCATGGAAGACAGGACTTTTAACTTTTAATGGAAAGATGCGTGACAGTTGACACGGGACAATGGAAAAGAAAATAATTTTGTGTTGACCCCGCGTAGCATTTGAACAACAGCTGATAGGATATTGCTTTTTCCCCCTACAGTTAATCGTTCATTCCCCAGGATGCATAACAACCGGTTTTTCCGCGAGAACCCTCGGGTACTGCAAGTGAGGGTAGGCAGCAACCACAGCAGAATCGGAGGCGAGATGATAGACGTGCTCGAGGTGAGTCACTAACTAACAACGGCAGTCAATATAATTTTGTTATTCAAGATTTATGGATTAAGGCGGTTTCAGCTGGCAGCAGTACCCACGTCCTCTTACCACACACATCCCGGTAACTCCTAATACTTTGAATTGGTTGGTATTACAACTTTTAGGGGTCTTTAGGGGATTATTGGTATAACAAACCACTTTTTGACTAGATGAATGAACGTAAAACCAAGCAGCAAAGCAAAATAGCAAACGATCTGTGCTGGAAGGATCGTAGCGGTATCGTTGCCCCCACAGTGCACAGGCGTGAATTTATGTATGTAAACCACTTTCAAAATCAAAGTCAAAGCATTTATTTGAAATAGGCGCATCATCTTTGTCACCAAGACGATGCCATTTCTTTTAAACTATTACAGGCACTTTTGAACTGTCAAGGAGTTAGTTAGTTAAAGACTTTTTGGAAAATAACGGGCAAGACATTTATAGAAACTCTTTAAACAAAGTAGTTATTATCAATTGTTTATATTAACCCTTCGTACTGCAATGATCACCTTATTATCCCTTGTTCTCAGGTCTACTTCCACCCTGGTTACAACCCTCGAACCCTGAAGAGCAACCTGGCAGTAATCCGCCTCCGTCGGCACCTGTTCCTCAAACCCAAGACCCTGATAAAGTACCTCGCCATCGACTACTTGGGGCACGCGGTGCCCGCCACCGCTGAGGTGTTGCTGCTGGGCTGGGGAGTTACCAAGGTATTGATTTAGTTTGTACCTACAGTCACTGTTAGGGTGAGTAGTGTGCAAATCATCATGCCCTGTTTAACCCTTTTAGGAGATGAATTTTAAAACAATACATCAAAACCCCCACTACTAACTTACAAACAAACAAAGAAACCGGTTTTACCTCTTTATAATATGTATACAGATATGCATAGTCTTCAGTAATACTAATACCATAAAAGTATTTTCACACAAACGTTTAATAAATGCAGTCATTTTAACAAAATAATAGCTGGAGAGACTTTCAAACAGGTATGGGTGACGTTAAATACAGAAATGATGATAAACTAAGCAGTAAACTTGTCTTGTCGTTACGGTGGCTAATAATTGAGATTTTTACGGCCTCTCAGAATGTGGGTAGAATGGTCAGAGGTAGGGGAAGCGACTTGTTGCTGCCTTCAATATTTCTAAAGAGTTTAAAAAGAAATGCGAAAGGTCCATTGATTACTTATTTGACGAGGGTAGTCGTGAAAGATTTGTGTACTCAAAATGTGTTTTCTTTTTTGCAATATTAAGTGTTGTTTGTTTTATCCTTGGAATTTTGTGAAGGACATCATTCATTTCGTGCCTAAAAACTAACGTGGCCAGAAAAAAAAGCACTGCTTTCTTATGGGAAATGAGCTCTAAATCATATTTTAATAAACAACACAAATATGTTCAGGGTGTTAAATTCAATTAAAAGTTGGTACTTTTTTATGTTATGCTTAAAACATTACCTACTTATAAAAATATGATTCCTGGCATTTTCAATCTCAAATAGCAATTATTTCCCATAACAAAATGGTACATTTTTCAGACTTAAAGGAGACGGATACGCTTTCATACAATTTTGGGCCTGGATGTAAAAAGATGAAATTGGTGTCAATTGATAGCTACTATATTAACAAACAATCACTGATAATTTTTCAGATTTTGGCAATCTGGAAGCCGAGATAAAAGAGATTTAGGAAAAGTGAGGTTACGTAACAATCTGTACTTAAAGCCGATTTTTGAAGTGCGATTGTCATTTCTAATATCATTTCGTCATCCAAAACGCGAAGACCTAGTGTATTGCAGCGACTAGTCGCTATGCCACAATTTACACAACGATCCATGATGTCAATCAATATCCAATCGGTAGGTCGTTCGTAGAATCCAAAATAACAAGTCCAAGTTCAACGTTTAAGCGGGGTTCTCCGTGTCCGGTATGGAAGCAAGGCAAGGGTCGTACAAGGAAGATCAGAAGTCCGTAGAAAAGCAGGGGTCGAGGAAAATATCAATAAAAGTATGGGAGGAAACACTCAAAACGCACACGCCTACGATACGAACGAGTGTCAATGTCATGTCATTCATGTCAAGTCAATTCAGAGTTACCACAGAGTACCACAGGTTAAAAATACAATAATCGATTAGTAAACGTGAATTGATATAACTTAATTAATAATTATGTAGATATTTAATTCGTTTAAACTCTCAATAGGTACTTTAATTCTAACAGATTTAATTATTTTAATTGAATTAATCATCTGGTGAAAGCATTTTCGTAAATAGTATGAACTCTGTAACGTTAATCGATTATAATTGAATCGATATTCCAATTATTTCAGAACCCTAACTTAATTATTGGATTTCTCATTTTCCAGATTGTAAATTGAGTTGATTTTTCACATTTTGAAATAGAAAAATATAACCTTTTTTTTAAGCCATACCTCAACTTATTACAATCAGGCCCAGAAATCCCCGTCTCCTTTTTGGGTATAAAATGTTCGACACTTGAATGATGTCCTATAAAGTGTTTTAGATGTAGTACCTAATACTTCTTCTGAATACTCGCGTCATGATTACGGTGTTTTTAAAGATACACTATTTATGAATAATACATATTATTATTGTATCAATTTAAATATAGTGTTTTCATGAGACACACGAAATGTATATAACTCGGCAGTGTGTCTATCTGGTAAACAATACCTTTCCCTCGCGGTACTATGTTCAGTGTCATGTTAAACAATACCTTTCCCTCGCGGTACTATGTTCAGTGTCATGTTAAACAATACCTTTCCCTCGCGGTACTATGTTCAGTGTCATGTTAAACAATACCTTTCCCTCGCGGTACTATGTTCAGTGTCATGTTAAACAATACCTTTCCCTCGCGGTACTATGTTCAGTGTCATGTTATCGCTATATTGTTGTTTACATAGTTATTTTGTTTTAGATGTCTCAGAAGCTATCGTACGAGCCGATATTCTTGCAAAGGAAAATCTTACCGGTGTATCCGAACACGTTCTGTAAAGAAGTGTATGGCGAGTAAGTACCAAAACACTAACAATGTTGGCTTTTGAAAATGAAATAGACTGAACCGTAAAACCAAATGTTTTGAACAAACGCTTAGAGAAAAACTTATGGAAACCTGAGACCTTTGTACAGCAGTGGGGCATTAATAGGTTGACAGATGAAAAAACCCTTCAAGTCCCCTACACAGGGTAAATTTTCTGTCATAAATTATATTGCCGACCCATCGCCTCTTCTGGAAACTTTGTATGGCTGGTAGTAGCCGGATGAGAGTACTCGAGGATCGAGTTGAATAACTTTCGACTGTAGGGACCAATTGTCCAGCGGTGAAATAAACCATAAGCTGATGATGATGGACGAGGACTTATTCAACCACATGTTTATTGCAGCAAGTTTCTAGCAGAAACCATGTTTTGTGCCGGCACTCTCACGACCGGAGAGGGGGCGTGTGATGTAAGTACTGATACATCAAATACATAATTTTGTAGTACTTTTACATTAATTCCTTACTTCTTACTTTTTTGTTTGTTGAAGCAACACAAGCCACCATGCTGACTGACTAGAAATAGCTCACTTGCAGGGAACTTGATTGATAAGCGACGTGACTAACAAGCATAACAACTTACAGTGCAGCAAGCTTATCTAACCTAGTAGCTTGAATTCAAACTAAAGAAATCACTTTCCACCAACCAACAAAAAACCCAATCAAGCAATCAATCGTCAATCAATCAATCTCTCGCTCGCTCAAAGTAGCAAGGTCTGCCCCACCGGCTCGGCTTGCGGGAGCGTTCATTTAAAATCTTACTAACTTTCATTCATCGTCAGCTTTAGCAAATAATTGTTACACTGCACGTAATGGGTCAATGTGCTCAATAATGAATTTCCCTGACTTTACATTGACTATTTATAACCATTGTATTTCAAAGCACGATGCGGGTGGTCCAGCGATCCTATCCGGCCGGCTAGTCGGCATCATCTCCTTCGGGCCGTCTATCTGCGGGTTCGCGGACGCTCCCACTGTGTTCACGAAAGTCGGCTACTTCGCTGACTGGATAGAAACCGTCAACGAGAGTGTAAGTATTGAAAGAGTGCTATAGCGAAATATCACCTACCTCATGTAGGTGATATTTTACAGAAACATGTCAATTAGAAGGTTCATCGGTGTTTTTCAATCAATCGACCAACACGTGAAATAACAATCTTGATCTCATTTTTTCTTTATTTATTTAGAGGCAGTTCGATCTTTGGGAAAAAACGTTTAAATTTAAAGTAAATGTCGTATTTGGTATCAATTAAAAGAACTTTCAAATATATTTTTTTTGATGTTGGATTTAGCAATCTTAAAGACATAGCGTACAATTTGCAAAAAATAATGTTTCCTACCTTATCTCCTAGTTTGTTTTTGAATGAATTACTCTTCAATCCACAGATGGCGGCCGACTACTTGGGCGCAGCGCGCACCACGACGACCGTGAAGTCGAGACTCAGCGGGTATCTGGCGACGTACAAGGTGGGGCAAGCAGGCCTGCCACGCACCACACTCATGGAGACACGAACGATATACCCAGAGAGCCCTGAAATATTAATTCCTGAAGATGACGAAATAGTTCCAGTTACTACTACAGAAGCGCCCACAACAACAACTGAGGCTGAAACTGAGACTGAGGCTGGGCTGAGGTCGCGAAGTGCACGTGTCCGTGTTGGCCACACTCCCCCAGTGCCGCCGGCCTCTGTAGTGAGGCTCAAAGGAGGTCGCGACTCATATGACGACTGGAGCGTGGATTTAAGTAAATAAATGCGAAGAGATTTTGATTTGGGTTTTTTCGCTGAGCAGTTTTTAGTCATAACACTAACTATACGAATATTGTATCATCGATTCGAAAAAAAGAAGAAAACATAGGTAACACGTTTTTTTAAGTCGGTGGAAAATATTCTTCCTTGGTCATGTGTCAGTTCCTGGGTTCGATTCCCAGGTCGGGCTAAATGTTATTGTCTGTTTCCATCAGGAATTGCTCAGTATCAGCTTGGAGTCTGGATACGTGCCCGATTCGTGGCCATAGACGAAATTTGGGTGTATACTATTGACTACACCTATGTCATGAACTATTTGGGAAAAGCAGGTGCAAGGTTATGTTGATATTATAGACATGTGACATGAGACGGAACTCTTAGTGCGGGAATCCTAATCACACTTGAACGGTTTCACGGTACTTCAAGACCTGACCCACATTTCAAACACGTTACGCACATATCCTACAATACCATATACAGGTTGGTCACATCCGGATTTTTTTTTATATCACCCATAAACACTACGTGGATGTTTCAGGCAGTTACAATTAAGTGCTGGAGCTCCCAGCAGATGGCGCTCAGTGCGTTATCGGGCCTTTTACAACGGTTTATGGTGCGAGGCGCGTGACGTAGGTCTGTATGGGAGCTAGCGGGTTTATGTGTGCTCGGATTGTATTCTATTTTTATTTAAGGTGAAAATAGAACATGGTTTTGTAAAGCCATGAATTTATTGCTACAGTGGTAGGTACACCACTGTACCATTTTAAAGATATCAACTGCTGGACATAAGCTTTCCATACCGACCGGTCATACATGACCGGTCGGTATGGAAAGCTTATGTCCAGCAGTTGATATCTTTTGCCTGAATGATAAAGATGGGTTATATGATCAATCAATCTGCCTCGCCTTTTTCCCGTTGATCCCAACATAGTTGTGCAGTGTGCTATGTTGGGATCGACTACCGGTCTGACCTCCACAACACAGTTACTGGGTTACACGATACCCCCACAACCACTACTTACGTAGTGGTTGTCAGATGATGGGTTATGTAATAAGGAATGCAAAAGATTAGAATGATTTTAATGAGGGTTTTAATCACCATGTAAACGCTGATTGTTATTAAGGCACTGAAGATAACTGCAGTCCGGCTGCTCGTTCTTGGCATATTATTACATTATAGAAATTTTTGTAAGACAGCATTCGCTTCAATCCACCTTAGTAGCTGTAACTCTGTATTATTTACGTAGGTATACATACTTAAACGATGTAAAATTGAAAAGATAGAACAATGTTATTATAGGATAATGTTAAGGAATATTGGAAGTGTGACCTTTCGCCCACACCTCAGCTAATAATACCCTAAGAGCGGGTTTTGAGACCAAATTGTTCCTTTCTTTATATTTATTTTTAATTTGGCAAATTGTTTGTAGAGACTCATAAAATAAGATGGAACTTTTACCTCAACGAAAAATTTGAAGTTGGAGTCTGTTTTATTTTTAAACGAGAATATCACGCTTGTTTTTAATTGCATGAAAAGGTATGCAGAGGTGTACAATACACCGCCATTTCACCAGTTATGTTTTGATTCAAAAGAGTGTCCGTGGAATTTCTTGCCCGTTCTTCTCCATAGTACCTACTACGCTTTGAAATGGGCAACTAGCTTCATCTTTCTGACTGACCGACCCCTCAACAGTTCAAAAGTGTCCGTTATTGGTTTATTTGAAATAAATGATTTGAGTTTAAGTCACATTTAAGCAAAGGCAAAGGTGAGCCTAATGCTATTTTTCGCATTTATTCTCCAGCTTCCTGCTACCACATTTCCCAACCTGGATAGAACTCTCATGACCAAAAGCCTCCTGATCACTACCACCGACCACATGACCAAAATGGCAGTTAATAAATCAAAATGTTCGTTTCAAACTTTTCGAAAGTGTGTGAATACTTCTCATTTGAAAACCTTTGCTCCCACAACAAATCGTAACGTTAAACGTTTGTGCTATAAGCCTCGTTTCCTAGCAAGTGGTGACAAATGCTGGCACTAAATCCTCACCTAATATCCTGCGGCCCAGACGTACGGCACCCATTACAGCGCACCGCCCGCGCCACTCTGTGGCACTATTTGTTACACCCACCCGTGGTATGGGCGCGAGTGGTTCAAATGGTGTATTTTTTTAGAGGTATTTAAAAGAGTGTCCGTGAACTTTCTTGCCCGTTCTTCTCCATAGAGATCTACGTTTTGGAATGGGCAACTAGCTTCAACTTTCTGATTATCTGAACGACTATTTAATTTTGACAATTCAAAATTGCCTGTAAATGGTTTAATTGAAATAAATGATTTGAGTTTGAGTTAGGGATAGGTTCTTGAAGAATTATTGTTCTTGGTTGATAACGTAGACCTAAAGGAGGCTTTAGTTACTCCAAACTAATAAGGCTTGTTAAGTTAAAAAAATAATACATGAGCAACTTACTCTCGTTGCTCATCTAACATTTTTGTGACTCCTGAGATTGTATGTATAAATCACTACTAACTCTTTCAGCAAAAAATAACACACTATAAATCAACTAAAAAAAACAGAATGTAGCAAAAATGTTATGCCTTCACACGAGATTAAACCTCAAAGTGTTAAAAAAACAAGGACTCAGCGTGGTCGTGTCAAAGAAAGCGTTTCTTTTTGCTTTATTCAGTTGCAGCGTGATCGGCAATCGCGCCGTGTTTCATTCAAACACGTCAAGGTTGCCGCTGTGTGTCAAGAGATATATCATGGTTGTATGTTTGAGACATGCAAAACCTGTGACGTAAGTAATAAAAGTCTTATCGGCCATTTATCAGTTGCGTGTTTTAAAGTGCCTTAGACGCAATGATTATTTAAACCAAAACCAAAGCAAAAGATGCCTTATCCCGCTAAAGTTTAGCTGTCATAATTAATTAAATAAAGTAATTAACTAATGTCGTACTTAACATGAATTTACTATACATCTTGTCATCTGTATCTAAAAAAGTTAGTTATTTTATGCGATCCTATAGGCATAAACACGCACGTCTCAGACATAAACAAACAAAGAAAAGAAATAACCACCTTTATTGCAAGCTGTAACATCTTCTCAGACAGTCGATCATCGAAGGTACCTTCTTGTTCTTATATACCTCTTTTAAGAACCAACTCGCGTGCCCGAGGAACCTTAAAAACAACTATAATTTTGAGAATTATTTATGTTCCTACCCTACCCACCTGTACTGTAATGAGATCTTGCAGGTCTTGGCTGACGAAGTACCATGTTAGTGTAGGGTATAGACGTGACTGCCAAATGTAATGATGTTGTCTAGGTAACTGGGTCAGCAGTGTTTTGTTTATCTTTAGTGAATTGAAGGAGGAATTATAATGTAAAAAAGGCTTGTCAAGACTTTTTCTACTTACGAATTTCAACTTTCATTTTCGAAAAATTATTAAAACATTAACGGAAAGGTCGCCATTTTATTTTCCGAAAATATCGTGCTAAGTGAGCGTGAAGTGTCAAAAACCTTTTTCACCTTCTCTGGACACTTCAAAAACATTAATAGCGCTTTTAAAAAGTCAACCAGTCAATGTGAGTAGGTACCTACGGTATGTTATAAAAAAAACGCGAGTGCAGCACCGTACACGTAATAGAATTTCTTAAAATATAAAGAATAAGAGAGATTTAGTGTGAGAAACAGAGAGAACTTTTCTTCCTTCTCATGTAACGAAATCGAAGAATCGAAGTCACGCGTCCTTGAAATTTCGCTCTCAATTCTCGTCCAGTAATCGAAAAGCTGCCTAAGAAGTTTCATTTCATATATTTCAATACTAGCTGCGCCCCGCGGTTTCACCCGCATAAGTTTCGATCCCGTGGGAATATCGGGATAAAAAGTATCCTATGTGTTATTCCTGGTTATAAACTATCTGTGTGCCAAATTTCATCCAAATCCGTTCAGTACTTTTGGCGTGAAAGAGTAACAAACATCCATACATCCATACAAACTTTCGCATTTATAATATTAGTAGGATAGGTACACTTCTTACCTCAAAAGTCAGTTACTCAAAAGTAAGTTTTTAGTTAGATTCAAGACCCGCAGATAAACATTATACCTTACACATTTTCCATGTGATTATAATTTTCTTTTTTATAATAAGGCAAACAAACCATGACTAGGTTTTTCCAGTGAAAGTGCGACGCGATAGGCAATCGAAGCGTGTTTGCGTTGACGTGCCACGTCAGGTGACTGTACCAACTTTGATTACCGTGCGATCACGGGAGTTCCGCCATTAACGTAGTGCAAAATGGGGAATATTACGAAGGTTAGTTTGCAGTAAAGCTGTTGTTAAAACAAGCATTATGTTTGTTTGCAAAAGTAGTAGGTTGACATTTAGAATTCATTGCAATGTAGCAAATACTAAAGATCGACATTAAACGCAATTTAAACCCTTTATTTATGATATAGTACGGGTTCTATGCAATTGTAGCGTATTTGCGTAAAACCTTGTGACACGTTGGTACCGCTAGTGGTAGCAGCATATTTTTAAATCGAATAACACTGCTTCGTTTATATAAATTAAATGATCCCACAATTTACCTATAGATAGCTTAACTACCTATAAAACTTAGATCAAGGAATGTATGCACCTTTTATGATTCGTTTCCATGTTACCGACTGTTTAATTCAATAAATAATATATTTAGCAGATATTTGCATTTTCTTTATTAGGAGAACTAGCACCTACATAATATTAAAAAAAATAAAAAATTTGGTAGTTCCTAACGTAGTATAACCTGTCATTCTTACTCTAAACTCGAGATTTTTTACTTTATACTTTAGATAAGTGACAGAGACATTGTTGCCGTATCGCTTTGAATGTTTTCCAATAGGCAGTTATTTTCTACTTATCTTCCGTTGTAAAATAGACACTTTGTTACAGTTTGCTTTGGGTTATATTGTAGCTGCACAGAAAACTAGAAGCAGCAGTATTATTGCCTACTAAGGTTTTTACTAATACATTTCTGAAACGAATGAGCTCACAGACCTTTCACAATTTTTTTTACCTGTGACTGTAGCAATCCAAAGAAAACCTTATTAATACAAAAATAAAAATCAGTGTGATGTCGACACACATGCAATATCAGTGGTAGAATAACGTGATTCCCACAGAACGTAACGAAAATTGCATAATACCCATATAGCAAAACACATTTTTACAAAAAAAAGTTAGCTACGAACACTCCGTAAAGTGCTTTCAAAAAATCTCACACTGCAACCCTCTCCGTTCCTATAACCGTCAGCACATTCGTCACGGTATAACTGTTTGGTGACAGGTGCATTACAGTTAAGTGCACTGTTTCTACGTCGTGATTGGTTAAATTCTCGAGCGGGCCGTCTGTCACACCGTAGCGTAACTCATGAATATTTGATGCATGACGGCTTTTGTGAAGCATGTGGTTTGTAGCGAAGTTTGAAACAATGGGGTTGGTACAATAGGGTTATTTCATCCAGTTCCATGCACAACACTGCCAACACTTTACAAACCGTTTTTGTATAGTTTCTTGTTAAGGCAAAATGTACGCATTGAATAACCTATTTTGCATCTTATTAAAATCATTTAAGAACATTATTAACCAAATATAAAATAGGTACTAAATCGGGAAACTCATTATTTGTAAAAATGGTTGTCGATTCATATTTTATTCACATCTCTTGCATACTTTCCAGATGCAAAATTCTACCCACTTTCGCCGCGTTGGTGTCAGCCTTCAGCCCTACTTTCTCCGTGACAAATATGAGTTCATAAATCCGTGTAGCGATGTGCGGCGCTGCCATTAGTTGCCACTCAACCCTGTTATTGCTACTGCTTCTGTGGGCACGAGGCATGTGCTCGCGTGCGCGGCTGCGCGGGGTTAATTGTAGGCAATTATTTGAGGTAATTTTCGTGTTAGCTACTTTTGAGATGTACCTTGTAATGAGATACTCAATCGTTCTGAGAAAAGGTTAAAAAAACTGTGTTGTTCATAAACACAATAAACGTATTTTTACCTTTCTCAGTTTATTAAAATCACGATTACATTTAATGACTGAACACTAATTGATAAAAAATTATAAAACTTTGCCAGTTTATAAATAAACAACAACAGTAAGTACCACAAAATTACTCTGAAAATATTATATGGACTGAAAACCCTACATTGCGTAACCTACGGCCGAAACTACTCACAAAATGTAAGAAAATTATTACAAATTTCGACATCAACTAACTCAATTTTCAGACTGAATTAAAACAAAACAAATATCCATCATTTTTATCTGACATCTAGGTACAGTTTACAACCGCTTCACATCAATTGTCAGCGGCGCGCGGCGGCGGTTAGAACCGGATCGAAGTAGATAATACCGGCTATGACCGTGCGGACAATAAAAATGGTGGATTTATGAAACACTCGTAAAACAAGAGTGGTTTTAAAATTTTAAATGAAACGGGAGGGGTTTAGTGTCCCGTACTGATTTTTTTATGTTCGTAGCTCATGGAGCTGTTGTCCCAAATAGGTTTATGGAGTTAGAAGCTATGCAGGGCCAATTAACCTAAAATTATCACATAAAAAAAGTTAATTACGCAGGAGATAATTGAAGTTTGTTAGTCAATAGGGCATAAATTAATGTGCCTATCTATAAACCACAATAATGTTGTAAAAGTCAATAAGTCACAGACTCACAGTATTATGGAGTAAAATTGAGGCTAAACTATGTACATGTACGATGGGCCGATGGGTCTCACTAGACCCAAATTAAATGATACACAACGCACTTAACGAAATTGAGTTCAGCCTAAAGTGTAATTGGCGAACATCCAGTAGTAGCACGGTTAAACTAGTATCAACCGCTTAAATCCGATGCGAAGGGGTTTGATCCGGTTTCAGGCGGTGTAATCCGAATACAGTTTGTAAGGAGTTGATACTTGGAATATTTGACCTGAGATATCGATCGGGTTGTTTGTGTACCTAACCGTTGTTTCATGGGATCAGTATTATTTATATTGTTAAAATAAGACATAATTCAGTATTTCTGTACAGAAGAAACCCTTCGATAAATGGCGTAAATTTTAATGAAAAATCGTTTTTCCGACGACTGTGAAAAGGCGTACTTACTGTACATTAGTTAGACCGAATGTCTACCAAGCCTCGTATATTGTCTTTTAAGAGCGCTTTTCAGGGCGGCCATTTCAGTCGTTTTTACTATCTTTTTCCGGTAAGATAAAAAAGTGCTCAAGTGATGTGAGTCAAGCTTAGCACTAAACCGTAAACCTTAATGTCAAATGACAAACGTTTCTGTCTGAGAGTTACAACTCAGGATGGTACAGAAGTTTGACTCCATAAAACGAGCGAATACCATAATTTCAGCCGATGCTTGGGGGAGGCCTATGTTCAGCGGAAGTGGAAAAATGTCAACTAACTTTTGGAGGCCAATGTATATAGACGCGTACATACGGCGATCAAAAAGCTAAAACAAGTGCCAGCCGCGGGTGCGCTTGCACTCGCTGTACGTGAGCCGTGTGTGTTCGCTCGTTGTTTAAAGCCGACCTTCTGTGCTATTTTGTGGGAACAGTTTACTACGTGAGAGGTTGAAACGTTTTACTTTCAAAACAATTGCCATTTATTATGTAAGTATGTACCCTCGTTTCGCTTCAGATGAAAAGCGTTGTCTTACTCAATATTTCGAGTAGGAAACGTTTGTTTTAGGCTTCACATCGAAATTGTTTTGGATGGTTGATTATTGTTTATTGAAATGCTAAATAAATGGGATAGCGTCACAGATGGATAGGTTGCTAAAACGAAAAGCGTCATGGCGCATGGCGCTCCAAGAAATAGACTTTTTAGAGAGATTGATAAAAGCAGAGTTTGGAACTGTATGGCATGAAAATTACGAGGATTCCTAAATAAGAAATCCGATTCCCATTCAAATGTAAGAATCTATGAAGACGAAGAATCAGTGTTCTGATTAGTCGTTATTGTACCGCCACTTGTAGGTAAAGTCGGGGAAATTAATTGAATACCAACATAAATGGTCCGCACATTCACATCATCAGAACTGTCATTCTTTGATAGTTGTTTATTATGGCTATTACATGGTTAAAAAATAATTTCCCTAACTTTACATGTAACTTTTTTATCGAAAAGACGCAAATCTATTTTTTTTGGTCCATACATCATTTCCATATTCATCTGATCTTACTCGAAAAGTGTCTTCCACAATGTTTTTGTAACAGTGAACAGACCGGAAAGTTTTTTGAAAGTTGTCACTCGCAACTAAGAAATATTAATTTTCCTGTAAAATTTACACACTGCGCTGATCACCGTTGTTATAATGATGACCACAAGCGTATTTTAAAACAAATGTATAGCGATATTGTGCAAATACTTAGTGGGGCGGTGGCAGACAACTATGTTGGTCCTGTGTCCAGGAAACATAGATATGTACTTATATGCCAGGGTGGAACAAACACGTCAGCGGTGCTCACAGAGAGGCTCGATTATGTTATCAAAACTGGTTATTGAGTGGGAAACAAAAAAGCGCACCTATTTACGATAACATGTGCCAAACGAGGCGACTTTTTAAATCTCGGGGTTTTGTCAAGATAATGAAAAACAAATCAAGTTAGATATAATTATTGCACAGCATCATTCGAATATACAATTTGGTAAATTCTGGAAAAAGACCAATCAATACAACCCTAAGTCGAGTCTACCTGTGAGCATTGCGGGAGTGCATGCGCCTCGTGATATAGCCGTAAAAAGTTTCATTCTAAATGAAATACTTTTCCTCAAAGTCAGTGAATTTCGAAACCCGACGAGTATTGGTACACTTACCTTACTTCGCTGTGTAACACAGGGCTGCTACATAAATGATGCGGCTGTGAGGCCCTCGTGAAGTACTTACCTGAAATGAGAAAAGTTCCCGTCATTAACAAGTAATGAGTTATGTTAGGTCTGCTTACTCCTTTTGTGGATGAGCTTAGTTAGGTCAGTCAGGAAATGAGAACTCTTTGAGAGGGAAATGATGAAAAAGAGTTGAAGTACCAAGTGGCACCTAAGTAAGTAGGTTGTATGAAGTGTTTTTCTTGATTTTATTAAGTGCCTTTATCATGCCACAGTATTTTTATCTTACGAAGTGACACGCACTCTGCCTATGGTAACTCACACATTTCCGACAACGTTATTGTCTCAGACGGTACCAAGAGCTCTTGTTCTTACACACGCATTCATAGCGTCTTTGGACACTTAGTAACCACAAGTAAAGCTTGCGTTGCTTCGTGAAATAAAAATACAGACGACAGACGCGAATCTCCAATGAACAAAAACAAAATTTCAGTAAGTCGTAGAAATATCCGTTGTTTAATGGACTAGAAATACCTACAAAAAAAGGGTGCATACCTACAACTCATATTGTCTCATAAAATGGCTGCCATTGCTAGGGTTGTGTCAATCAAGGAACATAGGTGTTAGTATAACGAGTATCGATACTAAATACGAGTTTTACTAGTTATCACGTTTGGATCATTCATATTATGTATTTACTTAGAGTCCGTTGTAATTGTAACAGAAAAAGATGAGTAGGTTATCTTACCTTCTGTTATCTATACAAATAAATAAAATTGAAGTGTCTGTTGGTAATTTCAAAATAACAGCTTTTTACTAAACACTTATGTTTCGCGCAAAATAAAAAAAGCCATGCAAAAATTATTTTTGCGTTTGGTAGCCAGCCCCTGCAGTCTTGACATTCATAGCGATCGCTTTACGACCGAATTCAGTCGCAAAGTCCTGGATTGACATGTGTAATGTATGGAGTGACAGGACTTTGCGACCGAATTCGGTCGTAAAGCGATCGATATGAATGTCGAGACTGCAGCCCCAGGATGGTTATAGGCTATTTAAATCACGCTACGACCCTTAGGAGCCGAGCAAAAAGAACGCTAAGTGAAAACGAAATAATAGCGCGGGCGGGCGATGCAATGCGATGCAATCGAGGGAAGAATGAGTTTTATTAGTTTGGCTGTTATTTTAGTATACTGTGTATCTTACGACTTCTATGCGTTATCGCAGGGCACAGCTAGTCTGAGAATAAAATGCATGTCAAGTGTTTGTTCTGCGCAGAATTCAAAAAAACTTGCTGGCAGAAAATGTGCTTTCGCATATTTGACCTCTGGGTTGGAAGGCCAGAGAGCAGGAACTAGTTTCGGAAACTATTACGGCAAGTCGGCAACGGTACAACACTATTCTATTATGACATATTTTTGTAAACAAACGAATGAATTAACAAATATAATAAAAAAGGCCTGATAAATGGAAATGAACCCAAATATCAATACCTACTGTAGCCATAAATTAATGATCGCGTTACAATTGTATCATCGAATGTGTATTATTGTATGTATTAATGCATGAAAGCCGGCTAATAACCTGTGCAAAGACAATGAGGTGGATTTTCATTCTTTCTTGCACCACACTTCACAATACAACATACAGGCATGTTGAATTTCTGTTTTCCAACATTTACATGCAGTTTTAAAAGGTAAAATCCTCGTAGTTTTCTCGCAAATCTCATTAATACAAAATACAAACAACCACTTCACAGCAGAACTACCACGAAACTCTATTCTATTTTTCTCTATGGCAAACCACGAAACTCGTCGCATAAGATGGCTGCTACGGCACTTACCTACAACTGTCACAACGTCACGACAAAATGTTGCCATAATTAGCAACAACTTAAAATATAGTTGTCTCTTTTATCAAATAAGATTATCTCACTAGAAAGAATGAGATATAACGATATTTCAAATTCTGAATCATATTTTACTCATATTAATTTGTATAAGCAAATGTATGTATAGAATAACGCGGCGTCTCCATGTTTTTCCTATCTCAATGGTTGTTTATTACAAGTCTATAAATAGGTAAGTAGGATATATTACACCTCACGGAAATTTGATCTTTTGATGAACATACCTATAAGTCTTAGGAGAAAACAGGGTTCATTTTAATAGAATTAGAATACCAACATTCATTTAAATTATACCTATTTGCACACCAACCCTGAACCTTATTTACCTACGTAGCTACTCAAACATGGGTATACAGTATTCACATTTATAACTCAACATTTACTCGAAGCATCTCTAAAATAATCTATAAATTATTTATTGAAGAGCAGTTTCGATAAAACAATTTATTTGCTTGCTATAAAATAACACTCAAATGAAATGGATGCATAGTAAACTGTCAAGCGATTGATATTGATGCGAGCTGGGAATCGAACTCGGTACCCTGGGAGATTGGGGCGAATGGCACTATATCGGCTTAATAGCAATGCCCTTTCTTGAAGGTGATATTAATTGTGCATATTGCATTGCACTCGCTCGTTTTCGAACGGGTTCGTAACTCATACATAACAATATTATTACTCTAACTTTGTACCTTGGACAGCGCGTATGAAATTACATAGTTTAATTTTATTACCTGATGCATGCGGAGCAATGGTGGCTCAGTGTAATGACCACGACTTATGAGGTATATAGGTCACAGGTTCAAACCCTGACAGGCGCTTTACTTTGTGTATATTATTTTATCTCCAACCGGGATGTCATAAAACCAAAATTTCGAAGACATCTGACATCGACCAACCAGCACTGGCAGCGTGGTGGATTACGGCGCACCTCTCACAGAGAGGAGGCCTGTGTCCCAGTAGTGGGAACATGATAGGCTGATTATGCCATAACCGGATTGCCGGAGGTCAGATAACTGTAATTCCCTGTAAAATACCGAGCTGCTACCAATTATATATATAAAAAAAAAATGGGTACGTGTACTTATGTACGCGCGTCAGAAGTTATACTGACTGATTTAAAAATCAATTTTTAATTGCATGCAAATAAGTAATTCCAAAAAACGTTAATATAATAAAGTTCGTTTTTTAGGCTGAATAATGTTGGTAAAAAGTCACGGGCCTTTTAAAGAAATTAAAAGCTTAATAAAAAACCAGAATTTTATGGCATCCAATTTTTTAAAGTAAAATGTCCATTGCCTTTTTTTTAATCGATAAGAACAAACAGGTTGCTATAAAAAATGCTCAAAATAGGTACAGGCCGCTTTATGCTGAAAATAGTGACGTGTTATAGCTTTAAAAATAATGAGCGGTTTTGCGGACAGCTTCAACCTGTGAATTCTGTGTGACGGTGATGCGCGCGCATCTTAAAATTTCACTTTCATCATTTTTTAATAACGCGCCTAAAGAAGTATAACTTCAAAAAACTACTTTAAACCAAACTCAATGCGGCACTGGTAGGTATTCATACAGAATTACGGACCGGCTTCCAATTGGAATCAATGTCAACGTCACGTTAATTCTACGTTCTAATATTGTACACACCTACTTATCATTTTAAGAGAAAGGGAATCGTGTTAATAGGGTTTTTAGTGGAAATAGATCATAACCTTCGTGTATGTCACAAAATGAGACCCCAAATCCAATATAATTCACTGTAATTCGGAACCACTTCCAGCACATATTCACTTAAACCTTCTCTTCTCTTAGAGTGCGACATTTCTTGTCTCCCGAGTGTCGTAGTGTCTCCACGGGGTAGATAGATACAGAAGGCCAGCTTCATACGACGAGCGAAAACGCACGCTCACATAGACATGCTTCACGTGCAGCGAGTACAAACACCCTCGCGACCGGCATTTGTTTGAAATCGGCGGACCTAAGCTTATTCATGGTCGTGCGCCTGTCTTCGCTCATTGTATAGAGCTGATTTTCTGTACCTGTCTACAGTGTCGGCGCTCTCGAGTGTCGGCGTTACTTTAAACACGTCTGTCGCTTTGTGGGACTGTTTGTACAAGTGCTTCAGTTAGAGGGAATGTGGAGAGAATAATGTAAGAGATGGCTTAGTTGGACGAGGGATAGGGGTGAGTTTAAAATAAAATTTGGATGTTTGGTAATGGGTCGTGGTGGTCTGTCTGAAGAATGAATGAATTGCACCAATCCCAGCGTGGTTTGACCAGACTCGATTAATCGAATGAACCCCAAGATTCACACTAGCTCCTGTAGCCTCGTGTTTCGTGATGCTACAGGGGCCATTGCATATCAAGGAGTAGACCGAGGGGCGCGGTAATGGTAGGAAAGACGTGCCCGTAGGATAGGGAAAGATTTAAGAGCCTACCGGATATGCATCCTAGAGTAAGCATTGGACTAGTGGAAAGATACGTGATATTTCTCTACGGATGGATCTTATAACGGCGGCGTGGCCAGGTCCGACTAAAAAAATCTTCTTTTTATGATGCAGGGTATAGTTGAAACAATTGACATCAAGGTCCAAGCCGAAATGCCTTTCGCCTAAAAATACCTAATAGTTGAAGCATCGCATGTACTCGTAACTTTATATTTTACCGGATTGATACACTCAGCGAAACAGTCCACTAACAGTCGGCAAGTCGGTTAAGGCTTCCGCAGACATGCGCAACGCGATACTAGTAGAACAATTAATATGAAGTTTTCATAGAAATTGGTCTACTAGAGTCTCGTCGCGCCTGTCTGCAGGAGCCTTTATTGCTTATAATACCGTAGCTATAATAATACCATCTACTAAATACATCTGTCTTAAACAAAACTCATCCCACGAAGGTCCTCCTTAACGTCTCTTTGTATTTACCTCTCCCTTGAATAAGTTAGTAACCGTAACACAATTAAAAGTACGCGCGACGCTCCGTAAGCGAGTTACCAGCAGGAGTCCGTGAGCAAATTAATGGAGCAACCACGATATGACGTCACATGCAACTTTGACTTCGAATTAACATGTTTGAAGTCGATTTATGAATTGAGTTTTGAACGGTTGGTTCGTCAATGGATGTTTCTTCTTAAGGGGGATGCGCTAGGTAGGCCGCGAAATTATTAAGGGGGATGCGCTAGGTAGGCCGCGAAATTATTAAGGGGGATGCGCTAGGTAGGCCGCGAAATTATTAAGGGGGATGCGCTAGGTAGGCCGCGAAATTATTAAGGGGGATGCGCTAGGTAGGCCGCGAAATTATTAAGGGGGATGCGCTAGGTAGGCCGCGAAATTATTAAGGGGGATGCGCTAGGTAGCGCGAAATTCAAATTGTCTTACGTTTTTGCAATTTTCCGGACAGTGTCAGGCTGTATGTTGAACAAAATATGATTCGCGACCGTAACAACAGAGAGGAGGCCTGTGTCCCAGCAGTGGGAACAACAGATAGGAGGCCTGTGTCCCAGCAATGGGAACATTTAAGGCTGATTATGATGAGCGTAAAAAGTATGTACCTACGTGTCGTGCGTCTGTATGTATGTCTCGTATTAGCGATGTTTTTGTCGATCTTTAAAATCATCAATTCAACCCTCTAAGTTCATATAACCACATTGGTTGATGTGTATTTCATGAAATTGTCGTTTCATATAACCCTATTGATTGATATTACATGAAATAGTCATGAGTCGGGAGGGTGTCTCAGTCGATCTCGATATGTAGTGGATAGTCACCCATCCACGAAACGACCGCGACAACCTTCAATCGACCTGTGCGGCTGTTATTGCTTAGCCTAGAGTCCCTCAGAAAACTAAGAAGTTTTACCTCATATCTAAAATACTGTAAAAAAATAGAATATTACATAGTTACAAAAAAGACGCAATTAATTTCCCAAATTTTCTAGACAAATTTATTACCACGGACAGCAATCACTACGCTTGTCAGATGGATTGGTGATTGCTGAGGCCCTAGGACAAACGCGTGACGTAAACGTAACGTAAATTCGAAAGATTTTTGAATCGAAATGAAGATTGTTTCGACAAGCACAATAAGTAAGTACCACCCGAAGCGAGTATTTTAAATTTTATAATCGTTCGAATATACGTCAAGCTTGCTCAACTCGTTTGTGCCACAGTTAGTTAATCAACCTAGTTACTTCCTCAGTCGGCTTCCCTTCCAAAGCGCTCACTGGGTACCTAATATAAATGTTTCCCATAATAAAATAATTTTAGGTAGGTATTATATCTCTTTAATATGACAGTACCTACTATAGGTTAAAACTTAATAGTCGATTCCACGAGTCGTTATCCTGACGTAAGTGTCTATCGTAAACTCTCGCTCTTTGTCTGTTCAGCACATCACACATTTAATGTTGAGATACGGGATTTTAGGGCACTGTACGTTTTCGTATACTGTCATTTTTTATGGAGGGTTTAATAAATAGTACGGCGTTAAAAAACGAATAAAAAGAATTTTGCCCTTATTTAGATTTCTGTTCAAACTCCGCGATCTACGATTGGTCACCATAGTTTGATCACTTCATGTTTTCAGGCTTTAGTCCACAAAGATAGCAGTGGTTGCCAAGTGCCAAGTGATAACGGCTGCGACTTAGGAGACGTAAGTCTTAGGTTCGAACCGTTTCATGACTACTGCTTTGCTTTGACTGTGTCCCAACAGTAGGAACATTATAAGCTGATTATGCAGCAACAAAAGCAAGCAAATTGTCTGGAATAAAAAGTTTGTTAGATTTTAGAGTGGCTTGGGGGACCTGACTGGAATTAAATTCAGCCGTCTGCTTCATTACGAGAAGGATTTTTATAATTTCTAAATAAATAACTACAGAAGCACCAATGGCATGGGTTCATAGGGCCATCTGCATATTTCATCACATCATCTATTTGGTGTACACTCAGGGGAAATGCGGAAAGGTGAATGTAGGATAATATAACCCTAAGTACATATTGTTATTGTTTTATAGCGACATATTCTTGATTTTAATGTAGGAAGAGCATCTGTGGATCATGCTTAAAACTTTGAGAGATCAAATTAAATTAAATCTCCAATTGAATATATTTGAGTAGCTATCCTGGGCTCTGTGTAACTTATCACCGCAGTTCTCACTACATGCCAAATGTTTCTACAGTACAAGACATTGACAACCCCACGTTATGCAGTAGCCACTATAAGATCCTGAAAAATAAAATATCCTTTAAGCTCAAAGCACGATTCTATTCGATCTACTCTCAAACTGTAAATAAAACACTCGCAATTTCGCCCGAGTCGCAAAGTGTATCACTGTGACCATGGCCTGAACCAACAGCTCCTAAGTAAACACTGCGAGGACGCCGCGCTAAGGAAGCGCACACAGAAACAGACGGTGCGGTTTGCTAACACAAATAAATCGCTCGCTACTTTTTTAAGTGGCTTGTTTGTTGAAGTCTGTCGCGTTTGTGACTGTAGTGTGTGTCGTTCTGAGCTGTGGATGCTTTTCGTTGTTTATTTAATTTTTTTGGTCTATTGTTATGGTGAAATTGCTTTGGAATAAAACTGAGGGAGAGAGGAAAATTTGGAGACATTATTTTATTTTCTTTGAAAGACTTACAGCTAAACAAAACAGACAAAAAAGTTGTAAGTGACAGCCTATTACAATACTAATTATAATAATTATTATATCACTCTTATTTTTTACGAAGGGTGGAGCAGATAATTAGGGTGTAACTTGTGTAACATCTATGTATTTGGACACGATAGCGGGATTACGTCTCATGTTGTACGCTTGTTGCTCTTTACCGGATGAAGCGCTCCTCATTCGACGTTAAGTAGGTACCTATTAATAAATAGGATCTGTTAGCATTCCTAGCTTTTATCCGTCGGAACCTCAAGCTCAACAGTTTTGTTACCTAAAATTGAAAAAATATAACTAGAAATAGGGATCTGTGAGGTTCTGTATACGGTCCAACGACTACCACACAAACGTAATAGGTACAAAATGTATATATGGGAGTTGTGGTAGTTTTTAAACAAGGGTCCCGGTGAACATGTGAAATTCTAAAATTTGATAGGTAGGTACTGGAATTCTTTTTTTCATATGGAAAAGTTGTGGGAGAATAAGGAATTTTGTAAAAAAAATAATAACGTAAAACCAAGAGCTTTAACTCAAGTTGGCATCCATAAATAGTACACAGACCTCGGTGTTAGGTGTAATCTAATGTAACGAGCCTGTATTGCCCCACTGCAGGGCCAAGGCCTCAATCACAGTCATTTACTGTACTAAGTGAAAAAGTACAAAAAAAAAGATATTAAATTAATCGAAACGGGGGCGTCGGCCACAGGTGCCTCGACCACTGGGGGCCTAAGCCACGGACCCTTCTGTTCGACATCTCGTCCCACCATCTTCGTGTCGGCCTGCCGCGATAGCATTATCCGTTTAGTGGGACCCAATCGGTGGTTCTCTTAGCTCAATGGTCGTCTGACATGCGGCAGACATGTCCGGCCCAGTCCCACTTAAGGATATAGCGGCTTTCTGGGTAACGTCCGTGATCCCTGTGTTGGCGCGCAGTATTGTTCCTCATAATGTCAGAAATTCGAATCGCCAGTAAAAAACAAAGTTTCTACGCCTTATCACAGTGTTAAGTAACCACGGTGCCATCTAGTGTTTGCATCAATGATAAATGATTTTATTTTGTAAGTAGGTTTGTACAAACACTTTTACACGTCAATCATATTTTAAACTAACTAGATGAGGTCGGCGTTTCCTATCTGACTAGTCTGAGAAGAAAGGCCGAAACAAACTCAGAGGTCACAGTCTCTTTTAAAGTCCAGACATAATCTTGGTCAGATTATATGAATACCATGCAGGTCGATGTCTGAGATGGTCTTTTGAGGAAAGAACCACACAGATTGAGAGAGGACCCGTCCAGTCAGTGCACGCATTTGTCAGAAATCGTGCAGCTCAACTCAAAACTTAAGGAGCTCGACGACTTTACGAACAATACCAAAGAAAGGACATTTGGGTAGGCCACATTAATTAGGTACTCAAACTGCCAAACCATGACCAAAACTAAGAGAACAGAGAGAAAAATAAAATATAATAAAATTAAAGTGACCCACATAGTCTTCACATTCACAATAAATAAAATAATAGAATACTTTACAAAGTAAGCAAATGTCATAGTATATATAAAATTCATTAATGTCAAAGTGTATATAAAAAAAAAACAACAACAAAACAGAAAAATAAGAACATTAAATAGGTAAAAAATTTGGAAGCAGCTCAATCCCAAGCCTTTTTGTCCTCGATATAATCCTTAACGGTATAAAAGGCTTTCTAGCACAACTTACGTTTAATTAATGATTTGAATTTATTAAGGCTTAGATCTTGAACGGGGCTTGG
The DNA here is from genome assembly GCA_949629185.1 of Apamea crenata. Classification (NCBI taxonomy): domain Eukaryota; kingdom Metazoa; phylum Arthropoda; class Insecta; order Lepidoptera; family Noctuidae; genus Apamea; species Apamea crenata. The sequence continues at coordinate 15,989,337 of OX451374.1, forward strand.
AACTTTATTATATAAAAGCGCATACATTGGCATCTGAACGAACCACCTATTTTCTTGAGCCTTGTTGTAGGTACAACAAATTTGTGTTTATTCCTAGTATTTATATCATGTCATGTATTTTTTTATATATACGAGTATCACTGTATTTTTTAAACAATTTTATATTTTTATGGGCATATAAAAGATTTTCATAAATATATTGAGAAGGCACAGTCATAACATTAATCTCTTTAAATTTGTCTCTGAGCGAGTGTCTTGGACTTAATTTATAATTTGATCGAAGAGCTCGCTTCTGCAAAACAAAGATAGTCTGAATATCAGCGGTATTTCCCCACAATAGAATACCGTACGACATTACACTATGAAAATAGCTAAAGCACACTAAACGGGCTGTCTCTATATCAGATAAATTACGAATTTTTCTAACAGCGTATGCTGCGGAACTTAGCTTTTTTGACAATTTATCTATATGTGGACCCCACTGCAGCTTAGCATCCAAAGTTATTCCCAAGAATACTGTGCTGTATTCAGGATTCAATTCTTCGCCCCTTATCAACACATTGGTTTTCACCTGCCTAACATGAGGTAGCGTAAACTTATTGCATTTGGTTTTTTTCTCGTTTAAAAGTAAATTATTTACATTGAACCAGTGGACTTCTTTACAGATCGCGCTATTTACATCGTCAGTAACCTGCTGCTGACTTTTAAGTTTAAACAAAAGTGAAGTGTCATCTGCAAACAACACTATATCATGATTATCCTTTATGAGGTACGGCAAGTCATTTATATAAATAAGAAACAAGAAGGGACTAAGAATTGAACCCTGTGGGACTCCCATTGTTACTATAGAAGTACCGATTTCAATTTGAAGTACCGATTACTTTGACTTTGAAATGTAGAATGACATTCATTTTTTGAGGAAGTTAGTTTTATGTTTGACATTTGCAAAATGGGACGCTATACTTACGCTCAAACAAAATTGGGAAACAAAGTAGTGAGTCTTTAACGCAAACTGTAAGAAATTTACGTGGAAAATTTTCAAAAATGCATCCACAACGAGTCACTGTTTGGTGTGGATTTTGGTCTGGCGGCATCATTGGGGCATTATTCTTCGAAAATGAGCAAGGAGTCGCCGTTACCGTCAACTGTGAGCGTTGCTGTGCCATGTTAACGAATTTTTGTTTCCAAAAATTGAAGAGAATGACATGGACAACATTTGGTTTCAACAAGACGGGGCCACATGTCACACAGTCTTTGTCACACTCGGAGCTGTGATTTGAGCCCTTTGGATTATTTTCTGTGGGGAACCATTTAAGGATAAATATTACGCAAACCATCCAGAGACAATTAAAAGCGTTGAAACATGAAATCGAATTGTTGCCATTGAGAGAAGCCGTACAATCGAAAATGTACTGAAAAATTGGTTTGATCGGATGGGGTACTGCCGAGCCAGTCGTGGTATTCATATGAATGATATTGTGTTCCATTCTTAAATGACAATGTTCAACTTTTCCGATAAAACCAGAAATTTGAAAAAATAACCAGTAGTTTTTTTTTTTATAGCCGATTCAAATTTTAAATGGCCCACCCGTTATAATTACTCCACGGAACCCCATCAAGGTCTCACAAATTCTCTGGTAAACTCAATTAAAGCACCGAATCGAAGTAAATTCAATTAAGATTGTATTCGCCCTCGGCTTAGGAGAGATCATAATATTTTTGCGAACGTTACCAATAATATTTTAGGCACCAATGGATAGTAATATTTTTATAAAAAAGCTGATAATTTTTTTGTTGCTCATTTTGGATAATGAATTTACTTTTAAAGACTTATTCCAAACACGGTGAAAATCTTCTAAGATTTTTTTTTAATCTGCTACCAAAAGTTTTAAAAATTAATGTTATATCTTCTTTTCTCGTAAAACTTTAGTACAGACGCCAGCAGGTCAAGCTACCCGAAACTGTCAAATTTTCCCAATCAACCTTGAACCTTAACACTTTAGCGATAAAGTTGAAAATCTAATAAAGAAATTTGACAGATTGTAGTAGCTTGATGTGCTGGCGTCTGTACCTAAAATGTTTATACTTTCTTCAACAGTTGTAATAAACGAATAAACCTGTAATTTATTCAATCCATTCTGCACTTTATGACAAAATACATAAAAATATCTCCTAACAAGCATTATGTTTAGGTTAAGTATCAAAGTATCTACAAAAGAACTCTCAAGTTTGTTCAAAGTAATGCCTGAGGCAAACACTTCACTGTCAGTGATATAATAATGTGGACCAAATAGCCGAAGAAAATTATTTACTAAGGTTCAAAATTGGCATACAAAGATGAATTTCACTATAATATGAAAAGATCTCTTAGATCTAAAGCTCACGTGAAAGAAATCTGGACTTAACTACTTATCCCTAGAATCGAAAGTGTCTGTCACACATTTTCCAGAGGCTGTACTTACCTATAAATGTAAAAAATAAATCGTACTTTTTATCCTATACATCCATCTTTTTCTCGCACCTTAGCAATAGTTAGTTTTCCCAATACGGACCCAGAACTCATGAAATTATAGTGCCTTGTTTCCATGAAATAATGTAAAATACAATTCAGTAATGTCCCATTTAAAACACAAATTCTTAAGTTATACACAAAATTAAGTTGCCTTAAGCACAGCATAGATCAAAGGAAACAATTGTAAACCTGCACGTTATTGTGTAACGCCCGCGTCTCGAGCTCTGCGAATTTATTCGAGTTATCAACTGCTGGGATTGTTCCCATAGCTCTGAATCACTTGAATACGACTGTGGTTGAACGTCAGAATATTTCGCCTAAACTGCAAGTTTTAATTGTATTACATGGTCTATAATGTATATAGACCATGTGATAAAATTAGAACTTGCAGTTTTCAGATTATGTTGAAACCTGTTATAACCGATGTCAGTTATAACAGGTTTCAACATAATCTGTTGCTTGTAACAATGCTGAGTAGCACCCTAATAATGTAACACACTATCAATCTCAATCTGAATCATTTTGAATGATATTGCTAGTACATTGCTTCATATGTTCGAAAAATGTGTCTGCTCAACAACGTAAATAACGCAATAAATGTTGTTGAACTGTCAAAATAAAAGCCATTAATACTAATAGTGTCTTACGCAACTACCCCGATGTTACTTGCAACAATGCTTGGAGCATGTTCACGTCAATAAAGCATTAGGTTGAGATTAATACACGATCAAATTCCCTTTCAATCTTTAAGTAATTTTCAATATCTCAGAGTAGATTTTACTGTCACTTTAGTAAAAACCACTGCCCTACTAAATTACTATTATTTTATTTAGTGAGTAAAGTTACTTACTTTACTCAAGGCTCGGACGGAGGCTTTCAATAACTTGATACTTTATATATTATTAACGCTCGAACGGATTCGAGGGTTGTAGAACAAGTCATATGCGTTTCGCTAAATTATTTCTGATAGATTGTACGTTTAGATAACTTCAAAATCATTGACGTTATAACTAAGATTAATTGACGTAGCTTTCTAAAGAATCAATTTTCACTTTGTTTTAATCTATGAATGTTATTTGTCAGTAAATACATACTGTAGACTATTACTGATTTTTTTGTATCTATTAAGATACAAAAAAATAGCAGTCACACAATCTACAGCATTGTTTGTTTTTCACGATTACGGTGTTGATCTCTTGGAGAAAAATTGATGGTCTAAACCACACGTTTTCTTTCTGATACACGATATATGTAGATAGAAAACGACCCGAGATTTTTTTAAGAGCTGTGTTTATTTTCTTTTATTTATTTAGCTCTTCACTGAACCAGATGCTGCTACACAATGTCCCTAGCCTACAACTTGGACCCCATCTGGGAACAAATTACCGAGTGCGGGCTATTTCTCAGCAGATGGCCATTTCCTGCGCAAATTGAGAGCCAGCCAGCTTGTAATCTTAGCCAGACGTAACAACTAACATTATACTGAGTCCTACATACATATGTACGGTCAGCCGCACCTATATGGTAACAGTTTGACGTTGAGAGCGCTTTTATTGCGTACCAAACAAGTGTAAAGCAGATATTAGACGCATCTCTTTTTCTTCATTTTTGTCTTTTGTTTCATTCAGCATCTTCTACTCGAAGTGATACGTCTAAACACAAAATGTATCAAGGAAAAAATGACCTCATTAATTTAGTGAACCGATCCAACGATTTTGTATATCCGGCACTCTACATCGTTCACTCGCCTACCGAATGATGAAAAAAATAAATGAAGCGCGAATGAGCAGATGACCGTTCATCCCTATGTAAAATTGTCGATGTCGTATGAACGTGAAATGAAACAAAAATGAACCTTCATTCGAGTGAAGTATTGTATACTTGCAGTTGACCGTACTACCATCATAATACTAAGGCATATATGTATGTACGTTCGTACAAAGTATGGCATGTTAGTATGTTGGCTAGATTGTGGCGGACACTATGGAAATGAGAGCCTTTATTTATGGTTTGCAAGCGAGGAGGAATATGACACAAAATTCTAGCCCACGGGTGGTTCTGGACATAAACGATAGTGAACATTTTTTGTAACAAAATTCTACAAGCGCTCAGTATTTTTTAACCTTAGGGTGGAATCAACCCATGCAGGATCGGGGATCGAGTCCAAAAGTAGTCAGGGTATACTAAAAATATGCACGTAATAGGCTGTTCGAAAACTACTTACTTATCTGATGAAAATGTAAACAAATGAATCAGAAAATGTACCTGTGGATGTCAATTTGTAGTGCCACTTACAAATTGAGTGCTTTGATTATTTGTCTCGCATTAGTACACTATGCTGAGCGATGGCCGTTTTGCGTGGACGTGACGCGTATTCTCCCCCAACTTGTTCTTTTTTGTGTTTGTGTACTTACTCTGCGTCATGTTTACCGCAGTAAACCTATTTTCTTTCTTTATCCGAATTTCTAATTTTAAATCACCGTATAGATGTTTTTCATTTGATAGTTGAGGTTAATTTTATAACATAAATTTTCGTCGATGATGATTTTTAAATAACAATTTAATTATGTTACAAATAAATGATTAGAAAAAGTGGTGAGATATAAAGTTGAAACCTTCTAAATACAGATGAATGCTTTACTTCCCTTTAGTGAGTGATCGCGTAAGAATTAAACCTGAGGGGCAATTCTCTTAATTTTTAGAACGTTCACGGAACGGTCAGAAGGCCTATTCTCGTACTTTAAAACGATCAAAATCTAGTCGCAGTCTCATCTCGGCGACAAACAAATGTCAAAATCTTGTCAAAATGTAGGGAAATTAGAAGTACTTTTTGACAGATTGAGACTGAGATCAGGGGGCAATTCTGGTAAATTTAAGAACGTTCACAGTCTGATCCCAGTCTCAATCTGTAAAAATTACGTCAAATTTCCCTACATTTTGACAAGATTTTGACATTTAGATTTTGATCGTTTTGAATTACGAGAATTGGCCTGCTGACTGTGAACGTTCTTAAAATTATGAGAATGGCCCCTCTGATCTCGGTCTCAATCTGTCAAAAATACCCCTAACTTCCCTACATTTTTGACATAATTATATTTTTCGCTGAGATGTGACTGCGACTAGATTTTGAACGTAAAACGTTCAAATTAATCAAATTACGAGAATTGGCCTTCAGCAGGGTTAGTTTACACTTTCGTCAGATGCTTTTGGATGAGATTATAAATCCATCCGACTTCACTAACCTAGGCATCCGTGATTTATTTTCGTTATCTAACTTCGATAGCAACAATGGTTTCCGAAGTCAAAAACTCATGAAGATGGAAGTGTTGTCGCCTCGTCAAGTGGCTGTAAGTAGAAATACTTGTTGCGTGGAGTGACGGAAACTGTGACAGATGTGCACACTGGAGTGACGGTGGGGGACTATATTGTTGGAACGATGTTACAACTTCACACGTATTACCTATATAATTTTGTATAGAGAGAAAATGTAGGTTTGTTGGAACGCAGTTGTTTTACGGAGCTTGCGGTAGAAGTAGACTGGTAGAAATCGTCTCCGAAAAGGCGTCCCCTTTACGGGTACGCTTACGCTATTATTTATGTCTTTCATAATAGCCTTCTGAAATTTGACGAGGATGCAAAACAACAGCTTGTATGTAGGGACAGAGAGAGACGGAGAGAGAGGGAGAGAGAGCGAGAGATAGTTTTCATGGTTTTCTAGTGTGATGTCAAAATGAAAATGCAAGATGGATGCTGAGATTATTTTAAAATTTTCTTTATTTTGAAATTTTCGCAGCCGCCATCTTAGATTTTCATTTTGAACTTGGTTCCTGGCGGGGGTCCTCCGACCCCACACGTTTTATTTAGTTTTATTTGGTGCTTTTTTGTTTCGAAGTATTATTGGTTAGCGTCTTCAAGATTACGTTCTTTTCTCAGTTTTGTACTTGCGTTGTGTAGATACCAGCAAAACTTTTGACGATAATAGAAATTCAAATTTCACATAACATGGCATTTATGAATATTAATTAATTATACCAATAATACCAATGCATTTATATCGTCACCTTTGCACAATTTATTGTAATTGAACAAAAATCAAACAAAAGTATAAACGCTAGCAAGTTCCACTATAATATTGCCTTAGCTTATCGTACTCCTACAACCGAACCAACTTCTAACTCCAAAAGACTCTCTGATTCTCGAACCAAACCGGCAATGTATCGGATTTCCTTTGTACAAATAACGGAGACTTAACGCATACCTTACCGTTTAAGTTCCTTGGCTAGGAGCCAGAACGCGATTGGCTGTTCAACGGCGTGAATGGTCGGATGTAGTCACTGGTCTATGTTGGCTCGCGTACACATAGGTGAATGAACAATAGATCAAAAACTTCGCATAAAGAAGTTCAAGTTAAGGTCGGGCCATATTAGCCGTAATCTATACAGTGGATGACTGTTGGGGTCGACGTGTTCTTTAGTACGTGAGATTGTACCAATTACAGACAGATCTATTATAATGTATAATGCATCACATTTATTTATACTTATAATAAATCACAAAGCTAAAGTTTGTTTGAACGCGCTAATCTCTGTAACTGCCGGCTGGATTTGAAAAAATATTTTTGCATTTGATAGCCCAGTCACGCAAACACCCTTAGGAGCCAAGCAAAATGAAAACGAGTCAGAAAAACGCTAAGCGAAAACGAAGTAATAGCGCGGACAGGCGATGCGATGCGACGGGGAGGGGCGGGGGAGTAAGAAATTTTACGCGGATGAAGTCGCGGACAGAAGCTAGTATATGGATACAAGAGAAGTTTCCTAAAGTAGGTACCTACATAATACTTTAGGTTGGTAACATAACGACAACAATATCTAAGGCAGCTAGATATTATATTAAGAACCTATTGTGATAATGAATTTGTTAACCACCACCATTTGTTGATTAATTCAAATAACCCTTGTTGCAGGGACTGTTACATAACAATAATTTCAGATTATTGATTTATTAGGGTCACTTCATAAATATCGTTTCAACTAGCTTTGTGGTCCCGGAGTGGTATTACAAAATAGGAGGAAATAGCCTTCCTACGCATAGCTTTGTGCCGACTTGAATACAAGAGTTATTAGCCCTTGATTTACTAGAAACATTCAACTATTAATTAATCACAGTTGGGGCTGGGTTTGCGTTTTGTAAGCATCGTCTAAAAATGTTTATCTTGAATAGGTAACTAACTGTAACAGAAACCTCACAAGCAGAAAGTCCTAAACCACGAACGTAACTATTTATAATAGCCTACACAATTATAATAGCCTACACAATTATAATTGGTAAGAGGCTTCAATTACTTGCAGAGGTAACGCTTTCGTTTTCTTAAATTACTTGCAGAGGTAACGCTTTCGTTTTTGACCCTATTATAAATGTTGCCAAAGAAGTTCTGTGTACAAGTGATTTGGTTGACTGATTTTATAATCTCTGTCAACCAATGTGAAGTTTACAGAAAACTGTGTACAAGCGTTCAAAGCAAGAGTGAACAGGTATCTTCTGGGCACGCTCGTTCCATTGTAGACCTTATGACTTGAAAAACAATGAATTTAATTATTTTTTAATGTACAAACGAAACACTTGTGATGACCGGGGTTCCAAGTAAACTGATAATCGAAAGAAAAACATAGGCAGTTTCAACAAATTTACTCTAACACATGGTTCCACATCAAACTTCCTTGCAATCTAAATGCTAACACCTTAACTATTACAATACGGAAACAAATTAAAAAAAAACAAGATAAACATAAAACAAAGTATACAAAAGAAATAAAAATAAAACAAAATAAAAAGAAATCAAAACATCTTAACAATGAAGATCCTCAGACTGGGATCGAACCCACGACGAGAAATCTTAAGCCGGCACCTATGCCCCGAGACCAACTGGATTCTTGTCTACCGTGGCGAATATGTCGATTAGTGTTTCGCGATGAATAAGAATTAGGCAGCTTTACCAATTGAGGCCGGATCTTAATCCACAATACTTATGCCTGAACTAAGAGGGCGTTTCTGCAAGCTGAGGACAAGATGAGAACAATCAGCCTTGCAAAACATCACCAATCATCAAAACTACACTTCGTTAAATAGACGCAAACACTTACCCCGTTACTTTCATTACTCACACACAATTTCACAATATTGCACCAACTACAATACGTATGTGTATTCCATAATAATGTCCAAATAATGATGGTTTTAATTTACCGGAATTACGCATATAATTACGGAGCAACGCGATAGTTTTCTGTCATTTTACCCATTGACCTCACTCCGGTTTAATTATTTTCCCGCTACCGTCACTAATTGTCCGTTGTCCAATAATATGTTATTAAAACTATTGTGGCGAGCCTAGTAACGCCATCTAGTATTGGACTCGAGAACTAAAGCATCGATCATTACAATATCCCCTCTCCTCTAAAGAATCCAGCCGGATTCAAACCAAACGTTTAAGGTCACAAGAATGCCATTTTCCTAAATCTTTGCCTCTGAAACTCTTTAATCTGTAAACATCGCCTGACATCTTCTCTGCTATGACTGCTTTTTCAAACTTAGGGGCTAATTTAGACATAAAAGCCTTATCAGCATTCGACAGAAGTTTAGTGCGTTTCCAAACCAGATCACCAACTTTATAGTTACATATGCGACGTCTCTTGTTGTAGTGTTCGCTGTTGGTCTCATGTGATTGCCGTATCCTTTCACCAACCTCTTCATAAATCTTACTCCTGAAGGCTATATTTCTTTCAAATTTTCCTTTGTCGAAGGTAATTGGTTCGTCTGGTTCAAAGCTATAGGGTTTCATGCCCTGGACCATCGTCTCGCGTCCAAAAAACAAATAGGATGGTGTTTTTTTTGTCACTTCATGAACTGATGTTCTGATTGCATGTCCTATGTGTGGTATATATTTGTCCCACTCTTTGTGATTATCTTCAACGTAAGAAGCTATAGCCGAGCCAATGACTTTGTTTACCCGCTCAGTGGGGTTGGCTTGAGGATGGTAGTAAGGGGTATACCATATCTTCACACCGTACCCTGAAACTAGCTCCTTAAACTGGTTGGATACAAATTGCTTTCCATTGTCACAGACTATTACACTAGGGGTTCCATACATTAAAAATATCTGTTCCTCCAGTATTTGAGCTATAGTTGATGACTTTCCATTTCTAAGTGGATATAAAAAACAGAATTTGCTAAACCAGCATGTTATGACTAGCAGCATAGTATTGCCATGCTTAGATTTCGGGAAAGGTCCCATTAGGTCCATAGATATGATTTGAAAGGGTTCTGTTACCTCTCGTTGCTTTCCCATTAAACCAGATGGCCTACTTTGTGAGTGCTTGAATTTTGCACACACTTCACATTTCCGTACGTAGTTTTTCATGTCCTGGATCAATGTCGGCCAAAAATATTGCTGTCTCGCGCGGTTAACCGATTTTTTAACACCAAAGTGACCAGCTGTGGGGTCATCATGACATTCCTTTAGGATTCCTTGACGAAGCTTTTCTGGAATCACAAGTTTCCAGCTGTCATTTTCATTGGGAAATTGTTTTAATTTCATGTATTTCCACAGTTGTCCTTGACTGACTTCCCAATCCGGATCATTCTTCCCAGACAGCACCAAGTCCTCTTTTGATTTATACCACTCATCTTTATCTTCTGGTTTTATCTCTATTATGTTAATTTCTTCTTCAATCGCTCTAGATAAAGCATCCGGCACAGTGTTATATTTGCCTTTGCGATGGACTATTTCGTAATCAAATTGTTGTAAGCGCATAGCCCACCTTGCCAAACGCCCATGAGGGTCCTTATTACGGTGTAGCCACTGTAGTGCACTATGGTCCGTAATGACCTTAAAATGATTCCCTTCAACATAAGGACGAAACTGTTCTACAGCATGCAGAACACTTAATAGTTCTCGCTCAGACGCTGAGTACTTGCATTCTCTTTCCGACAGTTTTTTGCTCGTGTAAGCAATGGGAACCTCCAGGCCATCGGCTATTTGAATTAAAACTCCCCCAGTCCCCCTGTTAGAAGCGTCACATTGAATAGAAAAGGGTTTTGTGAAGTCTGGCACTCTTAATACTGATGTCGAAGTCAGGGCTGTCTTTAGATTTAAGAAAGAATCTTCCGCCTCTTTATTCCATACTATGCGTTTAGTCTTCTTGCCTCCCTTAGTTAGTTCATGTAGTGGAGCTGCGACAATGGCAAAATTTTCCACAAACCGCCTGTACCAACTAGCTAGACCAATAAAACGCTTTAGCTCCGTGTAAGTTGCAGGCCTGGGATAGTCGATTATAGCTTTTACTTTATCCGGGTCTGTACGTAACCCTTCCTTGTCTACAATATAGCCTAAGTATTTTAAAGATGATCTCGCAAATACGCATTTCTCCAGATTGATCGTTAATCCTGCTTCCTTTAGCTGATTTTTTACATGTAATAATGACGATAAATGACCGTCAAAGCTGTCGTCACATATGACGATATCATCTAAATAAGTGAACACTCTACTTTCAAATTCTGGTGTGAATAAGCGATCCATCAAACGTTGTTGTGTTTGAGATGCATTACTTAGTCCAAATGGCATTACTTTGAACTGATAAAATCCTTTTCCAGCGAGTCCAAAAGCAGTCTTTTCCTTGCTTGTTTCTTCGAGTGGGATCTGCCAGAAGGCTGATCGTAGATCAATAGTTGACAGGAACCGAGCATTTAGACTGTCTAAGATGGTGGTAACCCTAGGCAAAGGATAAGAGTCTTTTACTGTAACCTTATTTAACTGACGACTGTCGAGACACAATCGATTCTTACCCGAAGATTTCTTCACCAGTAATACAGGAGAACGCCATGAACTGAAGGAAGGTTCTATTACATCATTGTCCAGCATATCCTGGATTTCCTTCTCAAGTTCAGCCATAATTGGAGGAGCTAAGGGGTACTGTCTATGTTTGATGGGTAAGCTGTCCCCGGTGTCAATTCTATGCTTGATCAACGATGTTCTTCCTAAACCTTTACCAATCTGTGCTGCCATTTCCTCTAATAATTTGTCCAGGCACTCTTTCTGTTGATCAGAAAGTTCATCTCGCGAAATCACTGGTTGCGAGACGTTGATTTCCGTAATGTCAGCAATCGATTTCCCTGCTCCTATTACTAAATTAAATGACTCGAAAAAATTCATACCTAATATAATATCATGTTTTAAGCAGTTCATGATATAAAAATCTACCACGTTGTATTTTCCTGTAAACTCAATAGGTAAATGAACAATGGAATCCATTGTATGGTAGGTGCCATCAGCCGTTGAGATAATTTCATTGTCGACTTTATGTTCTGAAAACCCCAATTTCATAATTTTCATTGCAAATCTCTGCGAAATCACTGAGACAGTTGCTCCAGAATCCAATAATTCCACTAGCGATTGATTTAAAATTTTTATTTCTGCATAATACCGATTGTCTTGACTGTGCTTATTAATATTGCTAATCTTGCCTGTTTTAAAAAAACTCGAAACTGTATCTAGCCATTGCTGCCAGTCATCCGAGGTAGAATGACTTAGTTTTTCGGGGCACGATCGGCTGGCATCGACTCCGAATTGTCGTTTCCCTTATCGGTAGCATTGCATGAACATTTATTTGTCGTTTTCCCGAAACGTCCACATCTGTAACAGAAGAGTCTCTGTCTAGGCAATTTACAATCCCTGAAACGATGCCCTGGAGTTCTACAGTTCCAACATTTTGTTAGAAGTACTTCCTTGTCATCTATGGCTGCCACCTCAGTCGTGTTTTCATTTCGTGATGTCTTCGAGGTACTTCCCTTATATGCTAAATCTCTTTCTAGAGATTGATCACTTTGAGTAGGTTCCTTGAAGTTATCACAGCTTAACTTGGTGCGTTCAATAATCCTTAGAACTGATGTTAATTCGCTTACTGAATCGAAAGTGTCTCGGCATATGGCTTTCTGAAAATATGGTTGTAAATTCCTTCTAAGTATCATCAATTTTTGTGTTTCAGGAATAGGAGTGGGTAGTCGATTAAACATATTTTGCATAATAGCTATATAAACCAAAATGCTTTCCTGGTTGCTTTGGGTTCTCCGTTTAATCTCCTCGAATAGCTCCTCTTGGTAATACGGTTGCTGAAATGTGTCCAACAGTAGTCTCACTAATTGACCCCAATTTGCTACTGCACCTTTATTGGCCCTAAACCATATTAATGCCTCTTCTTCGAAGAAGTCTATGGCATATCGAAATAAGTCTTCATCGGCAGCATTCCGCGCCTCTTTAAGTTCCTCAACTCTTTCCAAGAACGCGTTCACACTTACGGTACCCTTACCACTAAATTTGACACCCCAATCTTTAATGGGAACCAACTTCCGTTTGTGGAAGCCGTTATCAAATGTGGAAGACCTTTGTAAGCCTGGATGACGTGAGAAAGGACTAGGTCTATCTAAGGCTGTTCGTGGTATGTCAGTGTTGGCAACAGTAGACTGTGAGGCACGATTCTGGTGAATTTCCGTGTCACCAACCTTTTGTAAGGAAGTTTTTTCTGAGTTTCGGCACTTTCCCAATTGTTCCATTATATGCATAGCCTCTTCGCCCAGAGACTTCTGTAAGATGTCTTTATCATGTTCGGAAATAACATCTTCTTCCTCACCTTCTTCTTGCTCAAGCTGCCTTAGTGACGACAAGGTATCTTGGATGTTCTTTAGCAATGTTAAATGTTTCTCAATGTCACCAGACTCAGAAGGAATAATAAGTTTAGCACGGTTCGATAAGTGTGTCAAACGAGAGTGTATACGTCTAAAAAACGAATGTTCAGGAGTGTGTGATACTTCAGTTATAAGTGTAATTATTGCCGATAATTTTTTTTCACAAATCAATATTTCATTATTCGGGTTATCAATGCAGGATTTAGGAACCTTAAACGAAATAGTCGACTCGTCCGACTGCTCTCGAACTAAAATTTCCCGCAAAAATTTCCGCATAGTCGCCACGGTCTTACAATCCGAGATCCCTCGACAAGCCAATTCAAACTCAAGCTCATCTTTATGTAGTGCATTAACATCCATGATCAGACAAAGTAAACAATTTCAATAAGCAATAGCAATTTTAAAATAACACGTTAAATAGGTTTCTATTCCAAATTACAGATATGCAACTAGGCTTGTCGAACTTACGAAATTATTTTAACAAATGTGTGTTAGTTACCAATGTTTGTCTCGAATAAAACCTATACCTAAATACACTGAATGACAATAACCGTGATACACCTTGTTTATCTTTGAATCAGTTAACCCGTGGGCGCCAATGTGATGACCGGGGTTCCAAGTAAACTGATAATCGAAAGAAAAACATAGGCAGTTTCAACAAATTTACTCTAACACATGGTTCCACATCAAACTTCCTTGCAATCTAAATGCTAACACCTTAACTATTACAATACGGAAACAAATTAAAAAAAAACAAGATAAACATAAAACAAAGTATACAAAAGAAATAAAAATAAAACAAAATAAAAAGAAATCAAAACATCTTAACAATGAAGATCCTCAGACTGGGATCGAACCCACGACGAGAATTCTTAAGCCGGCACCTATGCCCCGAGACCAACTGGATTCTTGTCTACCGTGGCGAATATGTCGATTAGTGTTTCGCGATGAATAAGAATTAGGCAGCTTTACCAATTGAGGCCGGATCTTAATCCACAATACTTATGCCTGAACTAAGAGGGCGTTTCTGCAAGCTGAGGACAAGATGAGAACAATCAGCCTTGCAAAACATCACCAATCATCAAAACTACACTTCGTTAAATAGACGCAAACACTTACCCCGTTACTTTCATTACTCACACACAATTTCACAATATTGCACCAACTACAATACGTATGTGTATTCCATAATAATGTCCAAATAATGATGGTTTTAATTTACCGGAATTACGCATATAATTACGGAGCAACGCGATAGTTTTCTGTCATTTTACCCATTGACCTCACTCCGGTTTAATTATTTTCCCGCTACCGTCACTAATTGTCCGTTGTCCAATAATATGTTATTAAAACTATTGTGGCGAGCCTAGTAACGCCATCTAGTATTGGACTCGAGAACTAAAGCATCGATCATTACACACTTCTTTTTGTTTAGCCTGTCCCACTGCTGGGCGAAGGCCTCCCCCAGGTCCTTCCAGGAACTCCTTTCCCGCGCCACCTCGGACCAGCCGTTGCGTTACGCGTCCAGCTCATCTCGCCACTGCTTTCTGGGTCGATCTCGGCGGCGCGTCCTTCTTCAGGCACCCATTGGGTGGAAACTTAATGAACGAAACACTTAACAGAGAAAAATATATAAAGAAAGAAGAGCACATAGGGACTCTTCATTTCATAAGAAATTACTTCCAGCAGAGCTGCGACAGGAGAGTTGGATGAGAGATGATGGTTCCTAAAAGAGTTTATCAAAGAAATACCAAAGTTAAACTCCTTAATTATCCTGAAAACAATCTCTTTCACGAACGAAGTTTCCTCAAAGATTGTTACAGAACTTCACCGATCTTCAAATGAATTGATCGTTTTCAACTAATGAATGTAATTATAAATTCAGAATATTGATGAACGATTGCTCACTCGACGCGTCAGCTAACTTCTCTTTAACGACTTTCTGAATGTCTTCAAGTACCGACTGCTTGTCAGTCTAGGGACAAATAAAACTAAAACCACCCTTACCGCTACAGAATAAAACCGCCGTCAATGTCAAATTGTGACGTGTGGATGTTTTTTGTAACTGTAATTTCACACCTACTGAATCTAAATAGTTTGTTTGTATTTTTGAACGCGCTAAATGTCTGGAAATACCAGTCGGATGTGAAAAAATATTTTTATATTTAATAGCCTAATTCTTGAGGTAGGTTATATGTAACATCGCGCTATGACCCTTATGAGTCGAGCAAAAAGAAAAAAACTTAGAAAGACCGCTAAGCGAAAACGAAAAAGCGGTAGGTCGGGGGAACAAGTCATTTCACCACGACCTACCGCGCCTTTCAAAAGTATATTCCTTAGCTCAATCAGGCCTAAACACGGTCTGCCACTGGCTTGTTGCTAACTCGCTCACACTCAACGCAGATGAAACCAAATACATTCCTTATGCAATCAGGAGCGCAGAAACTTTACAAGATATACCTTCCATAATTATATGTGCATCAGTGTTCATTTCCTCCATAGCATCAATGTAGCTGCTCAACGATACAACAGACACAGATTTAAATATTTTCAAGTACAATAAAACTAAATGTAAAAGCATAATATCTAACTGGCTACTAAAATTAGACTACTCAAAAACAGAAGAGCTGCTCGTTGTAAAAACATGATAGAAATATTATAAAGTAACCAATCCCATACTTCCTGCATCCAGACAGCTACTCAGACATGAACACGCTCATAAGCCACCTCACCTTGCACGCCTTGCACACACACACACCCCACACCCCGCTTACAACGCGAACAACGCTACACTACTCACAAACTTTAGGTTTTTTCTTTTTGTTTATTATTTTTTTTTCAATGTTTCTTTGTTTTCCTTCTCTTCCAACAAATTGATTACCTATATCTATCTATCATATTTATACTGGTGATACTATTGTTATGATGCTATTTTTCCTCTAGGGGGGAGTCATTGGTGTCCTGAAATACAGGCACGGCTTAGTTTAGGCACCAATCTCCCACAAATAAACATTGTAATATCGTAATTATTATTTTTCGGTTTTTAAGTTTTGGTTTATGGATGTTATTTGTGGAAGAAAATCAACATTATTATTAACTAAATCCTTATAAAACGCTTCCTTAAAAATGTACACAAAAAATCTACAACATAACTCCTAGCTTCCAAAATAAAGACGGAACCCACAAACAGCCCGGTCTTCCGGATTACCGCGGCACAGCTGATGCATTCCTCTCTCTCGTCAAAGCAACGCAAATGTAATAACACTTTTACTTATCTACCCACAACTGGGGCCTAATGGTGCGGATATAGGAGCCTAATTTAGCTGGGAGCGATAAGCGATGCGCGTTCATGCTGAGTGAAAGCCTTCTTGTCACAGCCATGACGTGCAGCCGTCGACTATTTCTGTTTTGTGCTTTCGATTATATCTATTTTCTTTTTCTTTATTAATAGAGTTAATTATCTTTTTGTATGCACGCGTTTCTGTGACGAACAAAAACCTATGGTGTTTCTTTCATAGCCCGAAGATTTATTTTGCTGATTTCGTAAGAGAGACAGAGTACGACAGTGATTGTAGCAGGGCTAGCTTATGGGTTCCTCAGGGTGAGACCTACGTCTACGTATGTATTTATTTATAACCCACTTAAAACTACCTAAAACACATTCATTGTTATAAACTAAACAAATGCTTCATAAGGGTTTCATACATTTCTTAGTTGTTTCCTTTTCCTTATCCTCATTTCATTCATAATAGTTTTTTCGTCTCTTTGTCTGTTAGTACTCTTGAATTTTTTGTTCTTCTTCTTTGCTTACAATCTAAATTGAGTCAGCCCAGATAATTAATTATTTGCTTATAGATGATCTGGCTCAGTTTTTAGTTAAACTTAGTCAACACAAGCGAAAGTGTGTGTTTCTATATAAGTGGCTTTACCTACAATTTTATTGCTTCTTTGTAAACGCTGCCTTCCATTCTACCCCTATCAAGTTCACTTATCAGCCTGGCTGTGACGAGACAGAACTAGCGCTACACATCTCACCGCCATCCTTCTTCGTTTGCCTTATCGTTTAGAGGCGCGGCTCAGGGCCCGGTGTTCAGCGGTTCAGGCTAAATAATGAGGTTGCTGATAAAAATAGTTTCGTATCGATTTTATTGCTAATGTGATTATACATGACAAAGCGCCTATTTTTATTCTAGTATAGCTAAAAGATTAGAACGAACAAAGATTAGAATGTCCGATATTATACCTGGTTGACTCTTTATGGAAGCATAAGGGAACGGGAATGAGAATTTTGCTTATTTGAATATTCGGAGTAAAGGGAAGATTAGTGGTATATTTCTCCTATCTGTATGAAGTCTGTGCCACTAACGGATATATTTCGGTAAACTCCTTACCTTTCAATTTCAGTTTGTCTCAATATTTAGTCACTGTAATGATCCTCCAAGGTCATATTGTTATATCAAATATCAGCAAATACAACGGCTTTTCTTCTCCCATCATGCCAAACATTTGATTATTGATAGTAACCCGAGAGACTCAAGTCAACAACCCCATCGTGTTCGTGACGATGTGGAGTGGGCCTGAGGTCTCGATGTCGACACAATGTCGGGTCCCCACTCCCCACTCGTCAGTAATCGACACTTTATTTGGGTTTGTAAAAAAGTTATTGCTTGTAGTACTGTTCAGATAATATTTATTGAAAGAAATGACTACAAAAAATACAACGGGTAGGTACATCAACTAACTAGCAGCAGGATCAGGTAAAGTATTAATATTTTCGCAATGAATATGACCATTCCTGTTTACCTGAAAAATAAGATGGTAATTCAATAGAAGGTATATTGTACAGGATGTCAGCTAAAGTGACTATTATAGTAGAAATTCGTTTTCGAAAAAACTTAGTTACTACACACATAATGCTTTAGTTACCTGTAATCCAGAAAATCTTAAACCCCAGCTCGCAGTTAGGTATATAAATATTTTTAGTTCGTGCATTATGTAACCTATTTCATAAAGGCTTAAAATAAGGCTTCGTAGCGGTCCTTCAGAGATCGATAGTACAATCCTCGATACATCCAATTAATTTTTAACAATCGCAGGATTAGCGTCGGATTATTTCGATGTCAATAGGTTGCCGCGACCTTTGACAAACAGGTTCTGTCTCAACCAAAATTAAACATTTGCAAAAAGGATTAAGGTATGTTTTGATCCACTTTTAATTAAAAACTAAGTTCTAATGTGAAATATTTAAGGTTTATTACAGAAAAGTAGCTAACGGATATTGGTCTTTATTCTTTAAAGCTTAACATTTGAGCTATAACTTCATTTGTAGCATTTTCGTACTTATGTAGTAGAGGAACTATAAGACCACTTCGTAAAATTAAATAACGACTATGCGGATAAAACCCATGTTCCAACCACTATTACGTTGTCCCACACGACATTGATAAATGTTAACAATCACTACGGCAGACGCTCTCAACCTTTTTCATGCATTCTTAACGCACAAGATACCACTTTGTGGCAACCTTGCCAGGCCAGGGCAGGGACGTTGACAAATGTTGACAATCCCTGGCGTTGACGACTCCGCTATTTTTCCTCCAAAGCTATTTATCGAAGGCCCAGCAATCGATTGCTGAAATAAATAACCTTTATTGGTCGAAAAAATTGAGGCCAATACAATTTAGGAGGTACCTACCGTCGCTTTTTGATAGCAAAAATGTAGGGTGACTAAGAATAGAAGAAATAGAGGTGCTAGGAACATCTGTTGGGAATACGGTCCAAGGTTGTGACTGATTGTCGCAAATGGAATTGAAAGAAATCGTAAATCGTGCAGATAAGATTTTATAGCTTTGTCGCCGACTCTGCCCTCGTAGCGCTACGTTGCTACGGCGTAGCGAAGGCGTAGCTTTTTCGTAGCAGTACTAACTTTTGCTCGTTATTTTATTTACGTTGACAAACAGGCAGTGATAAAGTTGTAAAATGGTTGTATTTCAGAATCCTAAAGTTTCCTGATTGAGATGAATCATGTTTTACATTCAAAGCGACTTCATTTAATAGGCATACCAAATAATTTCTCCTACACAACTGGGGGTCTACTCCGAAGTAGTATCGGCCGAATGTTTGGTCTTTTCCTGCTACGAAGTTACAATTTGGTTCGGTCGGTCCGATCCTACACTCCTACACTCTTTCGAATATTGACTATGGTCCCTACCCAACTGAGCCGACCCGAACTTTTTTCGCATTTTTCAATAATATTCGGTTCGGCTATGTGTCGGTCCGATCCGAACATTCGCACTTTGCACTTCGGAGTAGACCCCCAGTAATGAAACGAAATGCGTTCAGCACATCTAAACCACGTTCAAGAGCTGTCAGTTTCAAAATTGTTATGGAATATTGACACTGACAGCTCTTGCACGCGTGTCGACAATTCATGTAGTTCTTCTAACAATTTAACCCAAAAACACATGACATTAGAAATTCAAGCTTGTTTATACAATGTTACACAGAGATCATAAACATGATCTGTTCTGGGACATGTTGGATCGGATTATGACGTCACGTGTCAGATATCCGAGCGGTCGGACGTCAATCCGATGTTTGTTCAGTTCGATGTGGAGTCAAGACTGAATATTGTGTGCGATTTACTGCTCCAACTGAATTATTGATGATTAAGAGTTTTGATGTTATGAGCCATTCATTTTTTTTCAGATTATATCCATGATTTTAAACAGATTTTATATAAATCGGATAACTATGTAGCTCCCGAGTTTTATAACTCTGTCTGTGTCTTTATCTGTCTATACGTTAGTGCGTTTATACGCTTGAATTCAGTCGGGCAGTCCCGAAAAATATACGCGAAAACAATACAAAACTACCTATAAAGATACAATACAATTCAATGAATAGCTACATTTCACAAGGTTTTAATAGAATAAAATAAGTTGAAAGTGTAGGACCAACACATTATTTTAAAACCGGTAGACACAGCTGTTCAACGATACTTTGTAAAGAATTGCCCGACATTTGTTAAATATCGGAGAATGTCTCAACAAAAGCCGATTATCCTCTTAGATGGTATTATCTCTTTGTTTGAGAAGCATTAAAAGGGCTTATAGTGACTCGACGGTAAACACTTTTAAATATAATATTCGGAGGAGGAAGAAATCTCTCTCTCTCTCGCAGTAACTCTCAAAGAGACTGAAAAACCGACTTATTTCTGTGGTTGTAACTGAAAACATCCCATATCTCACAAACTATTGACTTAAATAGCAAAGTCACTTAGGATAATCATTACCTTTTTAATGATGGGATCTAACAATACCACACTCTTATGTACACTGACGTTGTGTCACCCTACTAACTTTTTCTTAATTTAACTAAACCATTCTTTAGCGGTGCACAGAATACACCCTCTTTCCAATTGTCATCGATAGATATAGTGTCAATGATTTTCTAGTACAAAGGCTGTGTTTCATATGGACATCACGAAATTATAAGAGTGCCATTTGGCTACGGAACCCTAAACATGGGCATCAGCATTCTGCCAATATCATGGGCGTTCTGCTAATGATCTGTTATATCACCAGTCAACTTGCCAAGCGTGGTGATTATGTTCAAATTATCTTACAGCCAATCTCTGCATCCAAGTATACTTAAAAACATGCCTGATAAACTTGCAGGGATTGCCACGATACATTACTTTTATTACTCAACTGAGCTCAGCATGATTTATGCTCGCCCGCGGCGGGCTCGAGCTGGGCGTGAATGCATTATGCTACTTGCATTTTTGCTAGTCTGTGACGTTAATACGGCACGATATAGCATGAGCTATTAATCGTCATTCATTCGAATATAACTTTGAAACAAGAATATTAAATTAAATTACACAATAAAGCAACAACAACAAGACCAGCAATACAAATCCCTATATCAGACGAAGCGTTTTGCGTCAACGACAGGACCTGCACTACCCACAATTGTACTGAATTATTTGGAAATCTGCTACGTTGTAATATATTCTCGAATGATTTAATACCTCCTTTAACCTAACCAAATTGGTCCTTTGAAGAACACCATTCGACTGA
Organism: Apamea crenata; assembly: GCA_949629185.1. Lineage (NCBI taxonomy): Eukaryota > Metazoa > Arthropoda > Insecta > Lepidoptera > Noctuidae > Apamea > Apamea crenata. The sequence continues at coordinate 16,010,670 of OX451374.1, forward strand.
CCACCGCCACAAATAAATTAAAAACAAAGTTCCAAAAACTATTCAGTTTCTCAAGAAACTTAACTCAGTTGAACACAATAATCCAATCATTGCTAGAATATCTTCCACAAAGTGTTCTTCAAAGGAGATTGCTCGCCCGGGTGCCTCGCGATACAAATAAAGCTCAAATGTTGGTGTTGCGAGCGACCACTCTTAATCCTGCAGTGCGATTCTGTAACCATCTCAACTTAGGTGAAGTGAGCGTGGAGTGAGCTGTCATGCTCCAACTAATGCTAGGGATTGACACTGTTGACAGCTCACTTCACCTAACTTTTCACGGTGAGATTTTTCGAGAATCGATTGGCTGTACAGAGTGGAACAGTTTATATTTGTATTCATTTTAATTTTTTATTCGCGTTATTGATAGTAAGTAACATAACATAACATCACGCCTGTTGTCCCTGAAGGGTTGGGCAGAAGTGTATCCACCGTTCATCAGTTATTTTTAGTTCCCATGTAATAAGGGGCTCTACTCCGGGCTGCTACTAAAACATTCCTGATGGTAAAACCCCAATAACACTTTGCACGACCTGGTAATTGAACCCAGGACGTTATGCTCCGGAGGAGGTCTTAGCTACTATAATATTACAAAACTAGTCCGTCATTACACATACTATTACGGAGCCGTCTCTAAAGGAGAATTGAATTACTAATTATTAATTCAATTTATTCAATCCAGACTAGTCTTTGCTCATCGTGTTTTTGTCATCATTCATGTGTAATTAACTATCGTTCCTTAATTACGCTTGCCACGGTTGGTCCGTGGATGGAAGACCATCTGATCACCGTGGGTCCCAGCTGACATTCGTGGATCTTTGACTGACGTCAACCCAGTGACTGGGTTGTGGAGGTCGGATAGGAAGTCACTACATGTAAAATACAGCAGCCAAACCGGATGCAGCTGTGTATTCAGCTGCATCCGGTTAGACTGGAAACTGACGCCAAGATAGTTGGGAAAAAGGCTAGACAGATGATCTTCCTTATTCTTATGTCACTGGTACAAACGACGTACAAACTATATCTACGTTTTAAAACTGCTAGTTGAAGTGACTTCTTACTGCGATAAGTTGAAGTAACGATGTAATTGGACCCAGTTGGAACGAAGTTCCTGTCACTGCATGTATATTATGTATTAAATAACAGGCACAATACACAAAACACGTTTGAGATCAAGTAAATATAAAAACGTGTGCGGTCGGGGGACCCCCGGCAGGAACGAAGATCCTTACGCGATACTCGCATGCACACACAGTCTTATATATAGAAAGAGACAGAGGAGAGAAATTGTGAATTTAATACGTGTTTTTAATACAGAGCCATCTAGTATAAGTTTTTAGAAGCTCTCATGAAGTTGTCGCCATCTTGGATTTTCATTATGATGTAGCTATCGGCTTTAGAACCCTCGAAAACCATGAAAACGACAGCCATGTTGAAAAAGAAAGTTTTCACAGACGTTATCTTAGATTTTTATTTTGACCTCACTATCGGCTTTAGCCTAAATTTTTTTAAATCATGGTTTGCGTTTTGTGACGTCGCGTCAAGAAACATCGTTCCAATAATAGTCAATAAAAACTACAATAAAAGGTGTTCTATACACTACGTTGTAAACCTTGCACTGAATTATGCATAACCTGTTGACCTAATTAACTAATTGAATACCCTAATAACCAGGTTTATGCTGGAATCAATAGTGATTGCGCAATGATTGTTATTGGCAGGCTGTGGCCGCGAATTAATGGGTTGCAAAGATAAATGTTGTTCCTTGTACAATGTACTTAACAAATATCTTAAATGAATTAATTCACTAACAATTTGACTTCTCAGTTCATCAGTTGACTTCTTTATAACAGATGTGAGCGATTTCTGAAAATTCGTCCCTAAATACCTACCAAAAAAAGGGGTTATTATAGCGGAGTTTAGGAATATGGAATTTCAACAATTTGCCGATGGAAGTCCCATCGGTCGGGCCACCGGCTTGGAATCTAATAATGCCTAATAAGTACCTAATGCTTTAGTCGCAGCTGGTTGGTTATGAAACTACGTTTTTAAAATTTTCCTCATCCTGAGTTCGATTCCGAGGTCGGGCAAAGCGTTATTGAGTTTTTCCACCAGCGATTTCTCAGGCTTTCCCTATCACATGATACGAAATTTGGGTATACTATAGATATACCTCTGCCTAACGCTTCAAAGGCGTGATGTTATGTTATGTTATTTTTAGAATCGAACCTATACAGATCTACCCTACGTACATAATTTGTAGTCCTTCAACATCGCTTGCAGCGGACACCTTCTCTGAGTTTACGTGTTAATTATACAGCTCAACTCAGGGTTGCCGAAACGAGAGAAGAAAACCGGACAAGTATGAGAAGGAGTCGCACCCTGAGGGTTCCTTCTCAATGCTGTGTCCGGCTGCCCGTGGCTTCACTTAAGTGATACAGTCTTTAATCGAGCAACTTAATATTGCAGTTTAAAAACCCGTTCTCCCATACATTCCAACTGTAATACAAGCAGTCCAGTAGATTCGGAGAAAATTGGCTGTGAAAGGCGGACCGGCAGACAGACAGACAGACACACGTACGTTTATAACTCTGAAAAAAGAGGTAACGGACTGGGTGGTCTCCATAAATTATAATATGATAATGCGATTCTATAGCCGCACCACCACAGACTTAATAAGTCTGTGCGCACCACCTTCAGATATTGTGTTTTAGTTTCAGAAGTACCTAAGCTAATTAAACTTATATAAAACGATATGGGCATAGAAAGCAACTATAAAAACGTCGTGGTTTATCACTTTTATCTTTTGCTCGTTTTCTTTTCTCTTTCATATACATAATTATGCTATCATGCAAGATGTTTATTTAGTTTTAAGAACAACTTTATTTCTCATAAGAATTGCATACATAATTCACTTACTGAGAAACAATATCTAAAACTAAGATTAATAATTAGAGCGCACAGATGTACTTGTATAAAATAAATAAAAAAATGTAGGTAAACAGATAACATAAACTCGATCGTAAAGGTAGCCATTGACGATACGTCTGTTTGGAATGCTTCTAAATGGAAGACTTCCATATGGAGGTACTTCAGTTTATAGGCACATTGACTTACTTCCATTTGGACGTACGCGCCGCCACTTCGAAGATAGCACGCTATCAAGTCGACGTCGTACGGAAGAATTATCACAATGGATTTTTTAATGGTGGCAACAGCAGTGTGTATTTCGATAAAAAGACAGAAAAGACGAAGGAGAAAATGGATGAAAGGCTGGTTGGATCGTCAATGGCTACCTTTACAAATAAAACAGTCCTGGTTTCATAGATTCAGCTCTTTCTAGCACTGTAGCACATGTACCCCCCGTCAATACATAGCAAAAGCTGAGACAAAATTTACAAAAAAATGGACGCGGTTTTGCCCATTCACAGACGATTCGAACGGCTTCCAAATTGCGTGTCGCACGTTTTTGACATTGACAGTCGGCCGCGGATGACGTCCATTTGGATTGGATACATGGATTTCAATCCTGGCTACCTTAAGTTAACCAAGCACAACATGGATGTATGAATTTGATTTTTACTAGATGTGGCAATGATGGCATAGTCTGTTATAGCAAGTTGGTACATACATGGTTTATAAAACATTTTGAATATTGGTTTTTTTTTTTTGTTTAATTTAAGTAAATATCATAATTGTATATTATGACTTTCCATTGCAAACAGTGGCAGCCCTAGCGTTGCATTCTCGAATTAATTATTGAGCTCGAGTCTCGCTCTGGAGACCTCCTCACGTATCGGCTGGAGGACATTCTGATGGCAGTGTATTAAATGAGCTTAGAAACGACTCTATGGCTCGATTAGCTATTTAGTATAATAAATGGATTGTAGAGTTGATGGTTTTATTCCAGCATAAGAAGCAAATATGTCAGTGACTCGAAAAAAGTGATCTTAACTCAACGTTGATAGATTGTGATACCAGGTTTTATGTGATAACTGGAGACCGGCTCGATAATTCCAATTCATCAATTTTTATATAAAATCTGGTATCACAATCCTTCGTGTGAGCAAGTGTAGTACTTGGCCGTAAATGAAGACCAACGAAACGCCATCGTTTCGTACAATGTTTCACAGGTTCCCTATCCATTTGCATAAAATTGTAAGACCTAATATACCTTGGCATACTTTTGTTTCTCCTAATTATATTTTCGCATAACATTATTTACGCATAATTTTTTTAAGCATAATTTCTCTAGTCATAATAATGATTAAGCATAACATTCTACAGCATAAATTTAATTACGCATAATGATACTAAAACATATTTTTTATAGGCATAACAAATAAGCATAATAATTGACTCCTAAAATGTTAGCCTCTAATACACATTTTTATACAATATTGCTGTAATGAAATTTGTAGGCACTTTACATTGCAGAATAAATATTTTTTTAAGTGATCGGTGGTGTCATAAAACTATTGTGTCACTGCAGAGTTGTAATTTAATCCTTCAAAAAAAGTTTAATATTCTGTAATGAATAAGTAAATATCAGGAAACATCATAATGTTATAACCTCATCTAACCCAAACCACAACACCACCAATAGAGGGGCTCGGCGGATCAGGATACATCATACCTAATAATTTTATGCCTAAATACTATTATGCTAATAGTCATTAGGCCTAGTAACATTATGCGAATTATGCCAAAACAAATTAGCCTTCAAGATAATTATGCCAACATAAACTGTATGCAAAAAAATATGGCAAAGTATTATTATGGCAAAAAAAATTATACCAAAATCGTTATGCCAAAGTATATTAGGAAAAAGAATATTATGCGAAAAGAAGGGATCCCTGTTTCACACAGTAGGGACTGTGTGAAAAATTATATGGCTAGAAAGAGAAAACTAAAACGACGCCCAAAGATGTATGGACGAAGAAGAGATGCTGTGCGACTACAAACAAATTGGGACAAAGGAGAAGAAGAATTGTGGTTTCTCAATTAGTGTGTAGTAAATCATGGTCGTTCTCTTCCGGATGGCAGTATTCTGGACAGTGCCACCCCTAACTCTCGAATTAATTATTGAGCCCCACTTTGAGTTCGTTGGGACGTCGCATTAAACTTTGACAAAGGGCGCCATATTTATAACTACGTTCGGAACTGTTACATATTCAGTTAGTGATAACTACACTGTCTCGGATGAGACGAACTTCACTTGACATGGGGAGCACGTGAAGGAAGATGATGATTGCTTTTATAGGTTGGCCCGTTTACAGTGTTCACGTTATTTTTGAAGTATCCCCATGTATGTTCAGGGAGGAGAAAACTTAGCTCAAAGGGAAACATTTTGTTTGACAAAATTTCGTATCTCTTTTTATTATTTTATATCTCTTTTTGAGTTGTTTATCTTTGCAGCAAAAACTAGACCACAAAAAATTATCATTTTTAGGTATACTTGTCTCAGAAAAACCATTATATAGGTACACCAAGTGTACAAAAATGTTTTATGAAAAATCTGAACCACTTATTGCCCGAACTAATAGTTTGGTGCACGGCGTCGCTATCTCAAATATAACCAAACCTAAATTATACCTATTGCTTACTGCTTTCTCAGCTCCAAAACTAGTACCTACACCTAAGCGTTATTAATGTGAGCATATTGCTAGCATCGTCTAATAAACAAGTATAATAAATTTAAATTTAGTCTAATACACGTTGAGCGCTAAGCCGCGACTAAGCTTAGCTTAAGTTGTAGGTACCTAAGCCTAAATATGTGCACGCTAGAGATTTATGCTCGTAAGCTAGCACATTGTACCGGTACTTGTACTTAAGTCTTAAATTGTAATACTGCGAGAGTATTTTGTTTGTCCAAAGTATTGTCTAGGGTGTGAAGGTTATTAATTGTATAGTGATGATGTACTTATAGATTCAAAGTAAAAAAACGGAAATTGTTACAAAAATACCAATACGGCTGTGCGCAGTTACACGGACTGCAAACAACCGCATAATGTACTCAAACTGGTCTCAAGTGTTCTAAAAAATCTTTTCGACAGACGGACAAAAAGTAATATTGTTCAGGTTGTGATTTCCCTTTTAAGGGTGGGAACCTGAAAACTGATTTTACACTTGAAAAATGTTCCTTTAAGACAAACAATACACTGAAGTTCAATTCCCTTAGTAAAAACGTTCAAAATCTAGTCGCAATCCCATCTCAGGGACAATAAATGTCAAACATTGTCAAGAATGTAGGAAAATCAGAGGCATTTTTGACAAATTGAAACTGAGATCAGAATACAAACGTTCTTTAAAATACGGAATGTGTTAATCTGAAGACCGATTCTCATAATTTAAAACGTTCAAAATCAAGTCGCAGTCTCATTTCGGCGACAAAAAAAAATTTAAAACTTGTAAAAAATGTAGGGAAATTAGAGGTGTTTTTGAAAGATTGAAACTGAGATCAGACTGTGAACGTTCTTAAAATTACAAGAATTGCCCTCATAAACTCGATGAATTCTTGTCAAACTACATGCGATTGGTTGGTACTTTCACGAAAGAACAGCCATCTATCTACAATGCAAACGTTATACATACAGATACAATTTACACACAGTCATGACTATAATCCACTTCCATATCGAACTATTAGCTTCCAAATCACAGCACATTCAAACGTTCATATCGTACATATTTACGTTGCTAAGTGAATAGTGGACGATATAATGTGCAATGAGCATGGCTGGCGGGTAGCCAAATTTTGTTAGCCAAGAGTAAATAGGTACAGAAGGTCGGCTACATACAACGAAAACAGGCGCATGCACACTTAGACGCATACGTACGGCGATCTCGACCAAATGACCGTCTCTAGTGCGCTTGCACTCATTGTACGCGAAGCAAGCTATTATGTGCGTGCGTTTTCGCTCGTTACATGGAGCCGAACTTCTGCACCCATCTATTTTGTGGTGTTGGTTAGTAAACGATGCCCGGCGGGAGCTGTGGGCAATTGGGCACGGGCGATAGGTGATTGACAGGTGGGAATATTGATGGATAGACTTGTTGAGATGTTGCTAGAAGTGTCCTCGAAATGGTATTTATGATACACCGTAAACACAGAAAGAAAGAAAAAGTATTTATTGCGACTCGTACAGAAAGATCATAAAACTAAACTAAACTAAACACAGTAAAAAATAAAACAAATTATATTTAAAAAAAAGTAACACAACCAAATTATCTAAAAAGAAGTAACAAAAAGAAAAATGAAACAAAAAGTCCTGTACGAGGCCAAAAGGCTCCTATCTCAGCATAATGCTACGACATTTATTCTGTTAGTTCTGATAGGGCGCGCTGTGATGTCACGGGCAATTACAGTAATAAATTAATTAATAATCTATTTTATTATTTAAATATACCTACACAGCATACAACCATTGCTGGGACATTGGTGGAACATTGATAGAACATTGGTGCAACATTGGTGGTTGGTTTTGCTAATATTGGTAGAGTAATCACGGCGTCTAACGCCTGGTTTCTGAACGACTATGCAATTTTATAATGTTGTCAAAATTATATAATAGTTTTTTGTTACCGCTGTCTTACTGAGCTGCAAACAACTTTTTTACAAAACTTCTTGGGGTACCTCTAATCTTGCAAGTATATATGAATTTGTGTGGGGAAGGTAGGTACAACTAAAAAGCGAAAAATAAAAACTTTTTACGAAATAAAACAACCGACTTCCAAAAAACACAACTACAAACTGAAAAATAACTTTAATTTCGGAAGTCGGTGCCAAAAACAAAAATGCAGAACCAACGACATTATTAGTTATTTTTCAGTTTGCAGTGTTTTTGTTTTCGTAAAAAAGTTTTTATTTTTCACTTTTTTGTTTTAGGTTACTACTACTACTACATCTTTAGCTTTAGTACTAGTGTACTAAAGCTAAAGAAGTAGTACTAGTAAAGCTGAAGAGTTGGTTTGAACGCGCTAATCTCTGGAACTACCAGAGAAGTCGGATTTGAAAAAATATTTTTGCATTTGATAGCCTAACTCTTGAGGAAGACCCTTAGTGGCCGAGCAAAGAAAAACGAAAACAGAAAGAACGCTAAGCGGAAATGAAGTGATAACGCGGGCAGGCGATGCGATACGACGGGGAGGGGCCGGGGAACAGGAAATATCACGCGGGCGACGTCGCGGCCAGGAGGCTCACTACCTTTGATCTCTCATGTTTGATGAATAAGATATGAACAGTCTTTGAAAAGTTTTAAACACATAATATTATGCACACTTATCCAATAAAAGAACACAAAGGTGTTATTCAAGCAAAAAGCAAAAGTTCAAAAACTAATTTTCACAAAGTTTTCCGAGCGACTTGCAAAAGGAATGGAGGATCAAATTACCATAGTTATCCATACACAACACTAACATTACCAGAAAAACTCGACCTCTGTAATTTCACCTTTACAACAGAACGAAAATTATTCAAAACACGAAATACTTTGATGTTCCAAAGAATTTCACGTTTACTTACTGTGAAAAAATTATAATATCAGACTCAAGTTGGCAAACGAATTTAAATTGTATTTGGCTCTTTCTGTTTTTGCTAAAACCAGTAGGAGTAAATGAGAGGGCGATGTTAGTGTCGAGTTCTGGAAGCTTGGTGGTTTTCAATCAACTTGGCATAGGGCTGGCAACTGGTTAGTTTCGGAGATATGTCGCCTTTGATTTGAAGCTTTTGGAGATATCCGTGTTTATTGAGTTTTTCTCACAGCCGCTAATACAATACGGTTCCAATTACGATTTCGAGTTCCACATGGATTCCATGTGGGAATCTGAAAATCGTAATTGGAACCGTCCACGTGGAAGTCGGAGAACAACATAGAGTTGCAAGTTATCTAGATTCAGATGAGGTAAATTTTTGGCCTGCTCATAAATTATGTCTAGGTGTACAATATTAATAAGTATCCTACCAACCATAATACTTTCTACAACTCTCATTTATTTTCATAAAAATAAACATTTATTTCCAATAGGTAGATATTAGTACAGTGTTAGTTCTAAATGATTACGTACGGATATCCGACACCAATTCATAAGACGAACAAAAACTAAACGGTTTGTATTTTAGAATACATATCAAATACTTTCCAAACAATTGCCTTTCTCACAAAAGTTGTACTAGAAGTTGTATTCGACTTGGAAACTATAAATATTGGTTCAAAAGTTTCGCCAACACTTTATGAGCGGCACTTGAAGATTTACGGAAGGAAGCCGAAATGAGATTTTCAGAATTTTCGTTGAGATTGTATTTGCAACAAAATCTCGTATAGAAAGTGTTATTATAAGAGGGTAATCTTAACTAATATTATAAAGAGAAAAGATTTGATTTTTTGTATGTTGTTGTATGTATTTGTTACGCCTTCACGCTCAGCTGGCTCAACCGGCTGAACGGATTTGAATGAAATTTGCACATGGGTAGACCATGACCTGGATTAGGACATACGATACTTTTTATTCCGATATTCCCGCGGGATCGAGACTTATGCGGGTAAAACCGAGGGGCGCAGCTAGTCTAAAATAAAGTGAGATTATTAATTGTGTGTGTCTTTGACATTAACTGACGACTGAACTTGACGGCATGGTTGGCGCAGTGGTTAAGCGATTGACTGCTGCGCTGCGTGTCGCGGGTTCGATTCCCGCACGGAACAAATATTTGTATGACCTACATGTATTTGTTCCGAGTCTGGGTGTTTTTCTATCTATAATATTTATGTATTTACAAAAAAAAAATTGTATATAAGTAGTTTATCAGCCATCTTGTTACCATAACACAAGCATTAGGTTGCTTAGCTTGGGACAAATGGTGCTGTGTGAAATGTCCAGGGATATTATTATTATTATTATTATATTATTAATCTATTTTTTGCAAATGAAGCCACGGGTAATGTGTAGCATTAAATAATAGAGACACGTAAAGAATTGTGTACCGACCTGTAACAAAGAACATTATCTACACTGTGACAAAACAGATAATAGCTGTTATATGCTTAATACTTTCTTATCTACAAAATAATGAGAAAACTCAATGGATTGCAAGTAATCTACATATCTTTTTACAAAGCTTTGCGACGATACAAAAGAAACACGTTGGTGTAGCAAACCCTTTGCCACGAACATAAAATGCATACTGAATGATCTATTTATTACAAGTTTAATCTTATAATCTATTCGTCTTCACAGCCTCTTTACTTCACAGCCTCTTTACTTCACAGCCTCTTTACTTCACAGCTTCTTTACTCATCTCCATAGCGTGTTTAGATATCGATACCCATCAGGTATGCGGAGTTTCGCTAGCTAATTTTATTTGACCCCGTATATAAACTAGTTGCAGAGCTGTAGTTCCCCAGTTATTTTGGCACATCCCGCTTTTGTATTTGAAGCCTGATCAAGTCACTAATGAGTAAAGAGCGTGAAATCTCTTGTTAGCTGTTATAATTTTGTTGAGCAAAGTATAACCAAGCAATTAGTTAATGCTATTCAAGTTGTACGGTTGGGGTTTGACTTAGAGCTTACAACAATTTGCTAATCAGTCCGTCGAGCTTTAACTAACCATCACGTTTGTTAAATCATAAAACGAATGATTTTCAAGAAAGTGAATAATTTGAATTTTATTGCCAAATAAATACTTTTCGGGGCATTGAAAACTAGTAGGTACTCCTAGTAATTAAGAACTACTTAGTTTTTTCATAAAATGTTATAACTACCTATGCGTTTTGCTAAACGACGTAAAGATAAACTCTAACACGGAGACTTCATTAAGTACTGAATAAAGTTACCCCTTTGAACGTTCCAATAAAGATTTTTAATTATTTTCAAAACTAGGGTTGTGCCGCTGCTTTTGTTAAGTCGACACTACTTATGTTAAGTCGACACTACTTTTCTTTTTTACCCGACTACGGCAAAGCCAACGAAAGGGAGCCAAAGGAAGGGTTATGGTTTTTATAAAATAAAGCAACTAGGCAAAACCTTATGTTTAGCTGTAGAATGCAGTAATTAATTGATTGAATAAAGGTGGATTGCACTAACCAGTGTACATCATTATGAGTGACACAATGTTCACGCTAAATAAGTTTTTATTGTGTACTAGCCTCTGCCCGCGACTTTGTTCACTTGTTTTAACATAAAACATATCCTACGGTACTCGGCAATAGCGTAACTTTCTATCAATGAAAGAATTATTTGAATCGGATGAGTAGTTTCGTAGATTACCTCCTACATCCAAACTTACAAATGATAAATGATTTTATTTCTGTTTAGTGTGTGTTTAGATTTGTGCAAACACTTTTACTCGATAATCATATTTAAAAAAATTGATGAGGTCGGAGTATCCTATTTAAAGAGTGTTTCGGCCTTTCTCCTCTCTGTTGACCACAGAGAGGAGAAAGGCCGAAACACCCTTTTAAAATGAAAATGAAAAATGTTTATTAGAATTAACAAGTTTTCTTAAATTACTAGGTAGTGATTGGAGCCTCCTTTTAAGCTAATAAAGCCTGTATTAGGAGACTCCGCTCTTCCATACATTGCTAAAAACTTGTTTAAATTAATAAAATAATAAAAACAATAGAAAATATAATGAAATCTAATCAACGAAAAAAGTTCATTCAGAGTGTTGTGTTTATATGTGTGGAATGTGTGTGTTATGTATGTGTGTATGTGTGTGTGGTGTCTTTTAAAGTCCACACAAAATCTTGGTCAGATTATGTGAGGACCGTAACTTTACCTCTTTATAATATTAGTGTAGATCTTCCAGTACGAGTATGTGCTAATAAATGTATTTTTCTCTTTGATTTTACTAAAGTTATTTCCCCATTTACTTAACCTTTTTATCTGGTCAGTAAATTAGCCCAACCGAATAGGTAAACAAGTAAATCAAAGCCCAGCAATCCTTCCTTCCACATTGAATAGTTAATAAATCACTGTCTTAAGTCGATCGACTAAGAATTAATATTCTCGACTAATTAGCAGCAGCGCCCATCACTACGAAGAGTTGGGACAATTTTATTGGATTTCACAGCGAGGTACGGTTACTCAGAGTTAGTGCCACAGACTTAAGAGGTAGTAAAAGCGACATTAAAAGGATTTTAAATGAAGTTCTTTAACGGAGCTTGTGGTAGGAGTAAACTGGTAGAAATCGTCACGTAACGAAAAAGCGTCATGCAAGATGAAGAGAGATAGTTGTCATGGTTTTCGAGTGTGACGTTAATTGAAAATCCAAAATGGCGGCTGCGTAAATTTTAAAATTTTTTCTTTCAACTTACTTACTTACTTCTTTTCAACTTACATCCATCATTACAGCGTAACCTAATGCGATAGTGTACGGTCACCAGAGGACATGAGTAACCAGGGCCAGTTGAAGTTTTGTATGAAACCGATGGATGTCTTCAAATAAAATTGAATTTGATGAATAGAAAACAAACAGTTCATTTATCAAATTAAATTTCATTAGAAAAAATCCATCGGTTTCTTACTAAACTTCAACTATATCCGACGACCATGGTTACTTATCTCCCTTGGCGACTGTACTTATCTAAACTCTTATCCTAACTTATTATAATAATTAAATTTTGTAACGTATTACAAACAATGCATTATTTGTGAACACACTCAGAGAACAAGAGAATAAACCCGAGTCACTAGCTATGAGGTTGAGAGAGATAGGTGCTCGCGCGCGGCTCCGCCAGCAGCCGTTGCTGTCGTCATCGCCACACGTTACCTTTCCGGAACACACAAACCTATGTGCCCTAAAATTTCCGCATTATGTACCTTCCCTCTAAGTACTTTGAATATGTACGAGTTGAGTGCGACATCCCTCCTCACCCTCAGTCCGTTATATCCAACCATACAAAATAAATAAAGTTGGGTACATAAGCGGATAATGCCACTTCTATTCAGTCATTAAGATATCCGTGTTGTCTGCTAAGACGAACATTCCTTTGTTTGTGTTCACAGCGAGTTTTACGAAAGCTAACGTTATTTTTGCTGAATCGCTGAGATTGTATCGTCCTTTGTGCTCGTTTGTTTAATTTGCGCGAAGAATGAGCAAACTTTGTGGTTACGGTTAAAGTTTTGCTGTTTATTTCATATAGCGTCATTATTTTTACAGTACAGTTAAGTTTCTGGGGTTACAATGCATAACAGTCAGCAATGTCGGATAATTCGAGATTACGTTATGGAGACCTGTTGTATGTATATAGTCAACCTAGTAATTTCTTTACCACTTTTGCCAAAAACTCCCAATAAAAATTCAATTCATTTGTCAATAATCATAGGTATATGTATGAGATGTTAAAAAATATTTCCAATATTTTACGACAAATACCAATACATTGAAACTTCGCTAAAGTTTAAATGAATACCCTTGGTCTTAACCAAAAGATAGACCAAGGCTCATTCTCGTAATTTTAAAAGTTCAAAATCTAGTCGCAGTCTCATCTCGGCGACAAACGTCAAAACTTGTCAAAATGTAATTAAATTAGAAGTATATTTTGACAGATTGAGACTGAGATCAGACTGTGAACGTTCTTGAAATAACGAGAATTGCTCCTCTGATATTAACCGGACCTTATTGACCTGATTATTGCTGAATGAGCCTGATCTTAGCCTCGGTGACGGTTCTATGACGGAACGAGCGTACCCAGAAGATTCATATTATACACTCTTCCTGTGAACTTACAATCAACCTTAGGGTGATAAAACAAACAAAACAATAATAAAATAAACAAATAAGAGGTTGACTATAATATAACTGTGTCTTATCATCAATCACTCTATACGGGTAGAAATGATCTATATGGAATCATAGTACGTACTGTATTGCTTTCTCCTTTAAATTGATATTAGGTAAATATGAAAAAGATAATGATAATTATAGATAAGTTTTACTAGGCCACGAATAAAGACGTTAATTGTTGAATATGCAGTCTTAAACTTTACTATTAACTGCATGCACCAAACATTAAAAGGTCCTGGTTCTAAGTGAACCTCAAGTATTCAGCATACAACCCCGAGTCACGTGACCTTCACAACTTTTAGTGCTAAAACTTGACAAGTTTAGCTCGCAGCAAGTTAGGTGCTTTCAGAGGCTGTGTGAGAAAGTAAGCAGGTGTTTTTATGTGCTAAGTACATTATGCAGTAAAAGAGACTTGGAAGTTACTTTAAAAGTTATGTCATTAGACTTTTGTTTCAGAGAATTATGTATTCAGGCCAATGTTGCTATGACTCTCTTCACAAAAAAAACAGTCCTTGCACTAGCTATGTGGTTACACTCGTTAATATATTTCTGAACCATGATGGAACTTTAAAAAAGCTTTTATTATTAACCATCAATTCGGTTTTAGAGTTGATATTAGACGCTTTACTCGGTTGAATGGTTCGATCAAGAGAAGCACACTCATCTGCTCCTTTAATTTCATTTTTCGGTCATTCGGTGGGCGAGTGAAAGATCCCGCATGTCAAAATCCAACATCGTGGTATCGGTTCACCAATGAAATTTATTTTTCACTTTTGATTCATTTGGTGTTGAGACGTTTCAGATCGAGTGAAAGATGCAGAAAAAGTGAAGCTGAGTATGATATCTGATTTAATGCTTAAACCACACACCTACATATTTCTACTCGCCCCATATACATACATATAAAGAAACAAGGTACTTTCTCACACACTTTTGAATCAATTCACCCCTTTGTAAACTTAGTTACACCTTTATTTACATAAAACAGGAGCGTCCGAGCGAAAACGTATACGTACACAAAGTAATCCTCGGCCTTCATCCAATAAACCTACTTACATATTAGCTGGTTCTGCGTCCCGTGCGCCCGGCACCTTTAGTTACCGATGACTACCTACCTATCAATGATACAGGAATTAGTAACGGCTTATGTTTAACTTACCACCAGATATAGTAACATTATAACAGACAAAAATAGTAAATGATCACCAAAATTAAACCCGCATTTTAATGTAAACTTATAACCAAAGTTTTAACATCTCGCTATCCTATTTAAGCAAAATTACTCCAAATAAATCATGTTTGGTTCTCGACAGCCTGCAAAAAATAATCTCTTTTTTCCATATTTTTTTTCTATACAATCTAGTCGTTTCTGGCACTCGCCGGCCGCTGCCGCGGCACCGCTCGCTTCGCTCGCTCGGCTCGTGCGTAGGTTTGGCCTAACCATTTTTTTTTAAATTAATCTAGTTTGCAGCAAGCCGGAGACATTACATAGTATGGCATCATAATACTTTATTTGGTAATAAACCTACATTTTATGGCAATCATAGTGGTTTATTTAGGCAGAAATAGCGCATTAATTTGCTCGCTAAGATTTAGTGATCATTTACTACATTTGGTGTTCGAATACAATTTGAAGTGCAAGAACTAAGGGTATCAAACTAGTAGTAACTACTAAATTGGAATACTATAAACGTGTGTTATGTTTTGCTTTGCAGTGTTGAGTGTTAGGATTAAATGTACTAGTGATTGTAGGGAAATTAGAGGTATTTTTGACAGATAGACTGAGATCAGACTGTGAATGTTCTTAAAATTACGAGAATTGCCTCTCAGGTTTCTAGTTAACTTAAGTAAGCTCACCCTGAGAAAGCCATAAATTTGGGCAAATCACTGCAAAGCATTTCCTGAATGTTCGTGTAGGTATATGCAATGTGAGATAACTAATGTGCTGAGATAACGTCAAGAAAGTGAGGAGATGGATTGCAACAATTGCAGGGTGTACAAGTACAAGGAAGAAATGTAATGTACCTATAAGAAATACAGTAGGTACTGATAAAATAATGCTATATAGCCACATCGTCACATCTAGTGTAATCGATAAAGCTTTTAAGCTTTATCGTAACAACACGCACATTAGTGTAGGCTTGGCATTGGTGTAAAAAAAGTACGATGGGTAAACCCTTCGTACTTTTTTTTCGTATTAGAACGTGGGTCCACGCGAAACACAATGGCTTTTTGATTGTGTCTGTAATTACGGCATTCAACCGGTTAATGATCGCTTCGAGTATTAAGAGCACCCCGTTTATGAATTGAAATAATATTAAAATCTCATAATATCCTATAGCAATAAAGTTTTCATCCCTGAATAAGGTCAGCTTTCCTGAGAACTTTGCAATCGTTAAATAGTTACCTAGTTGTAACACCGAAGTAATTGAAACAGAAGGCCAGATTCAGCTCCGGGGCGGTGGGATTTTCCGAAAGGTTAACCGCTGCCCTGGAACAGAAAGGGCTAAGGACGGAACACGGGTGGGTTTTAGTCAGTAAAAGTCTGACACTCCCTTCTGCTCCACCCAGAGCGGGAGGGGTCATTTGATGATTTCCCATCCACAAAAAAAAAAAAAAAAGGCCAGATTCAGCTCCAACCATCTAATTTTGAACGTTTGTTTGAAAGCCGTGCAAGACAGATGGCAATGTGCATGCATGCATGTTTTCAAACAACTTGGACTGCTTTGACTAGGCTTATTCAATTTAATCTATTTTCAAATCTCATGTCAAGCATACATAGCATAATCAGCCTGTAATGTTTCCACTGCTGGGACACTACTACTGCTATTGTTGCTCCTCTCTGTAAGAAGCAGTAGGCCATAACACACCACGCGGGCCCAGTGCGGGTTGGTGGATGTCACATGTCTTCGAATTTTTGGTTTTAAGTCATGCCGGTTTCCTCACGATATTTTCCCTCACCGACTTGGGACCAGTGGTAATGAAATCTATTATATTTTATACTAATAATAAAGCTGAAGAGTTTGTTTGTTTGAACGCGCTAATCTCTGGAACTACCAGTCGAATTAGTTTTTTTTTCTTCATTTGATAGCCCAATTCATGAGGATAGCGCGGACGAAGCTAGTAATTTACATGAAGTAAAGTGCCTGCCGGAAGTCCTCTACAGACTATTCCGCGCCCCGAGATCGAACTGAGGTCAATTCGGATCTTCGAAACCGTGATGCACGCGTTAAACGGACAGCATCGATCTCCGCGATCCAAATGGCTTCGACGTCGCACCTCACGTGGTGAAGCGCGACTAGTAAAGTCACATTGTTTAGAGCCTCCCGACTCTCGGGGCTCCACAGTGAGCATATCCTTGCCGGATTCGGCTAGGCTGGCTTCGGCCTTAGATGCGTTGGATTCGAACCCACGACCTATAATTCGGTAAGGACGTTACCAATGGGAAACCACTGCTCATGTCATGTATAGCATACCTAATATTGTTTTACTTCGATCAAGTAACCACATCAGCTAACATGACTATTGTTATCAGAGTGTCTGATCGCTGATACGGTTCATTTGATCAGTCTTTCAAGGACCTTGTGTTAACCTTCTAAAGTCTCGTATTTAATGGTAGTAAGTGGCTTATGGCTTGTAATCTAAGAGCAGGCCGCGTCAGGACTAAGTTTGTACAAAGTCTCCTCAGTAGCGGATAGTTGCTCTTTAGTACTGCCAGTTGAATTGTGCCCACTTAGACTGTCAGCGGCAGAACTATGCCTAGGAATTAGGTTAGCGAAGTACATACTGTCTAAGCTATAGATTATACTAGCTGCGCCCCGCGGTTTCACCCGCATAAGTTTCGATCCCGTGGGAATATCGGTATAGAAAGTATCTAATCCTATGTATTAATCCTGGTTATAAACTATATGTGTGCCAAATTTCATACAAATACGTTCAGGAGCTTTTGCGTGAAAGAGTAACATCCATCCATACAAACTTTCGCATTTATAAATTTATAATATTAGTAGGATTTTAAAGTAGATTAATAATAACTATTCTACTTTATGCAGTCAGTAGAGAGACGAGCAACCACTAGAGGTAACTGGGCCTAGGGCCCTAGGCCTTATTTAAAACTAGCTTTTGGCCGCGACTTTGCCCGCGGCTTACTTGGATTCAAAGTAATTTATGTGTTAATCCAGATTATATACTATCTGTGTGTCAAATATCAACCAAATCCGTTCAACCGCTTTTGCGCCAATCCGGAACATACATCCAGACAAACGGACAAAAATTCTTCGTTACTATTTTATTATCTATATTATAAAATTCAAAGTCCTGACTGACCGACTGATATATCAACGCACAAACCAGGACCAGTCCTAGAGACATGAAATTTGGAGGGTGTGTTCTTAGTAAAGAGTAGGTATCCACTAATAAAGGGTTTTTCGAAATTCAGGTGGCAAAGAGATAGATGGCATCCTGGGAAAAGACATACTTTTTATCCTGGTAGCACGTTCCCGTGGGATAAATTCCGACAACCACACGGGCGAAGCCGCGGGCAGAAGCTATAATGTATACTCGTAGATAACTGACAATGCGACAAATTTACTTTGAAACAACAAACATAAACTGAAAATTGAAGGAAACTTGTAAAATTGTCGCCTGTCAATAGGTCCCTGGGTGACCTATTCTAATGTGAAATCTGTGGCGGATACATAATTACACCAAAAATATTTAATTAGCTAATTATTGAAATAGGAGGGACATAATTTATTCAACAGGAATTAAAGCGTCAATAGATTAGTGCGAAAGGAGCGTTACAAATGCATAACTAGACATAGTTTAAAAAATACACAGTATCTAGATGAGGCAAAGTAGACGGCGATTCACTGCCTCAATATTACTAAAGTTACTTAGTTCTTTTACTACTAAAAAGTAGTTCATAAAGAACAAAATAAAAGTGACACGACGCATGATCGAAGTTAGGAAATGTTCACAAAACTCGCGTGTGTCGCCATCACTTAGCTTTACTTGTAAGTTTCCAACGAGTTTAGTAATATAGGTATAACTTTTTTTAAACTTTCTATTAGTAACGCCGACAGTACTGAGAGAAGCCTGTTCCGTCTTTATGTTGGCCTAGTACCGAATGTTACATTTGATAAATTAGCATAATCAGCCTATAATGTTCCTCCCACTGCTGGGACACAGGCCTCCTCTGTTAAAATAATGTTATAAATATTTAAAGTCCTCCATTATATGTTGCATGTTTTAAAAAATAGTGAGGTGTAGCTACTGCTTAAAACACACGACCACCTGGACACAGCAAACTTCATTTACTGGCGGTCTGACAATGAACCAAACCTCACGTTTTAAGCCTGTTCCCGGCCTAACCACGTATACATTAAAAACATGTAGAACGAAATACAGACCTACCAAGTATCCTACATTTTATTCCTAGGGATAGACTTTAAAAGTCCATCCGTACAGTGCGCAGTGATCGTTATCGGAGCGCGCTCGGATCGCGCAGTTACATCGTTGGCAATTTAGCGCGAAAGCCGTTGATGGCTGTGTGGCCATTAGAACAGCGGAGGCAGAAGCGAGATAGCCAATTCCGACGGATTTCTGCCTGATAGCCTGAGTGGACTTGAAGTTGAATATGAACGAGTATAAAGAATAGACTTTTAAGACGACTAAAAAGGCGACCTATTTACTTATTTAGACACGACTTCGGATTGCTGGCTGAGAATTTCCAATGACACTTTACCTGGCCTAGGGATCGAACCCAGGAGGCCAGGACCGCTCAGCAATTCCTTGAAAAGGGCTTTGGCGCGTAAGACCTAGAGGTACCTAGCAAAAGTTGTGGAAAATCGGCAACGAGATTGGGACAAGCATATTATACAACCGTATTTGTTGTCATATCGAAGCGCTGTTCGAAAGTACATCGGTGACACCAGCTTTCGCAAACTTTGGAAGAGAATTACGGCTGCCTGCAGACCTGATCACCGGAATACCACCTGATGCCCCACGCAGTACGAGTATAACCGATTATGCGAATGACTTGCGGAACAATATGAATGACATTTATGAGCACGTCAGACAATCGGGCCTGCAAAAGTCTGAAAAGATGAAAACCCGTTATGACCGCAAAATGAACAATAAAGGGTTCGACGAAGATTCACTAGTGTGGTTGCACAAACCAGTCCGCAGCAAAGGGAAATCTCCTAAGCTTCAAGCTAAATGTGATGGACCGTACCGGATTGTGACAAAGATCAAAGACGTTGTTGAGTTGAGGATGGCTCTGGAGCAGATAGCAGGCATCTCATAGCCATGGCCGGACGCGACTGTTTGTAACCGATCACAACGGCGCTGACTACTAGTAACTCGATCAAATTTATATGAATTATTTTTGACGAACATAGACGTTTCATAGATGTACTTACAGCGACGGCACAATTATAAATAGCTCTTATGTACCTTTTTTGGCACTTAAATACCATATCTTTACCGGTGGCATTACCCCAAAATATAATTCCATATCTCAATGTTGAGGCTACTAGACCATAATACGCCGTTAAGACCGTTGCTCGATTGGCCGTTTTACTTAACATGTGCAAAGCATAGGAATGTTGGTTTAGCTTACTGCATACTTTGTCAATGTGTGAATTCCATTTTAAAGTGTTTTGTAAAAAAGTTGAAAATAGTTAATAACTTTCTTACATTAACTTTGAACTGTTTGAAATTTTAGAAAATTTGGATACATTAATAGGTGTGTTAAAGTATTAGGTAGCCAATGGAATAGCTATGAAAGCCACTTAATTATAGAATTTAGGGATATGTGATATTTAGTGACGAATTCTGGGAAATTTTCAAAAGAACATGAAAATCGGATTTTCTCGGATTGCATGAATTTTAACCTAGGCTTTATGGGCTGCTTAATTGTTGCAAATGGGTCACACTATCACGCCCTGGACGGAACACGTCATGTTACCAATCTGTTCCTCTTAAATGTTCCCATATTTCCATGCAATGCAACTTCAACTGTTGAGAGATCGCTGTATCGTAAAACGTAAACGTTCTTGTTTATGTTTTTCAATCAAATGGGCAAAACGAAAACCAGCTCAAAAAGCTGGTTTTCGTTTGCACGGCGAACGGTTTGTAAAGACGTGTCCAATAATTCGGCAAAATATCTCGTTGGTGTGAAACCACTTGTTTCATATTCACTGACTAGCTGGGGCTTTCCACTTCGCTTTCGACTGGCATAGCTACCCTTTTCCTTATATCTTTTGACCGTACGACTCACACTAGGTATTTCTTTAAAACCAAAAAGAGTACTGTTAGGCTACTATCAAAATACGAATATTACCAATTTAAAAAGAAATTTATTTTAAAAAATAGAAATGTTACATATTATATTATCAAACTTAATGTTATATTTTATATTCATCATTATTTTTTTTTTCTTCTATTTATGCTTTATGATAAATATATAAACGTTTAAAAAACTAACTAAAAGGATCAGCAGTTATATTTTAATTATAAAAAAAATCGATAAAATATTTAAATCATAATAGTCACACTCAGTCCGGTTTGATTAAATATCTGTGATATAATATTAAGTCCACTTTTATGCAGTGCGATAATATCTCCTTTCATCTCAATATTTCAATTTCCTTGCATTCCAAAATGAGCTACAACACCGCTAATAGATTAAACACACGTCACTAATCCAATAACAACGAACCAAAAACAAATAACATTCTATTTAGTCGCGGTGAATGAGTAGTAAGTTAACTGCATCTGTCTACCTTATAACTTATTTATTTAGATGTCTGTCGGTATAATTATAAAGTTTTACGAATTATGTGAACAAGACGGACATGATACGGAACTATATTTATATTCAATAGAGTGCTTATTCGAGTAGGTAATTATAAAAACATAAAAAAAAAATTATCACCGCGCGTGAGATTCGAGCCCACGGCTCGCTACGCATGAACGTGCTTACCGACGTATGATAACCGCTAGGCTATCATGTCATATAACCTAATGGTCGAATTTATGTAATACAATCAGTCGCAAACGAATGTGAGGTGTGTCTTTAGTACCTATAGAAATTACTCATTAGAATAAGGTCGTAAGTTAAACAAAAGTGTTAATCTATTGCTTCGTGACAATGTCACTCCACTTCTGACCCAGCCGGTCGATTCTGTAAAAATCTCACCGTGGAAACTCAAGTGAAGTGAGCTTTATGTGAGTTGTCAGTAGTGTCAATCACTAGCATTATTCGAAATGACAGCTCACTCCACGCTCACTTCACCTAAGTTTTCACGGTGAGATGGTTACAGAATCGCACTGCTGTTACTGTACATACATACAAAGTTTCATTTTGATACGACAATTAGAAGTAGGCTAACATTTACTTCTAAGATTGTTTTACATTGATAGTTACAAGTGAAGCTAATAAAAGCGTATTAAAAATAAAAATAGTAGATTAATTATATATTTACTACAATACCACACCATGTGGGATTGCGTGATATCCGATCGTCGAAGAAGTGTAAGATGATTGTATGGATGTATCAGAACTTTTGCAATGTCGCAACACGGCAAGGAAGGGAGAAAAAAATGGAGGATGATGGAACAAAAGAAAAGACGTTACTCGTTAAAAACATAAATTTATATTTATTGTGTTGGACAAATTGATCGGCTCAGTTGAGTCGGGACCATAGTCAATATTCGAAAGAGTGTAGGAGTGTAGGATCGGGACCGACCGAACCATATAGTAACTTCGTAGCAGGAAACGGCCGAACATTCGGCCGATACTACTTCGGAGTAGACCCCCTGGTTACAAAAACCAGTTATTGGCATTATTTTCCTTATATCTAAGCGGTCAAACTAGTCGACGTATTATTTTCCTTATACCTAAGCGGTCAAACTAGTCGACGTATTATTTTGTCGAAGAATATGATTATAATCGAGTGATTTTTGTTTTGATCTCTTATCCAGAAATTCTCGCCATAACTGCCGATTACTCTTTAATATCGTTAAATATACAGGCAATGCTATTGTGTTCAACATACCTCCTAAGTCCATTATAATAACAATTACCAATGTAATATGTGCATCGAATATTTTAACTATATAAGGTAACATTATCACATTACTGAATACAAAAATCACCGAAGCTATGTAGAAGCGCCGCCATTTGTTAACAGTACTAGCTTCACTAGAGCGGTATAAATAATATAAAATGGTTATATAAATAACAAAACTAATCACCACGGGTATTAACAACATTGCCCAGACGATAACTATAAATATTTGATATACAGTTATTGTTCTCGAGACAAAGGTAACAACATATAAACCAGGTACATAAAGTAATAAGGTTGATATAAAAGGTAGACCCAAAGCAAATAGGCTACTCGTAAGGTACCTTCTACGAATGTCAAGACGAAAAACTTTAACAAAATCAACATAAAAAATGTAACACAACACTAGTAACCAACAATAATACGATCCTGTAAGATACATTAATAAAACTATTTTTAAAAACTTCAGCACGTCATTCTGGATGAATATATTTGTTAGTTGACCTATGTAATAGAAAAAGCCAAGTAAAGTTTTCACTATAATTGCACTGAGAAGCACATAGTTTCTGAAATGGCGAAACTTCTTGAGTATGCACCATGATGTCACTCCGTATATGGCAGCCGCGAGATTCAGCACCACCAACATCCATCTAATAATGTTTAGCCAAGAGCTACCGATGAGGTCGCTTAAATGTTGTGGGCTGGTAGTGCTGGTGATGTTGCCTGCCATGGTGACCGCCGCGTGCGCAGTCCGATGCGCTGTTCAGTAGTGACACGCGTCCACTAAGTTACTCGCCACAAAGCGCTATGAAACCGGATCAGTTATATTATCAGTATCATAAGACAAGTATGCAGATTCATTTTTATTCACGCTATTTTATGGAACCATAAAATAGCGTGCTTTGTATACCCATTTTGCGCGTAGTAAGCTTATTACGAGTATTAATGATTTACTTTTTTTATTCAAACTCAAACTCAAATCATTTAATTCAACTAAACCAATTACAGGCACTTTTGAATTGTCAAAGGGTCGGTCAGTCAGAAAGATGAAGCTAGTTGCCCATTCCAAAGCGTAGGTACCTATGGAGAAGAACGGGCAAGAAACTCCATGGACACTCTTTTAAATCATAAAATTCTTACAAAATATTTGATTACATCATTATTGCAATTACAGAATGACTTTGATTATAATTTAAGGACTCATACCCAGCTATTTTTTAAGATAAAGCACACATATTATCATATCGGCTTGGATGATAAATGTGTATGGCAGCATGGAATTTCTTCACAGAAATAATGCTGAACGGCTCGAGGTGTGACTATGCCGATCCGGTTCCGAACTGAAATTTGTGCGTTGAACTTTAACCGTATAAATTTCACAAAACACTTCCATCCGACATTTCGATACGACATTATTAGAAGTAGGTTAAAATTGACTTGAAGCTAATAAAAGCGTGTTAAAAACGGACGCACGTTTGAAAGTCAAGATTAAGGTTCATGACAACATTATTGCATTGAATTCACGAGTACTGTGATTGGATGACCGCAATAACAAGTGTCAACCAAACGTAGGATTTGAAAACTAATTAATTTAATAAGGCGAACGTTTTTATTTACGAGAATTGGCCTGCTGCCAATTCTCGTAAATAAAAACGTTCAAAATCTAGTCGCAGTCTCATCTCGGCGACAAATAAATGTCAAAAACTTGTCAAAATGTAAAGAGACTGAGATCAGACTGTGAACGTTCTTAAAATTACGAGAATTGCCCCTCTGAAAATGGTTAGTATTGTCACTGATGAAGTATATGATCAATATCCGGCTGCAAATAATGATGGCACTACGAGATTTTGGAGCGAAGTTCTTAAACATAGAACACCCCTCTTTTACCGTCGGGAGTTAAAAATAAGACATAACCAAAGCAAGCATAGTCAACCTATAATATCCCACTGCTGGGACACAGACTCCTCTCTGTGAGAGGGAGTGGGCAATAAACCACCACGCGGGCCCAGTGCGGGTAAGTGGATATCACATATCTTCGAATTTTTGGTTCTAGGACATGCCTTCGTTTCCTTATGATGTTTTCCTTCACCGTTTTTAAAGCAGTGGTGAAGAAATTAAATAGGTACACGAAGTAAACTGCCTGTCTGGGTTTAACTCACGACCTATAAGTACGACCCGTAAACCGGAGCCGACACCAGCGCCACCCCTGCTCTTCGTCTTGTCTTCGAACTTTTAATTGTAGGTAATGCCGGTTTTTCCTTCACCGTTTTGAGAGCAGTGGTGATGAAATTATTTACACAAAGTAAAGCGCCTGGCTGTGTTCGAACCTATGACACTGAGTGGGTAGGTGACTAAAAAAATGTTACAAATATTTAAAGACCAGCGAAAATATGTAGCATGTTTTAAAAAATAGTTAGAAGTGTAGCTACTGCTTAAAACACACGACCCACACACACACACACACACACACGGACACAGCTGAAATTTAGTAACCGAATAAACTTAATTTACTGGCGGCCTGACAATGAACCAAACCTCACGTTTTAAGCCTGTTCCCAGCCTAACCACGTATACATTAAAAAAAATGTAGAAAGAAATACAGACCTACCAAGTATCCTACATTTTATTCCTAGGGATAGACTTTAAAAGTCCATCCGTACAGTGCGCAGTGATCGTTATCGGAGCGCGCTCGGATCGCGCAGTTACATCGTTGGCAATTTAGCGCGAAAGCCGTTGATGGCTGTGTGGCCATTAGAACAGCGGAGGCAGAAGCGAGATAGGCAATTTCGACGGATTTCTGCCTGATAGGCTGAGTGGACTTGAAGTTGGGTACGAACGAGTCTGAAGAAAATACTTTTGAGACGACTAAAGAGGCGACATATTTAATTATTTAGGCACGACTTCGAATTGCTGGCTGAGAATTTCCAATGACACTTTACCTGGCCTAGGGATCAAAATCAAAATCAAAAGTCATTTATTCAAATTAGACTGAGAATCAGCACTTTTTGAACGTCAAATTACAAAAAACAGTCCCCCAAAAACGCCCACCCTTCACCACTTCCTAGTGCTATCGCTGGGAAGAAGAAGTGGCGCAACAAACTCCCCAGCAGCACAGCACTGGCTGTCTGTTCAATTTAAAAAAATACTTGATTGTAAACAATACTAGGTACCTACCTATGTCAAAACATTTTTACATTCTTGAATTTATCATAATGATAAACAGCTTGCCGGAGGTCGTCAGACATGGCTCATGTTTGTTGTTCGCAGATGACCTCAAGTTGCTGCTCGAGGTAAGGGATGAGTCAGACTGTGAGCGACTCCAGGGTGACATTGATAGAGTGGTGAAATGGAGCCATGACAATAAGCTGTATTTCAACGTGTCCAAATGCTCGGTAATATCTTTTGGTCGTGCGCGCACCCCTGTCCGCTATGAGTACAAAGCAGAGGCGATACCCATGCAGCGAGTAACGCAAGTGCGGGATCTAGGGGTATATCTCACTCCAGATCTTACGTTTCGCGAGCATATCATTAAGATATGTAAGAGAGCGTACAGAAACCTCGGCTTTGTACTTAGGCAGTCACAGGGGTTCACTAATATTACGACTACAAGGGTATTATACGACGCTCTAGTCAGGAGTCACTTGGAGTATGGTGCTGTCATATGGGCTCCACATGAAGCCAAGTACTCTGTCATGCTGGAGCGCGTACAGAATAAGTTCACGCGTCACTTGTACTTCAGACTGTACGGGGTTTATCCATTGTACCCGCTGATGTATCCCACCCTGTTTGTACTGGGCATGGTCGGGTACAATGAGTTAAGGGTGCGACGACAGTTTACTCTTGTCGTCTATTTAATTAAATTACTCCGGGGTAAGGAGCACAATCCGGGAGTGCTTCAGTGCTTGCGGTTTTCTGTTCCGGATCGCTACGTGTGGAGGCGGCGGCGCCCGCCACTGCTGGCTGTGCCAACTGCCAGAACCAACCTGCTGGCCAAAGCACCTCTCACGCGAGCAATTCGTACTGTTAACGAAATCCAGAATAGGTTGGACATTTTTTCGTGCTACTTTAGTGAACTTGCAAGAGTAGGTTTATACATAATATGTTACGAGAGCAACAGTTAGTGTAATGTTATGTTATGTTTAATGTTATGTTATGTTTATTGTTTCTTTTATTGTTATGTTTATGTAAAACATATGTATGTTAATTTTCTGTGAAGATTACATTGTCATAATTATAAGGTTATATTGTTTTAGTTATAAGTAATTTGGTGTAAAAGTATTGTGAGGTTATTTGTAATTGTTAGTAATAGTGTTATTTAAAATGGTTAGTATTATAAGTAGGCTTAGCTATCGCATTAGGTTTCACCTGTAATGATAGTTTAAGAGTTTTAAATAAATAAATAAAAATCAAAATCAAAATCAAAAGTCATTTATTCAAATTAGGCTGAGAATCAGCACTTTTTGAACGTCAAAATTACAAAAGACAGTCCCCCAAAAACGCCCACCCTTCACCACTTCCTAGTGCTATCGCTGGGAAGAAGAAGTGGCGCAACAAACTCCCCAGCAGCACAGCTGTCTGTTCAATTTAAAAAAAATACTTGCTTCTATACAATACTAGGTGCTTATGTTCGGTAATTAACATTACAAAGCCAGAACATAAAATTTAATTATTTGCCATAATATGTCAGCTAGCCACGCCAATATACCAACAAATATAATAAAAACTATACGTACTCAAGCTAAAAAATAATTAATTAAAATGTAAATAAAAAAAACTTACTAGCCAAATAAAAGCCTCCAGGCATAAAGGGCGTGACAGCTTACACATTTATGCATTGCTGGGTTCTAAGACCTGGCAGTAAGCCAATTCTGGAGAAGGAACATAAACATTGTCTTGCGTTAAACTAGGGTGACCAACTATTCTTATCGTCTAAGTAGTCGTTGATGGAATAGTATGCCTTTGAACAAAGGTTGGATTTTAGTTGAGCTTTAAACGCATTAAAAGGCAAGTCTAGAAAAGAAGAGGGTATCTTGTTATAAAAGGTTATACCAAGCCCAACAAATGAGTTATGAACCTTATGAAGCCGGTGAAAGGGGGCACGTAGTTTGTCCTTATTTCTAGTGCTAACACTGTGAATATCACTATTTTTAGTGTACAAGTGTAAATTTTGCCTAATATATAAAATGTTGGCAAGGATGAATTGTGATGCAACCGTGAGAATACCAATATCTTTAAAGAAATCTCTTAGAGAAACTCTGGCACCTAACTGGTAAATTGCTCGAACAGCTCGCTTTTGAAGGACAAATATATTTTGTATATCAGCGGCTTTGCCCCACAGCAGAATACCGTAGGACATAACGCTGTGAAAATAACTAAAATAGACTAAACGAGCTGTATCAACGTCAGTGTATTGTCTTACTTTCCTGACGGCGTAGGCAGCCGAACTGAGCCTTCCTGCTAGACTTGATATATGAGGTCCCCACTGAAGTTTGGCATCTACTGTTAGACCTAGAAAAATTGCCGAGCCTACAGTTTCAAGCACCTCTTTATCTAAGACGATGTTGGGTCCTAGGTTTCTAACATTCGGTAAGGCGAACTTTACACATTTGGTTTTCTTGGCATTGAGAACTAAGTTATTTGACGTAAACCAATCTGTAACTATTGAGAGTGCACTGTTTACGTCGTCAAAATCTTGTCTATTCCTGTCTACTTTAAAAATAAGAGAGGTATCATCTGCAAACAGTACAACATCACAGATGCCCGTCAAATAAAACCAGAACATAAAATTAAATTATTTGCCATACCTAATATGTCAGCTAGCCACGCCAATATACCAACAAATATAATAAAAACTATACGTACTCAAGCTAAAAAATAATTAATTAAAATGTAAATAAAAAAACTTACTACCCAAATAACAGCCTCCAGGCATAAAGTGTTCAGTGCATCTTTTTCTTTCTATTTCATTAAGAAAAGGACAGACGATAAATATTAGTTTAGTCCTGTCAAATTAGTCAGCGCCTGACGTAAATTGACGTGTTTTTAGTAGCCATGTTTTAAATCACGTCTTAACTGTCTATGGAGTATCATAATTTGACAGGACTAAACTAATATTTTATCTTCTGTCCTTTTCTTAATGAAATAGAAAGAAAAAGATGCACTGAACTTAAATTTAGTTTAGTTTGTGAACAAGGGAATCGGCGCCAATGTCTGATTAATTAAATTAATATTATTCGTCATGATGTCAGTTTCTACTTTATTTTCAATTTAATCAATAAAATAATTGTTAAATCGTTTGCAATGTCCATTGGGTGTGTAGACGATCAACTCTTTTTACGCACATATCCTCCTCTCCTGTGGAAAACACATATTATATGTATTTATTATATAATTGGCCACGTAGCTTTTGATTTATTTTGGGCGGTATTTATAAAGTGATTATTTTGAGCTTTTTGTGTTAGTTTTATAATTTTCATATAAAGTTTGGTGTAGTTTTTAAAGAACTAGGTAATTTATTTTTTGCGTCAGGATTTAACCTATGGTCCCAGAGTTATCTGCCTTTGCTTCTTACTACATATTTTTATTCAATGAGATATCCATTTCGCTTTCATGCTTGTTTTTATAGTTATCACTTTTTCCGGAAAACATAATCCATATAAAAGTGAAAAATCTTCCATAAAATTGTCAAAAGCTTCGTTTGCGTCTGTGGCATCATGTACTTTCATAAAAGATAAACAACTTAGGTGCGTCCTAAAAGTACTTATATTTGCCATGCATATTATGTCCGGCTTTTTAGTTTTCCAAAATTTTAGTTTGCAAGTTTTGTTAATAGGCACTTTAAGTATCTGAGATCTATGATCGCAATGGGCCAGATCTACAACTTCAGCTTTGCAATCTTTCCGGTAGTTGTGCGAAAAATTGTCAATACAGGTGTACTTAACCTAGTGGGCGTATAAAGCGCTAGTTTTAAATTGTACCTAATTCATAAGAAAATATTCCAGATCTAATGTCATTTTGTTTCTTTTCAAAACGTCAATATTAAAATCTCCACACAAAACGATTTTCTTATTTGAAGATAGACTAACTTTAGTTAAATTAATTTTTCATAGAACACTTCGTAATTATGTTTAGGAATTCTATAAATACAAATAACTCAATTTCTTTATGTGCGCTGTTTAATTGAGATGTTAGTTTAGCGATCTCATCTTTTAATATTTTTATTTCAGGGCGTCTTCGTATTCGGATATATAGGTTGTTTGGAACATTCTCGCTCGATGACGTCGGCGAAGGAGGCACCAGTGACGGCGTCGGCGGGGGCACAACGGGCCGCGGGCGATGAGGCGCCCACGCTGGCCATCGCCATATAAAGGGACTCCGCGGCGGGGGGCAGGGCCATAAATAAAGGCACACACACGACCATCTTCCGCGAGCATTGCGCACGTCAAACCGTTGTATTTCCAAAATAAAATCTTGAATCCAGTATCAGCTCGCCTCATTGAATATTAAAATACAGTCCTCGTAAACTCCTTAACATCGGGTAAACTACTCGTCGTACAGTTCAAAGTTTATGAAGTAATTTGCTTTCATCATCATTTGGCTCCGATCGTGTGCGCGTTCGCCGGAATGTTATTTTCTCCAAGAAATTCATTTTTTATGTTTAATACCAAACTCAAAAAGAATTCGGCACGGTGACATTTGAACTCGAGTCACGGCGTTTCTTGGCACAGGTAGGTGTTCGCGCCGCTAGGTCAAACGGTAACCTTCAAATTGATGAATTTGGTGGTCGTATTATGACTGTAGGACATGGTAATTACTACTTGATGTCAGTTATTGTGCGACCAAAAGAAGCTTCTGTACTAAAAAATTATTCAATAACTGATCTGACAACATTGTTAAGAGAATAACAACATTTTAATTGGTTCTTGGGTCTGACTTAAGATGTTGTTGTCGTCATACAGTTTTAAATAAAAAAATAAACTTTTCTGGTGAAATTCAGTTAATCACTAAGTCCGTGTATATGACTAAAGGTATTGAAGTCTATCTCTGTTCTATTGAGTCAGAATGTTATGTTATAGTACGTACACAAATAACTTACGAACGTCCAATTCCATAAATATGCAAGTCACTGTTTGGGTAAACTAATATCACGATTATTTTAGTTATTATCTAAATAAAGGAACATCTCTAAATTAGCAGAGTACCTATTCAGTATTTATTCCCTGGCCCCACGTGGACTAGGTGTGAATGTGGACTCGCCGCGCATCCAATAACACTACCCGTACAGAGCCAACGTGGCGCACTGTTTAATGGCCGTGTACACAGTGGCCGCTATCCAACACTTTTCACTCCATTACTTCATCTGTTCACCTTTTACGAGTATAGACTTAGTTTTATTTACTCTTTCTACTTTACTGCTATAAAATCTTGCAGTACCTAGAGCAAAGTTAATTAAACCTTAGAGTAACAAACGGTTTCTGCCTGATCAGTGATCAGCACAGACATTTGAATTACTCAACACTACATAATTATACACGCATCAAAAATGTCTAGGGATTAAGTACATTATTAACTATAAAAAAATATCCAATTAATATTTACCAAATCTAGTCTTCCAGACTGGCTTCTTACTTTAATTCCTATATTTAAGTTAAGAACTTATCCCTATATTTTGTAAAAATTAAAAAAAAATGCAAATTTGTGTGAGAAATTTACCTTAGTTATTGTCGTCAATTAAATGGCAAAAAAGGCATAAATGAGGATTTTTTATTGTGAAAATAAAAAAAATAATAATCCGTGTTTCCACCCTTGACACGAATCACACACTCACAGCGATTTGGCATGCTTAAAATCAGTTCATCAAAATCACTTTGAGGAATGGCAGACCACGTTCTTTCTAACAAATCAAAAAGCTCCTAATTTCTGTGTTCACGAGCCCATTGTAAACAGGCCCTACTATTGCTCCGTGCTATATAGGTGGAACTCTCAGCGACCTTCGGGAACGCAGACCCTCTTCACGTAAACGATTTCGGATGGTTTGTTCGCTTATCAGCAAGCCTGAAGAGCTGTGTAGCCTCGTAGCTAACATCATGGCGGTCATGGTACGATTCCGTCGAGCAGTATTTTGGATGAACCGGTTCTGCCTGCGAGTGGAGATACGAGATCGTCCTTCATGTCGCTCGGCCACGCTACCCGTGATGCAATAGCGTTTCCAGAGGTGGCTTATGACGCTCTGTGTAGTGACAGTACGTTGCCTGGAACCAGCTTGCAACATTCCAACGGCGCTCATCATCTCTTCTCCTGTCAAATAATGTCGTTGCTAAAATGGTTTTGTAAAAACGCTATTACACACTTTTATATGAATCCTGATTGACAGTTGATTTTCTATTTTTAATGTAAATGTAAGGATTTTTTTAAATTCAAATGATATCAATAACGATCCAAAAAAGTTAAAATAATAATCCTCAATTGCGGCGATACTCTAAAACGTACTTGATCCCTAGACACTTTTGATGTGTGTACATACATACAAAGTTTCATTTCGATACAACAATTAGAAGTAGGTTTACATTTACTTCTAAGATTGTTTTACATTGATAGTTACAAGTGAAGCTAATAAAAGCGTATTAAAAATAAAAATAGTAGATTAATTATATATTTACTACAATACCACACCATGTGGGATTGCGTGATATCCGATCGTCGAAGAAGTGTAAGATGATTGTATGGATGTATCAGAACTAATGGAATGTCGCAACACAGGAACGAAGGGAGAAAACAATGGGGGATGAGAGAACAAAAGAAAAGACGTTACTTGTTAAAAATATAAAACCGTATTTATTGTGTTGGACAATCAATTTTACAAGGTAAGGTCATTCAAACTGTTGTTTTATCTACGAATCCGAAATGTATGTAACATTTATCTAAGTAATTAGGTACCTACTTGGTTTTTGGTTGGGTCACATTTATCTTGGGCGTTTCACGTGTGAATAGATGGTAATGTGATATAGGATAATGACACATTAAAAAACTAGTGGAGTTTTAAGGCTTAAAGGCCACTCGTCTAATGAAACTGGTTATAAAAACCAGTTATTGCCTTTATTTTCCTTATATCTGAGCAGTCAATATAGTCGAGGTATTATTTTGTCGAAGAACCGAATATAATTATAATTCGAGTGACTTTTGCTTTGATCTCTTATCCAGAAATGCTCGCCATAACTCCCGATTACTCTTTAATATAATTAAATACACAGGCAATGCTATTGTGTTCAACATACCTCCTAAGTCCATTATAAAAACAATGACCGGTGTAATATGTGCATCAAATATTTTAACTATATAAGGTAACATTATCACATTACTGAGTACAAAAATCAACGAAGCTATGTAGAAGCGCCGCCATTTGCTAACAGATGTACTCGCACCAGCTTCACTAGCGCGGTATAAAGAATATAAAACGGTTATATAAATAACAAAACTCATCACCACGGGCATTAACAACATTGCCCAGATGATAACTATAAATATTTGATATACAGCTATTGTTCTCGAGACAAAGGTAAAAACATATAACCCAGTTACATAAAGTAATAAGGTTGATATAAAAGGTACACCCAAAGCAAATAGGCTACTCTTAAGGTACCTTCTCGGAATGTCAAGACGAAAAACTTTAACAAAATCAACATAAAAAATGTAACACAACACTAGTAACCAACAATAATACGATCCTGTAAGACACATTGATAAAACTGTTCTATTAAAGTTCAATACGTCATTCTGGATGAATTTATTTGTTAGTTGATCTATTACGAAATAGAAAAAGAAAAATATAACTTTCACTATGATTGCACTGAGAAGCACATAGTTTCTGAAATGGCGAAACTTCTTGAGTATGCACCATGATGTCACTCCGTATATGGCAGCCGCGAGATTCAGCACCACCAACATCCACCGAATAATGTATAACCAAGAGCCAGAAGTGAGGTTGCTGAAATGCTGCGGGCTGGTAGTACTGGTGTTGTTGTCGGCCATGGTGACCGTCGCGTGCGCAGTCCGATGCGCTGTTGAGTAGTGACACGCGTCCACTAAGTTACTCGCCACAAAGCGCTATAAAACCGGATTAGTTATATCACAGATTACTAAATAGTTACTACGGTTATATTATCAATATTATGGACAAGTATGCAGATTAATTTTTATTCATGCTATTTTATGGAAGCATAAAATAGCGTGTTTTTTATAACCATTTTGCGCGTAGTGTGTTTATTATTAATGATCAACTTTTTTATTGCAATTACAGAATGACTTTGATTATAATCTAAGGGTTCCGTACCCTGTGGGAGGCAGTCACCTCCTTCTGTGAAGCAGTCATGCTAGCGAAGGAGGTGGCGGGAAGGCTGAGGGAGCCACGTGACGACTCCCGGCCACCGTAGGCGCGGGCCTGCGGGCGGAGAGTAATGGGTAGCTCACCGCCCGATCAGGACCAGGCCCGTGCCGGACGGCGCGTTGTGTTCCACGCGCGCCTCAAAGACATGTCAGCAGATGACGGGGCCCGATAGGGCCGAAGCCTGCCATGGCGGCGGGATCGTCCGAAAGGGTTACCGCTGCCCTGGAACAGAAAGGGCTAAGGAAGGAACACGGGTGGGTTTTAGTCAGTAAGAGTCTGACACTCCTTCCCGCTCCACCCAGAGCGGGAGGGGTCATTTGATGATTTCCCATCCAAAAAAAAAAAAAGGGTTCCGTACCCAAGCTCACATATCATATCGGCTTGTCGGATAAGTGTGTATGGCAGTATGGAGTTTCTTCACAGAAATAATGCTGAATGGCTCGAGGTGTGGCGATGCCTATCCGCCACATCTCGAAATGAAAGTGCGTTGAACTTTAACCGTATAAACACTACCTTTCGTTTTTTTTTTTTAAACGTTGCCCCACACTAGTAATTTTTCCTGTATCGTGGGTGCGTTTACAGACATTTGAACTCACATACACTCACAGCCTTTCTCTTTGTCCTTTGCATTTATATGTCCAAGGTCAACGGTGTCATACTTGCCCATAAAGGATATAGGTTTAACAGTTATCAGTGCATAGACAGGCCGCAGCTGTTGTCTATTGTGAAAAATAATTATGTAAAAACGCACGCACTAAAAATAATTGAATTTAAGTCAATTTAATTATTTTATAATTTTTAGTGCATGATAGAAGCGTGGTTTTTTTAAATGCATATTTTATTTTTTTTTACTTTTGCGTCTAGCATATTCTTCTTTAGGTTAATGAGTATAGAGTGAACGAAGTTATGACGATTAGGGCCTATTATCAAACTCGAGGGATTAACAAGTAGTAAAGTAAAGAGATTCACCTCTTGGCTCCATCATCAGACCTTCCACACCAAGTGCAATGTATTGAACTCGTCAAAACGAGTAGCCACTGAAGAGTTCCACTCTCCACCTGCTGCCTCCAGCATCAGACCCTCGACACCAAGTGCAACATGTTGGACCCATCAAAACGGATCATATGACCCCAAACTCCAGGGGTTTACTTGTAGCCCCTTAAAAATCCATTATCCACCTCCTAGCTCCATCATCAGATCAGCTCCAAGACATAAAATTATAGGTTTGTCTTCCGAACTACATAAAAAATTCATTTCGAAACGACATTATTAGAAGTAGGTTAAAATTGACTTCTAAGATTTTTTTACATTGTTAGTCAGTTAGAAGTGAAGCTAATAAAAGCGTGTTAAAAACGTACGTTTGAAAGTCAAGATTAAGGTTCATGACAACATTATTTTTCATTGAATTCACGAGTACTGTGATTGGTTGACCGCAATAACAAGTGCCAACCAACCGTAGGATTAGACAACTAATTAATTTAATAAGGCGATCAGAAGGCCAATAATTCTCGTAAATAAAAACGTTCAAAATCTAGTCGCAGTCTCATCTCGGCGACAAATAAATGTCAAAAACTTGTCAAAATGTAAAGAGACTGAGATCAGACTGTGAACGTTCTTAAAATTACGAGAATTGCCCCTCTGAAAATGGTTAGTATTGTCACTGATGAAGTATATGATCAATATCCGGCTGCAAATAATGATGGCACTACGAGATTTTGGAGCGAAGTTCTTAAACATAGAACACCCCTCTTTTTCCGTCGGGAGTAAAAAATAAGACATAACCAAAGCATAAGCATAGTAAACCTATAATATCCCACTGCTGGGACACAGACTCCTCTCTGTGAGAGGGAGTGGGCAATAAACCACCACGCGGGCCCAGTGCGGCTTAGTGGATATCACATATCTTCAAATTTTTGGTTCTAGGACATGCCTTGGTTTCGTTATGATGTTTTCCTTCACCGTTTTGAAAGCAGTGGTGAAGAAATTAAATAGGTACACGAAGTAAACTGCCTGTCTGGGTTTCACTCACGACCTATAAGTACGAGTCGTAAGCCGGAGCCGACACCAGCGCCACCCCTGCTCTTCGTCATGCCTTCGAACTTTTGGTTGAAGGTAATGCCGGTTTTTCCTTCACCGTTTTGAGAGCAGTGGTGATGAAATTATTTACACAAAGTAAAGCTCATGGTTGTGTTCGAACCTATGACACTGGGTGACTAAAAAATTGTTATAAATATTTAAAGACCAGCGAAAATATGTAGCATGTTTTAAAAATAGTTAGAAGTGTAGCTACTGCTTAAAACACACGTCCACCTGGACACAGCTGAAATTTAGTAACCGAATAAACTTAATTTACTGGCGGCCTGACAATGAACCAAACCTCTCGTTTTAAGCCTGTTCCCGGCCTAATCACGTATACATTAAAAAAATGTAGAAAGAAATACAGACCTACCAAGTATCCTACATTTTATTCCTAGGGATAGACTTTAAAAGTCCATCCGTACAGTGCGCAGTGATCGTTATCGGAGCGCGCTCGGATCGCGCAGTTACATCGTTGGCAATTTAGCGCGAAAGCCGTTGATGGCTGTGTGGCCATTAGAACAGCGGAGGCAGAAGCGAGATAGCCAATTTCGACGGATTTCTGCCTGATAGGCTGAGTGGACTTGAATTTGGGTACGAACGAGTCTGAAGAAAATACTTTTGAGACGACTAAAGAGGCGACATATTTAATTATTTAGGCACGACTTCGAATTGCTGGCTGAGAATTTCCAACCTGGCCTAGGGATCAAAATCAAAAGTCATTTATTCAAATTAGACTGAGAATCAGCACTTTTTGAACGTCAAAATTACAAAAGACAGTCCCCCAAAAACGCCCACCCTTCGCCACTTCCTAGTGCTATCGCTGGGAAGAAAAAGTGGGTGAACAAACTCCCCAGCAGCACAGCTGTCTGTTCAATTTAAAAAAATACTTGATTGTAAACAATACTAGGTACCTACCTATGTTCGGTAATTAACATTACAAAACCAGAACATAAAATTAAATTATTTGCCATACCTAATATTTCAGCTAGCCACGCCAATATACCAACAAATATAATAAAAACTATACGTACTCAAGCTAAAAAATAAATAATTAAAATGTAAATAAAAAATCTTACTACCCAAATAACAGCCTCCAGGCATAAAGGGCGTGACAGCTTACATATTTATGCATTGTTGGGTTCTGTTCACATAGCTGTAACTTGAAGTCACAAAAAGATAAACTAAGACCATCAAAGTAAAATAAGTAATAAATAATAACAATAACCTGGCAGTATGCTAATTCTGGAGAGAGAACATAAACATTGTCTTGCGTTAAGCTAGGGTGACCAACTATTCTTATCGTCTACAAGTAGTCGTTGATGGAATAGTATGCCTTTGAACAAAGGTTGGATTTTAGTTGAGCTTTAAACGCATTAAAAGGCTTGTCTAGAAAAGAACCAAGCCCAACAAATGAGTTATGAACCTTATGAAGCCGGTGAAAGGGGGCACGTATTTTGTTCTTATTTCTAGTGTTAACACTGTGAATTTCACTGTTTTTAGTGTACAAGGGTAAATTTTGCCTAATATATAAAATGTTGGCAAGGATGAAATTGTGATGCAACCGTGATAATACCAATATCTTTAAAGAAATCTCTTAGAGAAACTCTGGCACCTATCTGGTAAATTGCTCGAACAGCTCGCTTTTGTAGGACAAATATATTTTGTATATCAGCGGCTTTGCCCCACAGCAGAATACCATAGGACATAACGCTATGAAAATAACTAAAATAGACTAAACGAGCTGTATCAACGTCAGTGTATTGTCTTACTTTCCTGAAGGCGTAGGCAGCCGAATTGAGCCTTCCTGCTAGACTTGATATACCTATGAGGTCCCCACTGAAGTTTGGCATCTACTGTTAGTCCTAGAAAAATTGCCGAGCCTACAGTTTCAAGCACCTCTTTATCTAAGACGATGTTGGGTCCTAGGTTTCTAACATTCGGTAGGGCGAACTTTACACATTTGGTTTTCTTGGCATTGAGAACTAGGTTATTTGACGTAAACCAATCTGTAACTATTGAGAGTGCACTGTTTACGTCTTCAAAATCTTGTATATTCCTGTCTACTTTAAAAATAAGAGAGGTATCATCTGCAAACAGTACAATGTCACAGATGCCCGTCAAATGGAATGGTAAATCATTGATATAAACTAAGAACAAGAATGGACCCAGTATTGAGCCTTGCGGAACACCTAACTGAACTGGTAGCCCGGAAGATTTCACACCATTAATATTTACAAATTGGACCGAATCCAGATCGAACCCAGGATCGCTCAGCAATTCCATGAAAAGGGCTTTGGCGCGTAACTAAATGTAGTAAAAATAATGTCGTTTGAGTTATTCTAAATATCAAATCAAATCATTTATTGGTTTGCAAACATAGGTATTTAGTACATAGATGTTTTATTATAAGAGTTCTCCATGCTCTACCGACACATGGGCATGCAACTCATATTATTATTTAATTTACACAAGAGATATTATAATTTTAAATAACAATTAGTAGAATAAAATAATACAAATTAATGTCAAATCGTTTGAATTACAGTAAACATGTCACAGTAATACAGTAAAACTGTCATCTAGGTTACAATAAAAATAAAAAGTCAAATGGTATAATATCATGTCAATCAGTCAGTGATT
Organism: Apamea crenata; assembly: GCA_949629185.1. Classification (NCBI taxonomy): domain Eukaryota; kingdom Metazoa; phylum Arthropoda; class Insecta; order Lepidoptera; family Noctuidae; genus Apamea; species Apamea crenata. The sequence goes on from OX451374.1 coordinate 16,049,665, forward strand.
CATCATTAAGGAAGTCGTCAATTGTGTAATAACTTTTTTCAATTAACATTTCGAATTTTAATACAATATATTTAAAAAAAACACACAACAATTTGATTACAATATATATTTGAATAGTTTTAATAATATGAGGTACTTTGTTATAAATGCATGGGGCTATGCCAAAAAATCTTTTTGCATTAGTGCGGTTTTACATTTAACTTGGCACAATTGATGTTTATATTGAGTTCATATTGGATTGCTTCTGACTGCCGACAATTTTTGAAACAGATGTGGATTATTTTTCTGAAATAAAGCCGTTTCCAGTATGTACAAAGACAAAGATGAGAGAGAAGATGTTAATAGTTTCAGAGATTTAAAATAACGAAGACAGCTATCTGTGCTCTTAAGACCACACATTGACCTTATGCATCGCTTTTGGATCCTAAATACAAGCTCCTTATCAGTAGACTGCCCCCAAAAAATAACACCATACCGCAAAACGGAAGCAACTAGTCCATGGTATACCGTCAAAAGAGCCTGACTGTTGACTTTCTTTGAAAGTTGAAAAGTTTGAGTTTTCGCAGCGTTGATTAAAGTGCTTATAATTATTTTGTCTTACCTAGATTTATTATTAAATTATTATTATGCAGCCAATTTATAATGTCACGTAAACAAGTATTAATGTAATTTTCATACTTATTTCTATTTGTACACTTTTTACAGCTGTACTGTCATCTGCAAAGAGAACCATTTTTTTATGTTACTTTCGGGAGATCGTTGATATATATTAAAAAAAAGTGGTGGATCTTGTACGCTTCCCTGTGGGACACCATATCTTACGTATCTCGGTTTTGATACATAAATGGTTTCTAATTTAGTCTTTGGACATGTTCTAGCAATTTCTGTACATTGAAGCCTATTAATTAAGTACGATTATATTAGTCGTAGGATGGTCCCTCTTACACCAGAACTATGTAATTTTTGTAACAGAACCTTATGGTCCACAAAATCCAAAGTCTGTCATGTCAGTATAAATTGCACAAACAGGACTTCTCTTGTCTACAGATGACATAACATTACCTAATAGATCAAATAGTGCCATATTAATCGTGGTATTCTTACGAAATCTCTTTTGTTCTTTACAAAATAATTCATATTTTTCGAAATATCCATATAAAGAATGATAGATAACCTTTTCATTTTTTTTTGAAAAAAATTGGAATTTTTGCAATTGGTCTGTATTTTTTTAAATCGGTTTTGTCATCTCTTTTATATAAAGGTTTCATTGTAACCTTTTTGAGATTATTTGAAAATATGACATCAGCAATATACAAGTTAATTATATGAGCTAATGGTGGTGCTATTACTTCCTTGGCAAATTTTATTACTCTCGTAGAAACGCCATCATAGATAAGATAAGATATTTTTAGATAAGATAAGATATTTTATTTGCATAATGATAATGGCCCCGATTCCCTTGTTCATAATCTAAACTAAATTTAAGTTCAGTGCATCTTTTTCTTTCTATTTCATTAAGAAAAGGACAGACGATAAATATTAGTTTAGTCCTGTCAAATTAGTCAGCGCCTGACGTAAATTGACGTGTTTTTAGTAGCCATGTTTTAAATCACGTCTTAACTGTCTATGGAGTATCATAATTTGACAGGACTAAACTAATATTTTATCTTCTGTCCTTTTCTTAATGAAATAGAAAGAAAAAGATGCACTGAACTTAAATTTAGTTTAGTTTGTGAACAAGGGAATCGGCGCCAATGTCTGATTAATTAAATTAATATTATTCGTCATGATGTCAGTTTCTACTTTATTTTCAATTTAATCAATAAAATAATTGTTAAATCGTTTGCAATGTCCATTGGGTGTGTAGACGATCAACTCTTTTTACGCACATATCCTCCTCTCCTGTGGAAAACACATATTATATGTATTTATTATATAATTGGCCACGTAGCTTTTGATTTATTTTGGGCGGTATTTATAAAGTGATTATTTTGAGCTTTTTGTGTTAGTTTTATAATTTTCATATAAAGTTTGGTGTAGTTTTTAAAGAACTAGGTAATTTATTTTTTGCGTCAGGATTTAACCTATGGTCCCAGAGTTATCTGCCTTTGCTTCTTACTACATATTTTTATTCAATGAGATATCCATTTCGCTTTCATGCTTGTTTTTATAGTTATCACTTTTTCCGGAAAACATAATCCATATAAAAGTGAAAAATCTTCCATAAAATTGTCAAAAGCTTCGTTTGCGTCTGTGGCATCATGTACTTTCATAAAAGATAAACAACTTAGGTGCGTCCTAAAAGTACTTATATTTGCCATGCATATTATGTCCGGCTTTTTAGTTTTCCAAAATTTTAGTTTGCAAGTTTTGTTAATAGGCACTTTAAGTATCTGAGATCTATGATCGCAATGGGCCAGATCTACAACTTCAGCTTTGCAATCTTTCCGGTAGTTGTGCGAAAAATTGTCAATACAGGTGTACTTAACCTAGTGGGCGTATAAAGCGCTAGTTTTAAATTGTACCTAATTCATAAGAAAATATTCCAGATCTAATGTCATTTTGTTTCTTTTCAAAACGTCAATATTAAAATCTCCACACAAAACGATTTTCTTATTTGAAGATAGACTAACTTTAGTTAAATTAATTTTTCATAGAACACTTCGTAATTATGTTTAGGAATTCTATAAATACAAATAACTCAATTTCTTTATGTGCGCTGTTTAATTGAGATGTTAGTTTAGCGATCTCATCTTTTAATATTTTTATTTCAGGGCGTCTTCGTATTCGGATATATAGGTTGTTTGGAACATTCTCGCTCGATGACGTCGGCGAAGGAGGCACCAGTGACGGCGTCGGCGGGGGCACAACGGGCCGCGGGCGATGAGGCGCCCACGCTGGCCATCGCCATATAAAGGGACTCCGCGGCGGGGGGCAGGGCCATAAATAAAGGCACACACACGACCATCTTCCGCGAGCATTGCGCACGTCAAACCGTTGTATTTCCAAAATAAAATCTTGAATCCAGTATCAGCTCGCCTCATTGAATATTAAAATACAGTCCTCGTAAACTCCTTAACATCGGGTAAACTACTCGTCGTACAGTTCAAAGTTTATGAAGTAATTTGCTTTCATCATCATTTGGCTCCGATCGTGTGCGCGTTCGCCGGAATGTTATTTTGTCCAAGAAATTCATTTTTTATGTTTAATACCAAACTCAAAAAGAATTCGGCACGGTGACATTTGAACTCGAGTCACGGCGTTTCTTGGCACAGGTAGGTGTTCGCGCCGCTAGGTCAAACGGTAACCTTCAAATTGATGAATTTGGTGGTCGTATTATGACTGTAGGACATGGTAATTACTACTTGATGTCAGTTATTGTGCGACCAAAAGAAGCTTCTGTACTAAAAAATTATTCAATAACTGATCTGACAACATTGTTAAGAGAATAACAACATTTTAATTGGTTCTTGGGTCTGACTTAAGATGTTGTTGTCGTCATACAGTTTTAAATAAAAAAATAAACTTTTCTGGTGAAATTCAGTTAATCACTAAGTCCGTGTATATGACTAAAGGTATTGAAGTCTATCTCTGTTCTATTGAGTCAGAATGTTATGTTATAGTACGTACACAAATAACTTACGAACGTCCAATTCCATAAATATGCAAGTCACTGTTTGGGTAAACTAATATCACGATTATTTTAGTTATTATCTAAATAAAGGAACATCTCTAAATTAGCAGAGTACCTATTCAGTATTTATTCCCTGGCCCCACGTGGACTAGGTGTGAATGTGGACTCGCCGCGCATCCAATAACACTACCCGTACAGAGCCAACGTGGCGCACTGTTTAATGGCCGTGTACACAGTGGCCGCTATCCAACACTTTTCACTCCATTACTTCATCTGTTCACCTTTTACGAGTATAGACTTAGTTTTATTTACTCTTTCTACTTTACTGCTATAAAATCTTGCAGTACCTAGAGCAAAGTTAATTAAACCTTAGAGTAACAAACGGTTTCTGCCTGATCAGTGATCAGCACAGACATTTGAATTACTCAACACTACATAATTATACACGCATCAAAAATGTCTAGGGATTAAGTACATTATTAACTATAAAAAAATATCCAATTAATATTTACCAAATCTAGTCTTCCAGACTGGCTTCTTACTTTAATTCCTATATTTAAGTTAAGAACTTATCCCTATATTTTGTAAAAATTAAAAAAAAATGCAAATTTGTGTGAGAAATTTACCTTAGTTATTGTCGTCAATTAAATGGCAAAAAAGGCATAAATGAGGATTTTTTATTGTGAAAATAAAAAAAATAATAATCCGTGTTTCCACCCTTGACACGAATCACACACTCACAGCGATTTGGCATGCTTAAAATCAGTTCATCAAAATCACTTTGAGGAATGGCAGACCACGTTCTTTCTAACAAATCAAAAAGCTCCTAATTTCTGTGTTCACGAGCCCATTGTAAACAGGCCCTACTATTGCTCCGTGCTATATAGGTGGAACTCTCAGCGACCTTCGGGAACGCAGACCCTCTTCACGTAAACGATTTCGGATGGTTTGTTCGCTTATCAGCAAGCCTGAAGAGCTGTGTAGCCTCGTAGCTAACATCATGGCGGTCATGGTACGATTCCGTCGAGCAGTATTTTGGATGAACCGGTTCTGCCTGCGAGTGGAGATACGAGATCGTCCTTCATGTCGCTCGGCCACGCTACCCGTGATGCAATAGCGTTTCCAGAGGTGGCTTATGACGCTCTGTGTAGTGACAGTACGTTGCCTGGAACCAGCTTGCAACATTCCAACGGCGCTCATCATCTCTTCTCCTGTCAAATAATGTCGTTGCTAAAATGGTTTTGTAAAAACGCTATTACACACTTTTGTATGAATCCTGATTGACAGTTGATTTTCTATTTTTAATGAAAATGTAAGGATTTTTTTACATTCAAATGATATCAATAACGATCCAAAAAAGTTAAAATAATAATCCTCAATTGCGGCGATACTCTAAAACGTACTTGATCCCTAGACACTTTTGATGTGTGTACATACATACAAAGTTTCATTTCGATACAACAATTACAAGTAGGTTTACATTTACTTCTAAGATTGTTTTACATTGATAGTTACAAGTGAAGCTAATAAAAGCGTATTAAAAATAAAAATAGTAGATTATTATTATATATTTACTACAATGCATGTGGGATTGCGTGATATCCGATCGTCGAAGAAGTGTAAGATGATTGTACGAATTTATCAGAACTAATGGAATGTCGCAACACAGGAACGAAGGGAGAAAACAATGGGGGATGAGAGAACAAAAGAAAAGACGTTACTTGTTAAAAATATAAAACCGTATTTATTGTGTAGGACAATCAATTTTACAAGGTAAGGTCATTCAAGCTGTTGTTTTATCTACGAATCCGAAATGTATGTAACATTTATCTAAGTAATTACCTACTTGGTTTTCGGTTGGGTCACATTTATCTTAGAGCGTTTCACGTGTGAATAGATGGTAATGTGATATAGGATAATGACACATTAAAAAACTAGTGGAGTTTTAAGGCTTAAAGGTCACTCGTCTAATGAAACTTGTTATAAAAACCAGTTATTGCCTTTATTTTCCTTATATCTGAGCAGTCAAAATAGTCGAAGTATTATTTTGTCGAAGAACCGAATATAATTATAATTCGAGTGACTTTTGCTTTGATCTCTTATCCAGAAATGCTCGCCATAACTCCCGATTACTCTTTAATATAATTAAATACACAGGCAATGCTATTGTGTTCAACATACCTCCTAATTCCATTATAAAAACAATGACTGATGTAATATGTGCATCGAATATTTTAACTATATAAGGTAACATTATCACATTACTGAGTACAAAAATCATCGAAGCTATGTAGAAGCGCCGCCATTTGCTAACAGATGTACTCGCACCAGCTTCACTAGCGCGGTATAAAGAATATAAAACGGTTATATAAATAACAAAACTAATCACCACGGGTATTAACAACAATGCCCAGGTGATAACTATAATTATTTGATATACAGCTATTGTTCTCGAGACAAAGGTAAAAACATATAACCCAGGTACATAAAGTAATAAGGTTGATATAAAAGGTACACCCAAAGCAAATAGGCTACTCTTAAGGTACCTTCTCCGAATGTCAAGACGAAAAACTTTAACAAAATCAACATAAAAAATGTAACACAACACTAGTAACCAACAATAATACGATCCTGTAAGAAACATTGATAAAACTATTCTAAAAAAGTTCAATACGTCATTCTGGATGAATTTATTTGTTAGTTGATCTATTACGAAATAGAAAAAGAAAAATATAGCTTTCACTATAATTGCACTAAGAAGCACATAGTTTCTGAAATGGCGAAACTTCTTGAGTATGCACCATGATGTCACTCCGTATATGGCAGCCGCGAGATTCAGCACCACCAACATCCACGGAATAATGTATAACCAAGAGCCAGAAGTGAGGTTGCTGAAATGCTGCTGGCTGGTAGTACTAGTGTTGTTGTCGGCCATGGTGACCGTCGCGTGCGCAGTCCGATGCGCTGTTGAGTAGTGACACGCGTCCACTAAGTTACTCGCCACAAAGCGCTATAAAACCGGATCAGTTATATATCACAGATTACTAAATAGTTACTACGGGTATATTATCAATATTATAAAACAAGTATGCAGATTAATTTTTATTCATGCTATTTTATGGAAGCATAAAATAGCGTGTTTTTTATAACCATTTTGCGCGTAGTGTGTTTATTATGATCAACTTTTTTATTGCAATTACAGAATGACTTTGATTATAATCTAAGGGTTCCGTACCCTGTGGGAGGCAGTCACCTCCTTCTGTGAAGCAGTCATGCTAGCGAAGGAGGTGGCGGGAAGGCTGAGGGAGAACACCTCACGCCTAAGCCGCCGCGGGAGACGCTCCAGGCGTCGGGAGCCACGTGACGACTCCCGGCCACCGTAGGCGCGGGCCTGTGGGCGGAGAGTAATGGGTAGCTCACCGTCCGATCAGGACCAGGCCCGTGCCGGACGGCGCGTTTTGTTCCACGCGCGCCTCAAAGAGATGTCAGCAGATGACGGGGCCCGATAGGGCCGAAGCCTGCCATGGCGGCGGGATCGTCCGAAAGGGTTACCGCTGCCCTGGAACAGAAAGGGCTTAGGAAGGAACACGGGTGGGTTTTAGTCAGTAAGAGTCTGACACTCCCTTCCGCTCCACCTAGAGCGGGAGGGGTCATTTGATAATTTCCCATCCAAAAAAAAAAAAAAGGGTTCCGTACCCAGCTGACGTTTTAAGATAAAGCTCACATATCATATCGGCTTGGCTGATAAGTGTGTATGGCAGTCTGGAGTTCATACTTGCCCATAAAGGGTATAGCTATAACAGTTATGAGTGCATAGACAGGCCGCTGTTGTCTATTGTGAAAAATATGTAAAAACGCGCGCACTAAAAATAATTCAATTTAGGTCAATTTAATTATTTTATAATTTTTAGTGCATGATAGAAGCGTGGTTTTTTTAAATGCATATTTTATTTTACTTTTGCGTCTAGCATATTCTTCTTTAAGTTAATAAGTATAAAGTCAACGAAGTTATGACGATTAGGGCCTACTAGCAAACTCGAGGGATTAACAAGTAGTAAAGTAAAGAGATCCACTATCCACCTCTTGGCTCCATCATCAGACCTTCGACACCAAGTGCAATGTATTGAACTCGTCAAAACGAGTAGCCGCTGAAGAGTTCCACTCTGGAGAGTGGAACTCTTCAGCGGCTACTCGTTTTGACGAGGGTCTGATGCTGGAGGCTGAGGTGGACCTCAGCCTCCAGCATCAGACCCTCGACACCAAGTGCAACATGTTGGACCCATCAAAACGGATCATATGACCCCAAACTCCAGGGGTTTACTTGTAGCCCCTTAAAAAATCCACTATCCACCTCCTAGCTCCATCATCAGATCAGCTCCAAGACATCAAATTATAGGTTTGTCTCCCAAACTACATCAAAATTTCATTTCGATACGACATTATTAGAAGTAGGTTAAAACTGACTTCTAAGATTTTTTTACATTGTTAGTCAGTTAGAAATTAAACTAATAAAAGCGTGATAAAAACGGATGCACGTTTGAAAGTCAAGATTAAGGTTCATGACAACATTATTGCATTGAATTCACAAGTACTGTGATTGGATGACCGCAATAACAAGTGCCAACCAAACGTAGGATTTTACAACTAATTAATTTATTATCGTAAATAAAAACGTTCAAAATCTAGTCGCAGTCTCATCTCGGTGACAAATAAATGTCAAAAACTTGTCAAAATGTAAAGAGACTGAGATCAGACTGTGAACGTTCTTAAAATTACGAGAATTGCCCCTCTGAAAATGGTTAGTATTGTCACTGATGAAGTATATGATCAATATCCGGCTGCAAATAATGATGGCACTACGAGATTTTGGAGCGAAGTTCTTAAACATAGAACACCCCTCTTTTTCCGTCGGGAGTTAAAAATAAGACATAACCAAAGCAAGCATAGTCAACCTATAATATCCCACTGCTGGGACACAGACTCCTCTCTGTGAGAGGGAGTGGGCAATAAACCACCACGCGGGCCCAGTGCGGCTTAGTGGATATCACATATCGACGCTCCCAAGCAATAACCCGGTAATCGAAAAATCAAAATTTTACAGGAGAAAAGATTTACTGATTTTATCAAATAACTTTTCAACAAGTGGGACTATTGAAGTCATTGATGTATTAAATGAAAGGTATTTTTTTTACATCAATGACTTCAATAGTCCCACTTGTTGAAAAGATATTTGATATTTCAGTAAATCTTTTCTCCTGTAAAATTTTGATTTTTCGATTACCGGGTTATTGCTTGGGAGCGTCGATATCTTCGAATTTTTGGTTCTAGGACATGCCTTGGTTTCCTTATGATGTTTTCCTAAACCGTTTTGAAAGCAGTGGTGAAGAAATTAAATAGGTACACAAAGTAAAATGCCTGTCTGGGTTTTAACTCACGAGCTATAACTCGTAAGCCGGAGCCGACACCAGCGCCACCCTGCTCTTCAAAGTAACACATCATGTAAGGAATTGGTAAAAAGCGAGTTAGGGGCTGATTTTTGGAGCGTAATGTACCTTCTATAATAGATAATTCTATAATAGACTAATAGAGTGAGACAGAGAGAGAGATAGTTTTGATGGTTTTCGAGGGTGCTAATGCCAATGCCCAATTGACATGGTGAGGTCAAATGAAAATCCGAGATGGTGACAGCTTCATGAGAGCTTCTAAAAACTTATACTAGATAGCTCTGGTATTGAAAACGAAATTCACACTTTCTCTCTCTCTGTCCCTTCCTATTTATACGAGTGTGGTTCGTGAGAGTATCGCGTAAAGAACTTCTTTCCTGACGGAGCTCCGGGTTCTAAAGCTCGATGTGCCATATTAACGGCCGCGTACAATACACAATTATCAGGCCTCTATTAGAATAATTTCCCAGCCTATCACAATCACTTACCCTCGTGACGTCAGCTGATCCTCAATGAAAGTGAACCACAGTGAGAGGTTCAAAAGTTCGTGCTCAAGTACCTCTGAGTGACTAGCGACCTACTTCTCGTAATCACCGAGCAGCTGAGACGAGATACATTTGTTTCTATCTACCGACTTAGTTGAAAGAAGAGGTTTTGTGTAAGTTATTGTAAACAGAAAATCTTACTGAAAAGCAGTTAGGCACAGGTTTGAGTACACCTATATTTCTCTAGTTCTGTTAAGTCATCCCTATGATTTTTCATAACTAAATAAATCTGGGTGTAAATGCCAATAAATTACCGAGGACATCGAGCTGTTAGTAAAAAGCCCAGAACTTTCTAATTCAAACTCAAAGCATTTATTTCATATAAACTATTTACAGGTACTTTGGAACTGTCAAAGAGTCGGTCAGTTCCAAAACGTAGATCTCGATGTAAGTATGTAAGAACGGGCAAGAAACTCATCTCAACTCATCATATTACAAAATACTGGGAACATTATATTTTTGTCGCTTCTATATGTGAGCAAAATGAAAAAAAAAACAATTCAAAACATACTATAAGATTAAAAATAAGTCCTGGCAATTATATATATATATATTATACATGGCCAGTCTCAACCGAAGCGCAACGGCGCCCGGTCACGAACATGACGCGTGGATCAGCACCATCTTGCTCAACAATTTTGTAGGGAATCGAATTTGCCCGAGCAATCAAATTCAAGGCCTCATTGTTAGCAGTCGCACTTCCAACCACCAGACCAACGAGGCAGTCGATTTGATTTTAATTTTTAATTTAGCAAAAGTTATATCAAGCTCCCTCTCAAACAAAACAGTAATAGGTACCTGTATAATGAACTCGTAGAAGAAACTTTACGTAGGAAGCAGAATTTTCATGGAAATTGTATTTCATTGCAGAATAACAACATCTAATCATGATAAAGTACCAAGGCATCTCATTTGTACCGAACTTTAAAGTCTTAGTACAAATAGCTACAGTAAACACGACAGATAGTCTTCTTAAGATCTTGACCCCACGCTATGCAGAATGCGGGTAGCGGACGCAAGAAGTGTAGCTAGAGCGAAATTCTCCTTCTTTCGTAAAGACCAGGGAGCCTAAAAAGGCCACTTTGGCAGAATCATAATAGGATAACAAAATGAATCATATTAAAAATCACCAAGGTCACCAACTGACAATTCATAATATGATCTGTGTGCTATTCATCTATCGCAATTTACCTGTTTCACCGTTTTGTATGGAAATTCGTAAAATGGTCCACCAATGCTTACACCAAATACGATTGATATGAAATGAATCGTAGGTGATTAAACTATTATGTGTAACCATTTAACGAAAATTATAGGAATTGCTAATGATCTGCTGGGAATTCAGGAAATGAATAGCTTTTAGAGGTATTGCTTAAAGTGGCCTTTTTAGGGCGCAAGTACTCATCATCTGCCTAGCCTTTTCAAAACTAAACGGATGCAGCTGAAAACCACTTTTTTAATTTGGTAATACGATACCCCTTAGTAAGACTGGTTGTCAGACTGATTGTCAGACTTTCGGGACACTGGTTGTCAGACTTTCAGGAGACTGGTTGTCAGACTTTCAGGCTTCGGACGGCCCGTAACGACTGTCGAAGATCCACGAATGACAGCCGAGAACAACGGCTTATGGTGCTTTCTGAGGCACGGAGGGGTCTCGGTATGTAAAGATGGTCACCTATCAACTGATCAACCGCGGCAAGCGCAGCTTAGCCTGATCGATCGACCCGTGCGGTTGTTATTACTAGGTCACACCGTGGTAGAATATGGGGAAGTCAGCAAGGCGGCATGAAAGCGAGAATGACTACCCATCAGAGTACACCAAGTATGATATTTTATTGTCGCCAATACTACAGAGCAGCAATTTTTCATAAAGCAAGAGGCACCCTTGAGCTCAAAACAAAAATAACGAAGCGATACAGCCAGGGTTACAATCGTATCATCTCCATATTAAATGTGTTGTCAAGACTTTTTTACCCAAATAGTACCTGCACCCGCTCCGAGCGACTTGCATTTCGCTTTCTGTTTAGCATAGCCTCACACTAGATGTGGCCCGCCCGCGCTATCGAGGCAATTATCTCAATCGACGGTTTTCCACTGAAGTCTGGAAGGGAAACAACAGACTTTCGCCGCGACCACTGTTTATTAGTGCCTCGGGACTTGCAATATGAAGATGATAAATCAAAATTATCTGCTTTCATTTTCTTTATTGTTTTGTCTTTGTGATGGAAGTTTTTGCACTGTTGCCCGCGACTTTGTCTGCGTGTATTTTGTATTACATCTTTTTTATTATTATCAGGATGACCTTTGTCCTTGTAGGTCCTAGCCCCATACCTACGTATCTGTCAAATTTCATAACGGTCGGTTGTGTGGTTGGACCAGATACAGTTATTTTGTATTAATAACATTGGTTATTAATTTATTTATAAGATAGCACTAAAATTACAAAAATATATCCTAAATTAACTAAAACTATTTACAATCTAAAATATAGCGTCGAAAAATTCATCCGCCATTGGTTTGGAAGAAAACTAAACTTTTGACAGTTTGACCAGAGAAGAGAGTAGAGACTTAGATGTAGAAACTACGGGGAAGATATGTGGTCACCAGTGGACAGTGAAGTTGGTGATGAAATATGCCACCATGATAGGATCAATAAGGAAAGGCACTAAGAAATAAACTAATCTTGTATAGAAATCATTTCAACATCATGCTACATTTTTCTTCACGAAATCACGCTACAAATCACATTATTATCATGTTCATAAGGCAAGCTTTCGACAGTGCGAACGCTAATAACACATATTCGCGTGTAATCGTAGCGTCACACTTACAATAAGGGAACGCCCGTAGGCGCTCACGATAGCTCGGATTGCCTCCTCGCGGCTGTAAATAGGATTTGGCGAGAAGCCCCTACCAACTGCTGAAAGGGCGTCGATTGGTTTACGATTTGGAGACCTTTAAGAATAATTCTTTATTTTAATAGAAATAATATTCTGTTCATTAAAGCCGCGTATTCATTGGGAAAAAAAGCTTGAATGAATTTCAGGTACTTTTGAATAGCCAAGGACTCGGTCAGTCAAAAAGATGAATCTAGTTTCCCATTCCAAAAGGTACTCAAAATTGGTTCAGCAACATTTTCCTGTGTTGCAGAAAATTTTTCATATTCATGATTAACAAGAAACTTCTCGCTTTTGTTGCTCAGCATTGTTTCTTGTGCATACGGGGCATGATCAGCAATATTGAGGCGCATTAGTTAAAAGAAGCAGCGTGAACTAATAGTAGAGGTCAAGTCCCGCCGCGCTCCCTTCAGAGCAGAGCTCATAAAAGGTTACTGGTTGTCACAGCGATTACAGCCACCACACGATTGTCTAAACTAATATAATAAAGATAAAAGATTTGATATTTTGTATGTTTCTTTGTTACGCTTTCACGCTAAAACGACAGAACGGATTGGGATGAAATTTGGCTCATACATATGTAGACCATGAACTGAATAGGATATATAATACTTTTTATTAAATGTTTTAGAAATTTTTGCAATGGGTCTATAGTTTTTCATATTCGTTTTGTCACCTTTTTTAAGTAAAGGTTTGATTATAACTTTTTTTAAGCTGTTTAGAAATATGCCATCAGCAATACAGAGGTTAATAATGTGAGCTAATGGCTGTGCTATATCTTCCTTTACATACTTTAGGCCCTTAGTACAAACGCCATCCCAACCAACAGTATTCGTATTTTTTAGATTAGAGATAATTTTTATAATGTTATTTTTCGAAACCGGTGACATAAATAAAGATTGTGATGAAAGATTATCAAAAACATTACCATTAATCTTATCAGAATTTATATTATTTTCAATTATGTCAATAAAGTAATTATTAAATTCATTAGCAATGTCAATAGGGCGTGTAAAAGTCAAATTGTCTCTATTTATAGTCATAATTTGTTCCTGTGGTAAGCACATTTTAGATTTATTAATAACTTGCCAAGCGGCTTTAGATTTATTCTGAGAAGAGCTTTTATAATAATTGTTTTGGGCTTTCTGTGTCAATTTTATAATTTTTTTATAAAGATTAGAGTATTTCCTTAGATTATTATTCTTATTTGTTGAGCTAGGGTCAAATCGATATTTCCAAAGTAAATGTCTTTTTTTCTGGCTGCATATCTTTATCTCTCGAGATATCCACTTAGTTTTTCTATTTAATTTGATAGTTATCTTTTCTGGCAAGCATAATTTATATAATAATAAGAAATCGTCCATGAAGGCTTCAAAAGACATGTTTGCATCTTTAGCATTAAATACTTCTACGAAAGATAAACTGCCTAGGAGATTTTTAAATTTAATCAAATTATCTTCCGAGTAATCTTTCTTTCTACATTTCCAAAGTTGTAATTTGCAAGTTATTTTTATGGGCACTTTCAGTATTTGACATGTGTGATCCGAGAGGGCTAGATCTAAGATTTCAGCTTTACAGCCCCTTTTGTAACTATGTGCAGTTGTCGTCACGTAAAAAGAACGCTGAGCGATAGTGGAGAGGATGGGCCTGCGGACGCGTATACTCGCGTCCTAATGTACTAGGCTACTGTTTTATAATATAAGTGTAATTGTTTTATTGTAGAATCATAATAGGTTACCAATTTGATCGATAAATCGCTCAGTGCGCAGGCAAACACGTTTTAAAAAAAAAACAAAACAAACTGCCAGCGTTCTTTTTACGTGACGGGACCTGTATTACTACTGAGTCTTGTTGGTTTGTGAAGTGCTAGTTTTAAATTATATTGTAAGAGAAAATATTCCAATTCAAGAGTAAGTAATTTTATTTCACTTTAATACGTCAATGTTAAAATCTCCTGCAAGAATAATGTTTTTATTTGTCCCAGAACTAAGCCTTTTGAGTATATAACTAAGGCTTTAACCAATGGGCTACTCCCGGTATTTATAAAAGTAGAGCGAGACTATACGAGTTATATGGTTTGAAAAAATACAGGTTTGATACTCCCTTCCTAGAGTATGTCAAAACTTATTCAAAATTATTCAAAAAGATTAGTGCTTTTGCTAAATCAAAATTTTTAGGCGATACGATAAAAAATTCTACTAATAAAGTAAAAACCACTTGGAAAATTATTAATAATGAAACGGGAAAATCGGTTAAACAAGAAAAACTACTTGAGATTATGGTCGACAACAAATTAGTTAACAAAGCAGCTGACGTAGCTGAGGCATTTAATGAGTTTTTTGCCAACATACCGATAACTACGACTCGCTCCTTAAATTCGTCCTCGTCTAAAGCTGAAAACCTTTTGCACAGTAGTGTACCTAAATGTAGTCCCTTATTTAGTTTCGAACATGTAACCCCGCGTGATGTAGTTAATGTTTTTAATACACTTAAGTCTAAAAACACCGGTGATTATTGGGGCATCTCCACTAAACTTATAAGTAATATAATAGACATCGTAGCCCCCTATCTAGCTGTTACTTTTAATAAATGTGTTGATTTAGGAACTTTTCCTGACCTCATGAAGAGTAGTAAAGTCATACCATTATTTAAATCAGGTAATAAGAATGACGTTGGCAATTTCAGGCCTATTTCTATCTTACCTGCATTTAGCAAAATATTTGAAAAGTTAATACTCAAGCAGCTGCTAAGACATTTTAATTTAAATAGCCTCCTCCATAATGAGCAATATGGCTTTACAAAAGGTCGTTCAACTACAGATGCGGGTGTTGCTCTGTTGAGACACATATTTGACGCATGGGAGAAATCACAGAATGCTATTGGAGTTTTCTGTGATCTCTCCAAAGCCTTTGATTGCGTGCACCATGACACGCTTTTGCGTAAATTACGTCATTACGGTGTCCAAAACGAAGCTCTCAACGTAATTATTTCGTATTTACATAATAGGGTCCAATGTGTAGATGTTAATGGTGTGAAATCATCCGGGCTACCAGTTCAGTTAGGTGTTCCGCAAGGCTCAATACTGGGTCCATTCTTGTTCTTAGTTTACATTAATGATTTACCATTCCATTTGACGGGCATCTGTGATGTTGTACTGTTTGCAGATGATACCTCTCTTATTTTTAAAGTAGACAGGAATAGACAAGATTTTGACGACGTAAACAGTGCACTCTCAATAGTTACAGATTGGTTTACGTCAAATAACTTAGTTCTCAATGCCAAGAAAACCAAATGTGTAAAGTTCGCCTTACCGAATGTTAGAAACCTAGGACCCAACATCGTCTTAGATAAAGAGGTGCTTGAAACTGTAGGCTCGGCAATTTTTCTAGGACTAACAGTAGATGCCAAACTTCAGTGGGGACCTCATATATCAAGTCTAGCAGGAAGGCTCAGTTCGGCTGCCTACGCCGTCAGGAAAGTAAGACAATATACTGACGTTGATACAGCTCGTTTAGTCTATTTTAGTTATTTTCACAGCGTTATGTCCTACGGTATTCTGCTGTGGGGCAAAGCCGCTGATATACAAAATATATTTGTCCTTCAAAAGCGAGCTGTTCGAGCAATTTACCAGCTAGGTGCCAGAGTTTCTCTAAGAGATTTCTTTAAAGATATTGGTATTCTCACGGTTGCATCACAATTCATCCTTGCCAACATTTTATATATTAGGCAAAATTTACACTTGTACACTAAAAATAGTGATATTCACAGTGTTAACACTAGAAATAAGGACAAACTACGTGCCCCCTTTCACCGGCTTCATAAGGTTCATAACTCATTTGTTGGGCTTGGTATAACCTTTTATAACAAGATACCCTCTTCTTTTCTAGACTTGCCTTTTAATGCGTTTAAAGCTCAACTAAAATCCAACCTTTGTTCAAAGGCATACTATTCTATCAACGACTACTTAGACGATAAGAATAGTTGGTCACCCTAGTTTAACGCAAGACAATGTTTATGTTCCTTCTCCAGAATTAGCTTACTGCAGAACCCAGCAATGCATAAATGTGTAAGCTGTCACGCCCTTTATGCCTGGAGGCTTTTATTTGGGTAGTAAGTTTTTTTATTTACATTTTAATTAATTATGTTTTAGCTTGAGTACGTATAGTTATTATTATATTTGTTGGTATATTGGCGTGGCTAGCTGACATATTATGGCAAATAATTAAATTTTATGTTCTGGTTTTGTAATGTTAATTACCGAACATTGTATATATTATTGTACCTAGTATTGTATACATTCAAGTATTTTTTTTAAATTGAACAGACAGCTGTGCTGCTGGGGAGTTTGTTGCGCCACTTCTTCTTCCCAGCAATAGCACTAGGAAGTGGTGAAGGGCGGGCGTTTTTGGGGGACTGTCTTTTGTAATTTTGACGTTCAAAAAGTGCTGATTCTCAGCCTAATTTGAATAAATGACTTTTGATTTTGATTTTGATTTTGATTTTTGAGTATGTTGTCCAATTTTTCGTAAAACAATAGATAATTATGTTTAGGCACCCTGTATATAAAAATAATAATAATGTAATAAGATGTAAGTTCGACAGCGCAACATTCAAATAATCCTGAAATCGATTGTTTGGCTGCGTCAGTTAGTATTCAATATTGCAGTCCTGCTCTGACAAAGATGCATGTACCTCCTCGTTTCGTATTTCTTGAATAGTAAGCAGCTAGATAGAAGTTGGGTATATACATTAGATCCTCATTGCCTGATTCCATAAAAAATTTTGTAATGCATATAACGTCTATAATAGTTCCCTTATTGAATAATTCCTCTAGTTTAACTAAAAGTATATCAGATTTGTTCGCTAGACCTGCTATATTTTGATGGAGAATATTGAGACAGTTATAGAAAAAACTGAGAATCATTTGCTGTCTGTGTGATTGGTAAAGTCAGCATTCAGGGCACTTTATGTCTAAGACGAGATCTTGAAGATCTGATATGACAGTATTTAAGCCTTTATTGTTCAAAGTGCCATAACGATAGCTGTATGTGTCGGAAGTATAGGGCAGATTTATATGTTTCCGCATCCATGCAAAGCAGATTATTGAACGTTTCAATTCGGCTGTTATACATTATATTACCGTTTACCATAAATGTAAACGTTGGTAAACATATTATAAAGTTTGTGTGTTTCAAATTAACTAATTTTTCGCGTATAAGCGATACAAGTTCAATGTAATTATACGTTTTCCTAAAATGTACTTCGCCAATATAAATAATACAATAGTTATTATATGTAAAGTTTCGTACTTTTTCGTCAATATTATCTAATAAAAGGTTCAGACTACAGTGAGGCTTGCGATAATGGCATATTTCAAAATTACATAATTGCGTTCTCTGAGTGATCTTGTGTATTCTGTTGGAAGTTTCACAACTAAGTAGACATATTTTAACCGACTTCTAAAAAAGGAGGAGGTTCTCAATTCGGATGTTTGTATTATTTTTTTTTATGTTTGTTCGCGCATAGCTCCGTCGCTTGCCAACCGATTTGAATTTTTTTTGTTGGATAGGGTATACTTCCCAAATGGTCCCATGAACATTTTATCGAAATCGGACAAGCGGTTTTTGAAAAATCTAAAATATGATCACATCAAAAAAGTGAAAAATAAAAACTTTTTTGCAAAAAAAAAAGCAACTGACTTCCATAAAAACACTACAACGTGAAAAATAACTTTAATTTCGGAAGTTGGTGGCGAAAAACGAAATAAAAAAACCAAAGACACAGACTTCCGAAATTACATTTATTTTTCACATTGTAGTATTTTTATGGAAGTCGGTTGTTTTTTGTGTCTTAAAGATGAAATAGTTTGATTTCTTCGAGGTATTCTGTCTTGAGAAGTGCTTGAGAGACATAGGTTATCTTCGCTTTTGTTCGTCAATATCGTATCTGCAGGTGTACAGTCTGTGCTCATGTTTTACACAGTTTGTGTCTGCTTTGTTTTTGTGGAATTAATTGTATTTTTCTTTGGGGTTTGTTTCATCTGTTTTACTGGACTGTGTAAATGATAAATGATTTTATTTTGTAAGTAGGTTTGTACAAACACTTTTACACGTCAATCATATTTTAAAACTAGATGAGGTCAGCGTTTCTTATCTGACTACTCTGAGAAGAAAGGCCAAAACAAACTCAGAGGTCACAGTCTCTTTTAAAGTCCAGACATAATCTTGGTCAGATCATATGAAGACCATGCAGGTCGATGTCTGAGATGGTCTTTTGAGGAAATAACCACACAGATTGAGAGGACCTGTCCAGTCAGTGCACGCATTTGTCAGAAATCGTGCAGCTCAACTCAAAACTTAAGGAGCTCGACGATTCGACGAACAATACCAAAGAAAGGACATTTGGGTAGGCCACATTAATTACTCAAACTGCCAGACCATGACAAAAACTAAGAGAACAGAGAGAAAAATAAAATATAATAAAAATAAAGTGACCCACATAGTCTTCACATTCACACATTAAAATAATAGAATACTTTACAAAGTAAGCAAATGTCATAGTATATATAAAATTCATTGATGTCAAAGTGTGTATAAAAAAAAAACAACAACAACAAAACAGAAAAATAAGAACACTAAATAGGTAAAAAATTGGAAGCACCTTGATCCCAAGCCTTTTTGTCCTCGATATAATCCTTAACGGCATAAAAGGCTTTCTGGCACAACTTACGTTTAATGAATGATTTGAATTTATTAAGGCTTAGATCTTGAACGGGGCTTGGAACTTTATTATAAAAGCGTATACATTGGCATCTGAACGAGCCACCTATTTTCTTGAGCCTATTTATAGGTACAGACGCCAGCACATCAAGTTACTACAATCTGTAAAATTTCTTTAATAGATTTTCAACTTTATCGCTCAAGCATTAAGGTTCAAGGTTGATTGGATAATTTTGACAGTTTCGGGTAGCTTGACCTGCTGGCGTCTGTACAAACAAATTTGTGTTTGTTCCTAGTATTTATATCATGGATATCACTGTATTTTTTAAACAATTTTATGTTTTTATGGGCATATAAAAGATTTTCATAAATATATTGAGAAGGCACAGTCATAACATTAATCTCTTTATATTGGTCTATGAGCGAGTGTCTCGGACTTAATTTATAAATTGATCGAATAGCTCGCTTCTGCAAAACAAAGATAGTCTGAATATCGGCGGCATTTCCCCACAATAGAATACCGTACGACATTACACTATGAAAATAGCTAAAGTACACTAAGCGGGCTGTCTCTATATCGGTTAAATTACGAATTTTTCTAACAGCGTATGCTGCGGAACTTAGCTTTTTTGACAATTTATCTATATGTGGACCCCACTGAAGCTTAGCATCCAAAGTTATGCCCAAGAATACTGTGCTGTGTTCAGGATTCAATTCTTCGCCCTTTATCAACACATTCGTTTTCACCTGCCTAACGTGAGGTAGCGTAAACTTAATGCATTTGGTTTTTTTTCGTTTAAAAGTAAATTATTAACATTGAACCAGTGGACTACTTTAGAGATCGCACTATTTACATCGTCAGTAACCAGCCGCTGACGTTTAAGTTTAAACAAAAGTGAAGTGTCATCGGCAAACAACACTATATCATGATTATCCTTTATGAGGTACGGCAAGTCATTTATATAAATAAGAAACAAGAAAGGACCAAGAATTGAGCCCTGTGGGACTCCCATTGTTACTATAGATCCGGGAGATCTTTTTCCATTAACGACAACGCTCTGAATCCTACTATAATACTTACTCAAGTATGAAGTAAGAAGATTCAGAACAGTGTTCCGGATTCCGTAGTGGCGGAGTTTCCTGATTAACGTTTCGTGAAGAACGCAATCGAATGCCTTGGACAAATCACAAAAGATGCCCAAGGCATCGCATTTATCTTCCCATGCATTATAAATATGTCCTAAAAGTTCAACACTAGTAGTTGAACGACCCCTTGTAAAACCGAACTGTTTGCTTTGTAATAATTTGTGTTTATTAAAAAATCTTTGCATTTGGTTTAAAATTAGTTTCTCAAAAATTTTACTAAAGGTACAGAAATGGGTCTATAATTTGTAGGGTCTGATGTTCTACCTGATTTAAACAAAGGTATTATTTTACTTTTTTTCATAAGGTCAGGAAACTCCCCATCGTCTACATATACAACTATTAAAGATAACAGCTAGAGCAGGTGCCACAATGTCAATAATAGACTTAGCAACTTCTACAGAATTACCCCACAAATCTGCAGTCTTTTTAACATTTAAAGTGTGCAAGTTCGTAAACTAATCAACAACATAGGATATAGGCATAGTGAGAAGCAATTTTAGTTTTTTCTAACCTGTTGTTCACCATGATTGGACAAGATGTCAGACGTCAGTGACAGCAGTTAACAGAGCTTTGTAACAACATCGACGAATCGTTAACGGAGGCCGGACAGCCGGTCAGCCGTGCCGGGCCGGCGCGGCGGCGGCGTCGAGCGGCGAGCCGTCTGCGCGGTCATGTGTGACGGAGCGATGGATTTACATTCGTAGGGGTGCCTACAGACTCACTGGAGTTTCTTGATAATTACCCCGTCATGTGAGTTTATTTTATCCTACTTATTATGTATTATAAATGCGAAATTTGTATGGAGGGATGTCTGTTACTCTTTTACGCAAAAAACTAATGAACGGATTTGGATGAAATTTGTCACACATATACTTTAAAACTAGGATACTTTTTATTCCGATATTCTTACGGGATCTAAACTTATGCGGATGAAACTGCGGGGCGCCGCTAGTATTTACATAATTTGAAAAGATAACAGTCTTAAAACAATAATATGTAAAAGTTTATAAAAAGGAGAGGAAATAATCAAAGAGCATCAGAAAATTTGTCCGTATCGCTGTCTACAAGAGAAGTGCAAAAATAATTACTATAGTTGGTCATAAACTGAATTAAAAATCCCATACATTTATGTTTATATTATATACTTATATAGTTAGTTAGGTACAGTTAGGCCGCACATTATAAGTAACTACATCACTATAAGATGGCCTCTTATTCCATTAAAATTCTGTACTACCCTAGACCAGCTTAAGGTCAAGTGTTACCATCCACGTGTGGTCTTCTATCCTGCTTATTATCTAAATACATAATACTTTGTGCAAAAACTCACCACAGTAGCACTTCGCGAGTAAGGACTTACCTGTAATCAGTAAAACAACGAAGACGTTTACATTTACCTTCGACAACATTACATGTTTGTACAGCTAGCATGCAAACTGACAATCACTTGATATCAACATCGCATAAACATTAAGTAGTTTATTGTTCGATATTACAATATATACACAATAAAATGTATTTATTTATTTCCCAACTTACATCTATCCTTACAGGGAAACCTCATGAGGTTTCCCAGGTGTAAGTTGTAAGTTGGGAAATAAATAAATAAATTTGCGATAGTGTACATTTATCTTAACTCTTACCCTAACTGATTACTAACTCCTTATTATAATTAAATTGTAACTTATTACAAATAATGCATTCTTTGTGAACTCACTCAGAGAACAACAGAATAGGTCCGTGTCACTAGCTATGAGGTTGAGAGTTCGGAGTGCACGCGTTAGTGGCGCCTCACTTATGAGACTGGTCCGAGCGCGCGGCTCCGCCAACAGCCGTGGCTGTCGTCGTCACCTCACGTACCTGTCCGGAACACACAAACCTATGTGCCCTAATATGTCAGCATTATGTACCTTCCCTTTTAGTACTTTGAATATGTACGAGGTGAGTGCGAGATCCCTCCTGACCCTTAGTTCGTTATATCCAACCATACCCAAAATAAATAAAGTTGAGTACGTAAGCGGATAAAATGGGTATACACCATATAAACGCGAGTACAAGTACCTCAGAAACTTGTGTTGTACTCTCTCCAGCATGAGCCTATATTTAGATCCGTGTGGAGCCCAAATGACTGCGTTACATTCGAATTGACTTCTAACTAAAGCATTATATAAGGCGATAACCGCTTTAATATTATTAAAACCACGCACCATACGTAGCATAAAACCCAAATTACGGTAAGCTTTTCTGCAGCAGCTTGTGACGTGATCACGAAACGTTAGCCCAGTGTTGAATTTAACCCCTAAGTCCCTAACCTCCGTAGCCCTAGCCATTGGCAACCCGTCTATATTGTAAGTATATAGAATAGGAGTGCGCGCGCGAGAGAAAGTGATTGTTACGCACTTTGAGATGTTGAACTGCAAGATGTTACCTATCCTTGCTCCAGGTCACCACTCTCTCTATGTCTCTTTGAAGCGTGCCACAGTCCTCTAATTTACTTATCTCCAGCGACAGCTTGAGGTCATCAGCAAACAGTAAACATTTGGCGTCTTTAACAACTTCTGGCAAATCATTAATCATAAGAATGAACTGCAAAGGAACAGGATTTTTTTTTTTAATAATAATAATAATGTACTTATTTATCCCACAAAGTATAATTACAGTAAAATAGAGGTGTTACAAAAATATTGTAGGTACTAGGACTTGTGGGAGTCAGGAATCCAAACTAGGATACCCTGTGCTATGGACTCCTGACATAACTGCCCTGACTCACCCCCGACTGGTAAAATATGGCTCTGACTTGTGTCCCGCATATTCTACGTACTGTTGCCTACCGCTCAAGTAACTTGCAAAAAACTTTAGTAGATGTGAAGTGAAATCAACGGCCGCTAACTTTTTTAGCAAAACATCATTATTTACTATCATTAGACCGAATGCTTTTTTAAAATCGAAGTAAGCGGCATCATTTTGGCCCCTACTGTCCACTGTTGGCACAAGATTAGCGATGTAGTTCAGGAGATTGGTAGTAGTGCTTCTTGCCGGTCGAAACCCGTGCTGGACGTCTGAAAGCTGGCTATTGACCTGTTGAAATATACTCTTATGAATAATAATAATAATAATATCCTTGGACATTTCACACAGCACCATTTGTCCCAAGCTAAGCGAAAGCCTTCGCCGGAGTCGAACGCACCGCGACAGGCCTGTAACCATCCCCTGTCATGCCCGACCCTCCCTTTGGCACCGGTACGACGCGGGTTCTTCTCCGGAAATACAGCTCCGTCCAGACATTTATTATAAATGTATTGCAGCGGTTTGGCTAGCGCCGACCGAGAATCCTTAAAGATGTAAGGCGGAATGCCGTCCGGCCCAGACGACTTTTTCGGTTTAAGCTGAAGCGCGCAACATACGTCCGGCAGTTGTAAGTGATCAACATGTACCTGCGCCGCTCCGTTCTCCCCGCCCGCTTCGGTCATAGCCGCACTGACATCCAACTTAGGCTGCTATGTACTATACACAGAATAGAAGTACTCAGCAAACTCCTGAATACACTGTTCGTCCGTCAACGCCTCGCCATTCTTTAAAATCTTTTGCTGACTTCTTAGTAGACGTCAGCAAAAGATTTTAGTCCTCTTCTAGATTTTGCATAATTCGAAAACGACTTCGGGTCTTCCAGCATTTGGTTTTCAACACGGTGCTCATGTTGTTCCCGAGCGCCTAAAATCAACTTTTATTTAACTATGCTTCTACACTGAGAAAACGCTTCGTAATCAGTCTTCAACCTACTTGTTTTGTACTGTTTATGTAAACAGCCTTTAATTTTATGTTGCAAATTATTTCAACAGTGTACCACTCAGGGTAAATATACCTTGAGCTTACACGACTTCGCTTTTTCTTTGGAACGCAGTCATCAAAAATCGAATTAATAATATTGTAGAAATAATTTAAACTCATTTGCAAATCTAACTCATACATTAGAGCCCAATCTACGGCCGCAATTGATGAGTACAATAAGAAAAAATCGGCTTTATTTAAATTCCAGCCTATAGGTTCATGTGTACCCGCAGTCAGTGCTGCTGACGCACGCGCAGACTCACCGTCACATCGAGCGGCGGGTGATACGCGTCCACCGGCACAAGCGGCGCATCCGCCGCGCGCACGCTCACACTCCCTTCCTCCGCGAATGTACCCAACACGAGATCTAATTGTCGACCATTGCAATTGTCTACTTTGTTACTATGAGTGAAAAAAAAGTTTGAAAACATTGAAAATAATTGACTATGTAAAGGCAATATGTCGATTTTAACATAAAAACCCTTATTACCTCATATGCGGGCGAGGAGATGTAAGTAAATCAAAGTCAATATTATTCTGAATATTCACAATTATATTAATAAAATATTCATTTGTTTTCGCGCCATTTGATTCTTCTTTGACATGGCTCTGTTCACAATATGGAAGCGAGTTAGTACACTTACAAGTAAAGCGCGTGTCGCTTCGTGAGATTAAAATACTATACAATCCCTGCAATATTTCACAAAGCTTCGTATGCAATCGTGCAAACCCATTACCGCCACTTACAAAACTACGATTCCTATCTCAAACGGGTTCTTATCTCGAGGCTCAGGTCTTGAAACCATGCCGGATATGAGGTCGGCTGCCGGAAATACGGCGGCAGTCACGGTTAGCCGACGTGGCGGAAGAGGATGGCTTATTTGCTGTTTCCAAGTATCTATTAGATGGATGTATTGTTTTATACATATAATATGACGTGTGTGAAGAAAGGACATGACGTCTTGTATGTAATTTTTCCTGGTATATAAATGAATATTAAAACTAAAATTGTCTGACTAAGATCATTGATTTGTAACACGACACATTGTTTACCCTCTTATTACCTGATTGCACGGCAAAGACAGGGTTATGTTTCCATTCTTCTTAACAGTTTCTTTAAACTGGAAATTCACACAAGAATCATTTTATAGATGTTCTGGAGAAGCTAGGATTTGGGTTCCAGGATTGCCAATAGAAATGAAAAGTGCCTTGCCTGATACCTGCGCTTCATCTACTTATTACACGATTCGAAGGAAAAAATCGTCTATCCAATGGCTCATGCAAGTGGATTGACACCTAAGTTACCCGTAGTTTATTATCATTCGTTAAGCAACTATATTTCTTCACTACGTTTTGCCAAACATCAACATCTTATGAAATTCATTTTGATTGACACGAGTAGATCAATCAAAATGCGTGAAGCCGACAAAAGCTATCAAGACGTATCCTCCGTAAAAGCAGTAAAAGTCAAAATCATACATTTGATTGACAAGACAAATCCACACTAACCCTCACTTGTAGAATATAGATTTCATTCTCTCAAATCAGTCGCCGACACTTCGCCTAAATGTCGTTAAATTGAAATGTGTCTTGAAGCTGATTTACTTCATAAATATAGCGTGGGACGATTTTTATAGCCTGTGTCGGCGCTACTGAAGCACTTCACTTAATTACACTGTTATCTCTTTACGTCCTAAGAGGACTGTGGAGTGTGGACTGAGTGACAGTGGAGAGCGGCCCGATATGTGGCAGCGACGAGCAGCAGCGAGTGTGCTAGTACTCGCACAAAGAATACAAAATACATATTATTATACCCAGTCTCTGACCTCATGTTATAGCAGTCGCAACTCTTGTATTGGAAATTGTAATATCAATATATACACTTCAATAGGTGGTGGCAAGAAGATGCCTTTCAACTTTATTGTATTTAATTTTACGATGGCTGACTGTCGAATAAAACTTTTCTGTAACGCTACGAGTACTTAGGTTCATATTTTATATTTCAGCTTTGGCTGTGGAAATAATAATTGTTTTGATTTGGTACTCGAGAACACTCGAGTCAAGTCAAGTAACAAATTATTTTCAGGTGTCACTCTAACCCGTAGGCGGTGTGCTACAGTATTAGGTTATTTGCTCACAAGTAAATGTTTCCTTTTCGTATTTCCAATTTCCGATGTGAAACAAAAGAAATGATTGTAGCTCTAACTACAAAAACACAGCGAGACACAAGTTCAACCATAACTCTAATCGGTTAAGACCAGATAAATCAGTTCTTTCTGGTTTAGACTTATTCTATCCGGGTTTTTTTGTTTGTTTTAAATGTCCGCCGACGGGCTAACTGCGTTACGGTAACGAGTGGCAAATGGAAATAAATTGCCGCCACACTCGAACGGTTTTACAAAATGTCGCCAAAGGACGCTTTACACCCGCCGTGTTTACTAACGTGTCGTGTGAACAGAGGCGAAGCGAGGTTACTCGCGTTTATAAGTAGAAGTAACATGCTACTGTTCGTTAGATACGGGAAATTAAATGCGAAAGGACAGGTGTTCCCTTATTGCTTAGCAGGATATGGTTTGCGATATGATAGATACCTATTAGTTAAAATGAATGATAAGTGTGTATTCCTTTACTTTAGGTTTACAGGTTGAGGATGAAATGACAACGCCCAGTTCAGTAACAATACCTGCCTACCTAAATATTGATCTCTGGCGTGGTAAAAAATAAACCTTATTTTTTACCACGCCACCAAATCATCCTTGGTGAAACTAACGTTGTACTGTAACCATTGTTATACTTATGATAGTACAGTGCTGCTTACCCCTTGCGGGAACAAAAGCATGCTTTATTGGAACGAAGTACCCTAATGCGGCTTGCGCTGGGAGTTTACTGGCAGAAATCGTCACGTAAGGATAAAGCGTTATGCCCTCTCCGTGCGACTTTCTCTCTCTCTGTCTGTCTCTTTCTATAATATCGCATACTACGAGCAAGTATCGCTTACTTCGTTCGAGATGGGGCTCCCCAACCGCACACGTTTTTTATTTGTTTTTATATAACGTAATGGTAAATAAAGTTGCATACAAACTGCGATTAAAAGCATATAATGAAACAAAAGGTAGCAATCATGAAAGTCGACCATTCAAAGTAATCCCAACTTGCTACATTCACATAATTTCCATGAATGAAGTGCTTGAGTGAGGTGACATGGAGCGAACTAATTTATACAATTAAGCTAATACCGCTAGATAGAGAATTTGATTATTAGTATAAGTTATTTTATACGTAATATGACATATTGGATTGGTATTCAATACATCGGTGTAATATCTAGAAAGAAATAAGTTTTGATCCGAATTGTCGGTGTTTAAAGGATAACTGGACGAAGTGACTTCTCAATTGTTAATAATAAAAACTAATCATATTCTTCCTGCACTTGATCCACGTTCCATAGCGCAACACGTTCTCTTCTTATACTCTTCCTTGTCAACCGTCACGCTATCAACAAATATAAAAAAGTGTGTCGTCAGG
Organism: Apamea crenata; assembly: GCA_949629185.1. Lineage (NCBI taxonomy): Eukaryota > Metazoa > Arthropoda > Insecta > Lepidoptera > Noctuidae > Apamea > Apamea crenata. The sequence continues at coordinate 16,077,403 of OX451374.1, forward strand.
GGAGCGCCGTCAGGAACGATTTTCCTTACGCGATACTCTCACGCACACAAACACTCGTGTATAATAGAAAAATACAGAGAGGGTGCTAAAGCCGATAGCAAGGTCAAAATGAAAATCCAAGATGACCAAAAATCTGTAAGGCGACAATTTTATTCCACGAATAAAAATTATCTGTCGATTGAAAAATCAGCCCTGAGTTAACTAATCCCTAATTTCAGCGAGGGATTCCGTGGAATTTTAACTGCACCTCAATTACACACTGCCTAACATAGAAAAGATCCCTCACTCATTTTTACAACCTTTGGAACAATGAAAACAGACGAGCAATAAAATTGCCCATTAATTTTATTGTTAATTATAAAATTGCTCACCGAGGCACACAGCGGCCTCATCCGTACGAATGAAATAAATTCCTTTACGATGTGTGTGATGTGGGATTTTATTATTATCACGTATATTTTAATACTAGCTTCTGCCCGCGACTTCGTCCGCGTGATATTTCAGTCCCCGACCCACCGCGTCGCATCGCATCTCCCGTTATGCTGAATTCGTGGTTACAGTTCCCGCGTCGCCACTATGTACCGTTATAGCCTTATTCTTTGCCACTATAATATTATTCTTTGTCATGACAGAACAAATCAATTTTCTCCTTCAACAAACAAACTTGAACCTTGCAAGTGCTACTTATAAGTATAACTCATGACCTTTACTCTCAATTTAAAGAAGAGTATGTTGCTTGCCTCGAATAAAACGTAATTGTCAAAATTATACATGATCCGAAGAAAAAATAAAGTGCTCGGAGTGTTTCTTTTAAATTACGTTTGTCGTCAAGGGGATACATAAGTGGAGTACTTAGGGTGTCGGGGGAAGTGAATATTATAATGTCGAAATCAGAAGTCTAAGAATATTTAGTACTTATTATTCAGTGTTATTAAAGGGCATTTATTTTTATGATTGTGTGTTGTAGAAAGCACACTTGGTTTAGAGGAAAGGTATACCAGAGGGCATAGTGCGAGTTTTTTACCTACTCGACCGCGTGAGCGTAAACGCAGATTTGTACGGTATTAGAGCAGCGCCATCTAGTGGAAACTCGATAGCACTGCTGTCATTCCATACAAATCTGAGTTTACGTTAACGCCATCGAGTAGGTAGAAAAACTCGCACTATGCCCTCTGGTGTAGTTGAAAATACTTAAAACCTCTTGATTCCTTGAGTCATTGTACCCATCATCATGACATTACGGAGTCAATCCTGAAATAACGAACTAAAAAACTGCTGTTCCTTACACATTTGGTCGAGATAATTATGCGATCATAATGTTTAGAACAACTAATATTGCGATTATGGAGTTGGTCCTTTCGTAAAAGTTGTTCATAATCATGAGTAAGAGAGGTTAGAGGTTTCCAGTTATTTCAATTACACCATGTATTTAAAACATACATAATTTCTTGGTAATTTGTACAAATTACCGAGAAATTCTACGATACATTTATGTTTTTACTAAGAACTGCAGAGCAGATAACAAAGCATTCTGATTGGTTACTTCTTTCACAGCTAATTCGAGTTGAGAACCCTTCTTGGTTCCAATTTCGAATTTCTTGCACCCCATCTGGGATCCAATTAGGTCTCAACCGTCCTGAGGGACGGACGTGTCACAGTAAGTTTAGCTGACTGTATACAAACTTACGAATAACATTGAATCCAGTATGTTGGATAAGTTTATTTGGTAAATTTTAAGGAATTAAATTGAGTAGGTAACTTTTTGTATTAAGTCTGTTTTTTTTTTTAATAATCACCACCTCCTTAATATAAATCAAATGCGTTCATTTACTGACAGACAACGCACAACCTATACCGCTGGGGTCTACTTGAGTATGGTATTTTGCACAAAATCTTTGAACATTCATGCCTTTAAGGAGTTAAACAAGTAATGAAAATCTGTATAGAAGTTCGTCATTGTCGCCGATGAGAGATCCTATCGGGCAAACGGCTTTGTATACAATTAACCGCAATGCTATTTGCAACAAAAAATGCACAAGTTATAACTTTTTACTGGATTCCATTATAAAAACGAAGTAGGGGGTACTTTGTTTTTATAATGGAATCCCCTCCCCTCATTGAATTAATTGTCTTAAGCAAACTGTTAGGCAAAATATCCCTAGACTCAGGTGAGTACTTAGTTGAAATGCGATTACTCAGAAAATTCTCAGTATCAGCCTGGAGTATGTCAATAGGTCTAGCCCCAACTCCGTGAGGTTTAATACCGTCACCGGTGAAATGTGGGGACTATCACGTTACAATACACGTCTGTCTGTCCGTTCTGGGAATACAGAGCTTGATATGGAATTAAATTAAACAGATTTCTGGCAATACACGCAATAAAGAAAAGAATGAAAATACGTTTATTTGCGGAAAAAAATAACCAGTTGGGGGAATACATGCGTCACATCCACGCAAAACAGCCATCGCTCAGAATAATGCTAAGACCCGACGACTAAACGAGACAGAGCCCCAGCGCTGGTTGTCAGCGACAGCCTGCGTTGACGTGACTACGTCAACTAGTAGCAGTATTTAGGAGACAGTACCTACACAGGATCTATAAATATAATCCGCCTAGTTGAAGGCTTATCTTTAGGCGTTAGACAACCATAACATCACGCCTGTACGGGGAGTGCAGGCGTGATGTTATGAAGGATTACACAGAGGTCTAGCTACAGTACCGATGCCCACATTACACAGTCTAGCTACAGTACCTATGCCCACATTACACAGTCTAGCTACAGTACCGATGCCCACATTACACAGTCTAGCTACAGTACCGATGCCCACATTACACAGTCTAGCTACAGTACCTATGCCCACATTACACAGTCTAGCTACAGTACCTATGCCCACATTACACAGTCTAGCTACAGTACCTATGCCCACATTACACAGTCTAGCTACAGTACCGATGCCCACATTACACAGTCTAGCTACAGTACCTATGCCCACATTACACAGTCTAGCTACAGTACCTATGCCCACATTACACAGTCTAGCTACAGTACCGATGCCCACATTACACAGGGGTCTGCCTACAGTACCGATGCCCACATTACACAGTCTAGCTACAGTACCTATGCCCACATTACACAGTCTAGCTACAGTACCTATGCCCACATTACACAGAGGTCTACCTACAGTACCTATGCCCACATTACACAGGGGTCTACCTACAGTACCGATGCCCACATTACACAGTCTAGCTACAGTACCGATGCCCACATTACACAGTCTAGCTACAGTACCGATGCCCACATTACACAGTCTAGCTACAGTACCTATGCCCACATTACACAGTCTAGCTACAGTACCTATGCCCACATTACACAGGTGTTTATCTACAGTACCGATGCCCACATTACACAGTCTAGCTACAGTACCGATGCCCACATTACACAGTCTAGCTACAGTACCGATGCCCACATTACACAGTCTAGCTACAGTACCTATGCCCACATTACACAGTCTAGCTACAGTACCTATGCCCACATTACACAGTCTAGCTACAGTAACTATGCCCACATTACACAGTCTAGCTACAGTACCGATGCCCACATTACACAGTCTAGCTACAGTACCGATGCCCACATTACACAGGGGTCTACCTACAGTACCTATGCCCACATTACACAGAGGTCCAGTACCTATGCCCACATTACACAGTCTAGCTACAGTACCTATGCCCACATTACGCAGGGGTCTACCTACAGTACCGATGCCCACATTACACAGTCTAGCTACAGTACCGATGCCCACATTACACAGTCTAGCTACAGTACCGATGCCCACATTACACAGTCTAGCTACAGTACCGATGCCCACATTACACAGTCTAGCTACAGTACCGATGCCCACATTACACAGTCTACCTACAGTACCGATGCCCACATTACACAGTCTAGCTACAGTACCTAAGCCCACATTACACAGTCTAGCTACAGTACCGATGCCCACATTACAGAGTCTAGCTACAGTACCTATGCCCACATTACACAGTCTAGCTACAGTACCGATGCCCACATTACAGAGTCTTGCTACAGTACCTATGCCCACATTACACAGTCTAGCTACAGTACCGATGCCCACATTACACAGTCTAGCTACAGTACCGATGCCCAGATTACACAGTCTAGCTACAGTACCGATGCCCACATTACAGAGTCTAGCTACAGTACCTATGCCCACATTACACAGTCTAGCTACAGTACCGATGCCCACATTACATAGTCTAGCTACAGTACCTATCCCCACATTACACAGTCTAGCTACAATACCTATGCCCACATTACACAGAGGTCTACCTACAGTACCGATGCCCACATTACTGAGGGTTGCTACTGAGAAATTCCTGAAGGAAAATCCTAAAGTTATACTGCCCGACCTGAGAATTGAAGCCAGGGCCTCATACTCAGCAGTAGCGCTTCCGAGCACTAGACCAACGAGCCACTACACACACGCTAAGTAATATTAGTTAGTATACTATAATATAGTGCTTATGAGCAATCATTACACCAGCGGGGCCCAACTAAGGTAAAACGTACCATAAACTCGAAAAGAAGAAGTTATCACTATGTGGTCACTAGTTTATTAAAAGTATTTTTTTTTTAACTTTGGTGAAACCTACCCTGGTTCTTTGCACTAGCTTTTAGGCTTAACAGAAAAACTCTTTCTTTAAAGCCAACACGAATTTTAATCAAATACAGCTTCCCCGTAATAAGTCTTGCTATAAGAAACGCAGTTGATTTATTCTTATTTCTTTTCAGCCAATCAGCGCGAGATCTAATCCTACGGAGCCATCTAATTGGCTGGCTCGACGAGTGCTGCGCAACACGACGTAATAAGATTGTTGCGACTCCTTGCTAAGGTAATTCCGTTGCTGTGTACCTACATATGTTAAGTTTAATTTATACGATATCATACACGCTTTCGTTAAAGAATTTTATGCTAGGAAGAGTAGGAAGGTCTGTATCATGAGTATCACCTATTATTAGGAAGAATATAATGTTCCACCTCCTATTCTTTGTGCCCCAAAACATGCAGCCAAAGTAACCTCTGCGTTGCCACCGATAACGCCGTGGAAGTGGCGAAGTTTTGGGTCAAGAACATAATATCGTGCTAGCGCCACACAGAAGGAGAAGACTAGGAAGAACATAAATTGCAACGGTGTTTTGTTCAATGGTACACTAGCGGACCACCTCTGCTTGGCACGGGCGCACTAGTGACATGTCATCATGACACGAAAACATCGAGATTTTATATGCTATACCTATCTATGTATGTTAAATATTAATTTATTATAATTATCATACGCATAAACCTTCCGAAATAATTGCTCCAAATGATAGTTAAAATAGCAATAAAACTCCATTGCGTAGTTTAGAAGATCTAAGCCGTCACACAGACAGACATGAAAAGCGACTTTGTTTTAAACTGTGTAGGTACCTACAGATTAATAAAACTGGTCGATGATGCAATGGCAGACCATCTGATGGAAATTACGCCTCGAACAGACACTCTATAGACAGAGCTGAAATGCCTCATGTGCATGTAACTTCACAAGAACATAATGCACCCACAATCCGAACAATCGGCTTGAAGGCAGATTTAGTGCAGCCGCGGTTTAAACTGTACGCTTGAAAAACAAGTTTATCCGGGCCAACAGAACTTCATATCAGAAGAAGTATACCAATTCTTTAAAGCTCGCAAACAAAGACCTCTTTCATCTCATAAGCGTCCATTCTTTATGAAAATATTCCGAATATATTCAGCGGCGTGTTCGTTTCATCTTGTATATCATTATTTGCTCATTCTGTTACAACATTCATGTGCTCTCGTTCCACACGCTTAGCATTCATAACATACCGCTTAGTTAATTAGGAACGTTGTTTGGAATTCTAGAATTTTATGTTGCAAATGCAAGTTGTAATGTAGGATAAACTCATAACATTATACAAGCCTAATTCATCATCTGGCTAGCCTTTTCCCAACTATGTCGTGGTCAGTTTCCAATACAACCCGATCGATCGACCTGTGCGGCTGTTATTATTTAGCCGCGCGCCCCTCCGTGGGGATGTCTGAAACATGTACATATATTGTAATAGATGAACCCGACATACGTATGTTTGATCTGCTTAATTACATGTCTGATCCTAAGTTCTAAGCGCGCGCGCGTGTTCTAAGCTATGCGTTTTGTTTTTGCAGAATAAAATATTCTTCTTTCTTTCTTTCTGTCTATTTGTAATGTCAAAATAACAGCTTTTTACTAAATGCTTATAAAAGTACTAGCTGCGCCCCGCGGTTTCACCCGCATAAGTTTCAATCCTAAAGGAATATCGATATAAAAAGTAGCCCATATGTTAATCCTGGTTATAAACCATCTATGTGCTAAATTTCATCCAAAATCGTTCAGTAGTTTTAGCGTGAAAGAGTAACAAACATCCATCCATCCATACAAACTTTCACGTTTATAATATAAATAGGAAGTAGGAAGATACACGGTACATATTATAACAAAAAACTAGTTTTTAAATATTTGTCTGTCTATCTGTTTGTTTGTTCCGACTAATCACCAAAACGGCTGGACCGATTTCGATGAAATATGGTATGGGGATGCTTTGAACCCTGGGGGAGGACAAAGGCTTTTTATCGACATACCACACGGGCGCAGCTGCAGGCGGAAGTTAGTAATAATATCAATAAGAGTGAGGCCTGTGATGACAAATGCCCAATAAAATCAGACAAACATTTTCTTCCATGTTCATTCATATTCTTCCTCGCCTCTCTTAGCCTTTTTAGAATACAAAGCAAGTGACACAATAGACAAAAAAGAAAAACAAACAATTATAGATTACAGCTCTATCAGATGAGATTCAGAAAAAGATTGCTTTCAATTCCATTCAAAGGAACGATGAATGGGACCGAACGACTGAACGAATAATAGAATTCATTCGCGAGCTGATTGACTCGCTCGCGATAACTTTTGGAATAAAACCTACGTTTGGTCGGTCATAAATTTTCTTCGATTAGATTTAACCGACTGTGCGGAACTTAGTACGTATGTTGAATGACAACTTCGCAAATACTCGACCCAGTTAAGAGTTGGGCTTTCAATTTAATTGAGTTAACTCTTTGTGCTTATGACTGTGTGTATGAGTTTATTTCACAGAGAAGAAGGCCATAAAAAGTTGCGCACAGTTTTACAAAGTGTATTATACAAAGTACCTGAGTTATATAAAGAGCTTTTTTTCACATATTCGGTAATACTGGTTTTTTTTCACAATATCGAGTTTTCTTTTCTGAGTGATTTAACGTTAGACTAAACGAAGGTATCTAGATTTTAGACGTTATATTTGCTCAGTAGGTGCTTAACCAACTAAGCGAGTAGGCAAGTATGTTGATAACTTTTTCAATCACACTGTTTTGCCTCAGTCCGTCGCCCAAGTTCCACCTTAGCATCGTACAAGATCCCTTGAAGGTTGGCAATTAGGAAAGCCTGCATGACAAAAAAAAAATACAACATCTATGTCATCAGAATCCGCCATGATTGCAAGAACCACCTCAATCGGAACATGTCGCCTCCCTAGTCACAGGAATAGTATCGTTCGGCAAAGCATTGTATTGCATACAAGCCTCTCTTCCGCGCTTCACTCGTATTCACGTCATGCCTACTCCTCTTCAAGCGATCAAATACTTCACCATCACTGACAACTGAAACTAAACTCAATGTCGTAGAAGGGAAGGTGTGTGTTAGAATGGCAGCGTTCTGTTTAGATGGGAAGCATTGATTGCGTGGCGATTAAAAAGTGGAATCGGTGGTTTTATGCACAAGTCCATGTGTGGTCGTGTACACAGTTTAGAAGCAAATATTTATTGTGGAGTGGAATGGACCGAAATTGATGATTGGTTTTCAGTTTTAAATGTTCTGTAGAAAAGCTTCCGGAAAAGCGAAAACCACTTCACTATTTTCGCTTTCCGAATGCTTTTTTAGTGTTCATCTTGACAAGTTTCAAACAATCAACATTGAATCAGATAATTTGAAGTAGGTTATAGTAAAAAGTTGTGGTATTTTATAATATTACTTACTATAAATACTTTAAAACAAAGATAAAAAATCTTGGGTATACTTCACTTGGAGCGAGTACATAAAAGAACATTAACAAGTGACGATAGTTCAGTTCGTCCGCCGCACTCTGAGAGATAAGTCCCACTAGCAATCTTGCTGACTATCGAGATGAGATGAAAGATTTTTTAAATCACGGAAATACTAATTTCTAGCTTTCCGACCTTGATGCGGGTGAAACCGCGAAAAAAAAAGGGTGTCGCCCGCGTGGAGGTCGGAAACGGTCCTACGGGAACGAACGTCATTGGATACAACTCAACAAACGAGGCCTTCAATTGCTTACACGATACAATAACTATTTTTTACGACTTATGCTTCCCCATTATTAAAGTTAAAAATAGTAACCGATTTTTCACTTGTTTACAAGTGAAAAATCGGTGCCTAACAAAAAGTATTAAGCGATGTTGTATTAAAAAACGAACCCTATACCTAAAATACAGCCTTTGTAAAGATAACAAGAAACACAACAAAAAAAAAATATAACGACTACACTCGAATATTAAAAAGATGTATACAAAATGCACAACAAATTAATAGTCAACAGTAGATAAACAAAGCAAAAAATACAAGTAAAGCAGCATGGACTCTAATTAAAGTAGACCTTAATAAAAACTTTTTTACAAAAAAAAACAACCGACTTCCATAAAAACACTACAAAGTGAATAATAACTTTAATTTCGGAAGTCGGTGTCTTTGGTTTTTGTATTTCGTTTTTCGCCACCGACTTTCCGAAATTAAAGTTATTTTTCACTTTGTAGTGTTTTTATGGAAGTCGGTTGTTTTTTTTTTGTAAAAAAGTTTTTATTTTTCACTTTTTAGTTGTGATTTTTTTTTTTTGTTGATTTCTCAAAAACCGCTTGTCCGATTTCGATTATGGGACCATTTGGGAAGTATACCCTTTCCAACAAAAAAATAATTTTTCGAATTGATTGGCAAGCAACGGAGTTATGCGCGAACAAACAAAAAAAAAAAAAAAAATACAAACATCCGAATTGAGAACCTCCTCCTTTTTTAGAAGTCGGTTAATAATAATACAAGTTACTCTGACATTGACACAATCCTCAATAATGACATTTATGACAACCCTAATCAAATTTGTGACCTTTTTAATGACTACTACATATTATCCCTGATAATACAACTGACATATCACAAGAAAATAATCACGATACAAATTTTACTATTCCTCAAAATCCCAAAAGCATTTCCCTAACCCCAATAGACGAAACAGATGTATTCATGGTTTAAAAAATACGAACTACGACTGGTTATGACGAAGTAAATACCAAAGTGTTAAAAATATGTGCAGCAAGTTTAGCCTCGCCTCTATGCTAAATAATAAATGTATCCCTAAGTGAAGGAGTTTTCCCAAAACGACTGAAAAAATCCATTGTCAAACCATTATACAAGAAATGCTTAAAATCGGACATGAGTAATTATCGACCAATCACTTTAATCCCCATATTATCAAAAATATTTGAGAAAGTAATGTGTAATAAAATAGAAAACTTTTTGACATCGTGTGAAATCCTTAAAAAAGAACAGTTTGGATTAAGAAAGGGGAGATCCACTGCTTCAGCTTGTTTCTCTTTAATTACACCAATAACCGAAAGTTTAAACCAAAAATTTAAAACAGGCTGTGTCTTTCTAGACATGACAAAAGCATTTGACTTTGTCTGTCATAAAATATTACTATCTAAATTTTCTCACTATGGAATACGCGGAAAAGCCAACGATTGGATCAAAAGCTTTCTTACCGACCGACAGCAATGCGTAGAAATAACAAGAATGTGTAAATATGAACAAAAACAATTCAGATCAAAATACAGAACAAACAACTTCGGCACACCTCAAGGAGAAATTTTATCCCCGGTTTTCTTTCTAGTATGTAACATAAACGACCTACCAGAGGCTATTAATGAAGAGTGCATACTATTTGCTGACGATACAACCTTGATTATTAAAAGTAATGACAGCAAAGACTTAGAAAAACGAATTGTTAAAGCATTAGATAAGGCAATCAAATGGCTACAAATAAATAATTTAAAAATAAATATGACAAAACAAATATAATACAATTCCAAGCATCCAACACAAACACAGATAATTTAGTTATTCAGTATAACAATTCCGTCTTAAACACTGTGAATGAATGTGTATTTTTAGGTATAACCGTTGATAGTAACTTTAGCTGGAAACCAAACATAGATAAGATACTTAAAAAAATAGATCGATTTGTATACCTATGTCCTGAAAATAATAAGACAAACGGTTAACTTAAATACCGCAACGGTTGCTTACCATGCATATGTAGCATCTTTACTGAGATAAATGGGTAGATACAGTACTCTTTATTGCAGACCAATAAGAGCAAATTGGGTACAGAGATTTTGAACTTCTGTTCTGTGATTAATAATAACAATGCTTATTTCAAAGTCTTAGCTAGAAATCTGGAACTCGCCCTTTATCATTCTGTGCCACGTTCATTATAGAGTACGTAATAAGGGTCAGGGCGGTCTCCCGCTAAGCCTTTTAGGGTTTATAATCTTTCTGCAGGGTAGGTAAGTATACATATTCTGTGCTCATACATACGCAGCTTAGAAATATACATTGTTTTAGTTAATGGTAGGTACAGACCGACCAATAACTAAAAACAATGTAGATTCAGTGTAGACTGGACTGAGTTTTCTGAATGGGTTGCAGGCTAAAATCTAAAGCTATGAAATATAAATAAAGGAAAAGTCATCGAATTAGCTTCGAAGGATACTGAAGTTAGGTCAATGTTTAAGCTGACTGACATTACTGCACCAATATTACATTAATATGCAAAACTTTTGCTAACATCAATTTACAATTCAAAATTACTGTTGCTTAATGTATCACCGTGTATTTAATACTGATTTACCTGACCCATGTTGTTACAAATGACACACCAATTTAAGAGAAATATATTTAAACTCGTGTTCTCAATAAAAACAAATATGTTTCCCTGTCAGCGTGCAGTAATGAAGTTACCGTTTAGCAGGAATATTCATTAACCAGTAATCCATGCCAGTAACGCGTAATAGTCACTGGCGCGAGTAAATTGACTCGCCGGCCGTTAACCCATGGGTATGCCCAGTATTGAAAGCTATAGGTCATCTATAGGTATTTGAGACAGGAGTATATTGATGTGCAATGGCTTTTTTAGTACTTAACCACTCGAATTAGATTTTTGTTGCCATAAGCAATTAGTATCACAGTTTACTGTTTGTCTAATTCTTTTTAACACATAATTATACAGGGTCCAATTAAAATAGATGGACAAATTTTACCACAGCGCTTAGTACGTCTACGTACGTAACCAAAGATATACAAGCAAAAAAAACACTGATTAAAATGATTTTATTTTACCTAAATAATAAATACCACATCCATCCATTATGGGTAGGTACTTGCACTCGCGCCCCTCTGCGCGCATGCTCGTAAGTAGATACACAGTCAGTTCTATTACATTCTTACATCAATCTGTATTTAACAAAGTGTTTATGCATTGGATAACCAACATTTATAAGTGTATTTTTGTTAGCTGATTATTTTAATTGTAAGTATCTAATGCGTTTTTCTTATATATTTTTTTACCATGGTCCTTATTTTGGTGGTCTGAATGATTTCTAAAAGTTTGTCCATCTATTTTAATGGGACCTTATATAAAACGATCCATTTTTGCAAGAACTTTATCTATGTGTGTTTTCCAATTGCAATTTTAATCGACTGTTATACCTAAGAATACACAATTATCGACAGTGGTCAAGTGATAATCTTTATAATGAATGTCTATTTTATTTATGTTTGAATTGTATGTCTGAAATTGTATTAAGTTCGTTTTAGTCATATTTATTTTTAAGTTATTTATTTCTAGCCAATCGATTGCATCATCAAGATCTTGGACGATTTCATGTTCTAAATTTTTAATATTGTCACTTTCAATCATTGTTGTAGTGTCATCAGCGAATAGTATCACAGCAATCGCACACGTATGGTATGTGTGGTATATGTATATGGCCATACATCATAATTATCTTTATTAAATAAAACACACACCCAACAATAAAACTTAACCAAACAAAGTCAAGACGCCAACAATGTACGGCTACGATCAAATACGTTGACTTGAAGGGCACCATTATATCGTAGCAGTAAGAGTTGTATTCGTGGTGTCATTACTGACGTGTGGCTGACCGTACACGCGATAAAACCACATGTAATGGTATTGGCCGAGCGACGCGGGCGCGTCGCGGTGGCAGTAATAATTGATTGATGATACCCTGCTACTCTATCAAATTAAATTATGTACCTACTTTGGTGCTAGTTTTTGCGATGGATAGGGAGCTTCTTATTCAAAAAATGTATATTTTGGTTAGAGGTGAAATGGGATAAATATTCTATTAAAATAATGGTAGAAAGAAGTAGCTGTTCTTTTTTTTTAATACACGTTTCAGATTTTTTCAAGTTTCCGATTTTTCAATTGTCAGATAACTTTTTTTTTAAATAATAAATATGGCAGTTTGACACATTTTCAATACAAAAGCTGTCGAACCGCAACTTCTATTCCTTTGAAAAATCTGCTTTTAAAATAATAAGCAAATTGGTCTTAAACTATTTTATAAACAGAACAGTGTTCTCCTCAAAATCGGTTCAGTTCGTCGGCTTAAATACCAGACACATAACCTTACCCAGATCTGAAAGCCCGATTGATTCTCAGGTGTTCGAATAACTTGACATAGTACCTACTCATTAAATTGAAAATATTATTATTAGGAACTGTGCTCGACTAACTTACGCATTAAAGATTCATGATTCCCTCGGCACAAACTATCTCTAGTTCTAAAGCGTGTCAATATAATATTTAATATTTGTATGACCTACATGTATTTGTTCCGAGTCTGGGTGTTTTTCTATCTATAATATGTATGTATTTACAAAAAAAAATTGTATATAAGTAGTTTATCAGCCATCTTGTTACCATAACACAAGCATTAGGTTGCTTAGCTTGGGACAAATGGTGCTGTGTGAAATGTCCAGGGATATTATTATTATTATTAATATACCCACATTCCGATGCAATAGTTATGTATCAAAGCTTCCGCTCAGTGTTGCAGATAACGCCAAACGGTGGAACTATCCTCACTGTGTGTTAACTATGTAGCTATTATACATATCGTTGAAGTTATCTGCAGTTAACGCTCCGTCACACACCGCTGGTGAACTGACTGGCTTCTCATCATAATGGGCTGTTCAGTTTATGTTCATGCGATGTTTTACTATGATAATGTTTCGACTTTTTGTATTCAAAGAATTTACGGTGTTTATTTAAGCTTGTTGCTACTTACGTTTTTAACGAGCTCTACGTACTTGCATTCATTATAAAACGCTCCTTTTCTCTGTCTGATCATTTGTTTTATTGGAACGAAGTTCTTTAACGCGGCATGCGGTAAGTAAACTGGTAGAAATTATCACGCTACCTAAAAGCTACCCATATGAGATAGTTTTCATGGTTTTTGATGGTGCTTAAGCTAAGTAAAAAAAAATAAACCGCCAAAACCACTGAAAAGCAAAATATTTATAATAAACCTTTTTTATTTAACCACTAGCTGCGCCCCGCGGTTTCACCCGCATAAGTTTCGATCCCGTGGGAATGTCGGGATAAAAAGTATCCTATATGTTAATCCTGGTTATAAACTATCTGTGTGCTAAATTTCGTCAAAATCTGTTCAGTAGTTTTTGCGTGAAAGAGTAACAAACATCCATACATCCATACATACAAACTTTCGCATTTATAATATTAGTAGGATAATAACTAAGTTCTTAAAATAATGTAAGTTAAATTTTGAGTCGGCGCCGATTAAATTTAAAGCAATTTAGTGATCTTTTATTATTGATTGTTTGGCGCCGACTCAAAATTAGGGTTTATTATTTTTTGCTTTTCAGTTTTTTCGGCGGTTTAATTTTTTTGTTAAAAAGTTTTTTAGTTTATAATTTTTGTGGGTATAATCTACTAATTGTTTGCCAAAGGGCAGGCATGTGTGGCACTGAGTAGAGTAATAATACACAACTCAGCATTCAAATCTGTGAGTGAACAATAAATCACCCCTATTTTCCCACCCTTAGGGTTGGAATTTCACACTTTCTCTATCTATGTCTCCTTCTATTAAATACGAATGTGTGTGCGTCTGAATATCGCGTAATAAACTTCGTTCCTGACGGGGATTTTTATTTATTAATTTAAAATAGGCTAGGAATCAGTTTATTAACAGAAGGACTAATACACATGAAGATAATGCTAATAATAATAAGATGCGTACGATGCGTTCTGCACAATATATTTATGCCTTGAAATTTAATGAATGTACCAAACTAACTCTGGCTGGGTTTCAGCACCTACTTGATGTAATAAATAATAAACTTTATTGACACAAAAAATATTACAACCATACATGTGAAGCCCCTGACTCCCGTGCTAGGCGAACCTATGTTACAGGAATCAATATCCCCCGCCTTAGATAATACACATTTCAATTTTTATTTAATAAAATACAAGTAATAAGTAACACTAGTAGGTATTGAAACAGTAAAACTAAACAATAAAAAAAAACAAAGCGAACATGTGATTACGCGTGTGTGTGTGAGTGAGTGGGGGTGTATGTATGTGTGTGAGAGGGTGTGTTTTTATGTTTGAGGGTGAGCGAAGGCATGTGAGTGGACGTGAGTGTGTATATGAGTGCCTAAATGTTTTTTTTTTTGCATACTATACGCGTCTTTTATTTGTTTAGTGTTTTATTTGGTGTCGTCATAACTTAAGGACTTAAAATCTGTTTCACTTAAATAACGTAAGCTTATAAATCGAGACAGATTTATGAACCCGGCTGTAGATCTTTGAACTTAACGTACAAAAGTGTCTAGACGCGAGAGAAGTGCGACATTTGGTAACTTTGAAAACTGGAAAACCATAGTGCGCCTACTTGCATCTGAACTTATTGATAACATAGTGTGTCTACGTAGGACAGTACGGAGGATATATAATTGTCGAACTGGAAGGACTTGGGCTTCCGAGTACAACTGTCTCGTGGGATAGATTTGTTGTACTTGAGTGGAATCATAAGCACACCTACCCTTAATAATATTCTCTGCAACCTATTGGTAATTAATTGGCGCCCCTTAAAGCAAATGCTCTAACGTAAAAACAAATAAAATACTATGTCTTGTGCTACCCATGAGCTTAAGGTCTCTGAGCGAAACGATGTGCCAAGCTATGCCCTATACCCTACTTATTTACAGACGGGCAGTTATCTGCAGTGAGCGCTCCAGCGTACTGAGCTACCGAACGCGAGTGCATTCTCATTATTGCTGCGTATTCAGTTACTGTAGTGGGTCAAATACGATAACAACATTTGAGGGAAAATATAAACACATTAAGTTCATGATTATTGAACTGGGTGCTCAATTATCACGAACTTAATGTATGTAAATGACAACAACGAATTTGCAAAAGAGGACGTGTGGATGATGTAACGTACTTCGATTGACGATAATATCGCCAAAGATGGTTGGGTACTGATCAAAGGGTTTATAACAACAAATTGTTTCTGTACATGTATTAACGTCATAATTCGTAGTGATTTAATGAATTTTTCCTTCGTGAATTACAGGCAGTATAGAGTTCTAGTGTTCCAACAAAAGAATATTAATCACTTCTATGTTACTTTTTTTTATTGGCGGGCTTTATTCGAGTCATAATCACAGACATAACATACATACTAGCTGTCATTACCTCATGTTTTTTTCTTGGTATTAGTAAAATTGCTTTATAATGTCTTTATAATTCTAGGTTTCATCACTTTTGCCTTTCAGTTCCGATGTAAAATTTTACTAATAATGAAACTTATAGAAAAGGCCCATTATGGCTGATTTTATCAAAGTCAGCGGTATTTTATCAGAGGAATAAAATTATCTTCTGGGAGTTATTGCATAGAAAAACTACCACAACGAAGTATAATATATCTACTTATACTAGGCATAGAAGTTTGGTCGCATTTTCCATGTTGTCATGTCACATGCACTCTCGATACTTTTAAGCGGCTTTCCCAGAATGTACGGTCACCAAAAGAGATAAATAACCAGGGTCGTCGGATATAGTTGAAGTTTAATAAGAAACCGATGGATAAATAAAGGTTAATTTAATTAATAGAAAACAAACAGTTCATTTAACAAATTGAATTGTATTCCAAAACATTAATCGGTTTCTTACTAACCTTCAACTATATCCGAAGACCCTAGTTACTTATCTCTCTTGGTGACTGTACGTAACGCAATTATTGCAAGCCAAACCTATCCGACTGTAAATAGCTCTACGTTGTATTCCCATGTAATCCCACATATTAATATCTCCTGTTTACGAAATGCTATAATATATTCATTGGTAGGTAGGTGGTACCTAAACATTCAAGATCCGTCGATTTAAACAAATGACGTACGTTTCGTCAGTCCTCTATGACGTCAGCTCCTATCTGCGTTCATCTGCACTGTTATTAGGATAATCCCGTAAATCAGTATAAATATAGTAGATCCGGATAAACCCGTATATCAGTATGAATACAGGTTGGCAGGGACAACGACGTGCAATCTTCTACCATGGATTCAGTACATGATTCTGAACCCCACTGCATTGAAGGTTTTGTCTGTCGGTAAATAAAAAAAACTACTGTTCCATACATTTTGACCGCGTAAATATTGCACTTAAAACTAGCTGACTTTTTTTTAATAACCGACGGAAACTTTCAAGACTGGGGGTGCAGAATCATTTACTGAATCCATGGTACCACGTTGTGCGACGATTTTCCTGCCGCCGTGTATAGTAGATCCCGATAAACCCGTTTATGTTTATGCTAGTATGTTTGTGCTCATCAACAAAAGTGTTTAGTCCACGTATGACAAATCTACTTACCTACTTTGTTGTTACACATTATCATCGTCACAAACATGCCGCAAGTCTTGCATCAGAGCTGAATCAAGTCCGCGATGTGTTTGCTAAACAAATACACTCCGGCTTCCCAGTTTATTATGTACTTACGAGTGTGTATTGTACAAATATTACATTATAACTTATTGTTTTTACATATATTCGGGATTGCTGAACATTTGTTGATTTTGTGCTGCGCGAATAGTATTTGTTTTGGTCTGGATTGACGGATTGATTTGAATAGAATTATGGGGAGATTATTGAATGATGTTAATCATGACAGACAGCTACGGTGTGCTGGCTCTGTGTACATAGTGCAGGATTATATTATCTCACTTTTTGTTTGTTGTTCTATTCTACTGTTATTTTCTATAAATAACAAATGCAACGTTGAAATACGACACAATACATAAACCCATAGGTTTATGTATTGTGTCGTATTTTATTTTATTCACACTTCAAACTTAATCCACTCCATCTATTTCAATTTTGAATACATTAGAAAACAAAACTACTTATTACGAAAATTGCATTTCAATGCTGAGTAAACACATAACGCAAATTGAATGGTCCGTAAATAAGCAGCAATGTACATAAAAAAGAATTAAACGTAGTTTCATCGCCAATCTTCGAGTTAAGCGATGCAAGCGAGGTGGAAAATGTGAAGTAAATGAACCGCGATAATCTCAGTCAGCACGAGCTGAGATATTTGATGTTCTGCTCACGCCAGCGTGCAGCTGACGGAGCTGCTACTTTTATTAATAAGGTTTTTGGCTTGAGCAAGCTTTGTTGAGACAAAGGTGGAATGCAGAATACCCTTTTAGTGGAGATATGAAAACTTGAAATAGTTCATCATAAACTCGTGTTAAACATCTATAGCTTTGTTGTTCTGTAAAACTTTGAAGGTCACACGCGTATTCAAAGATCACTGTGATTTTGACAGTGATGCAAAATCAGAGGTGAAATAACTGTGAAAAGACTTTTCGTAACTGTACCTTTCATGCAAGATGTAAACAATACGGACCCTGATAAGTATGTGATAAAAAAAGAAAGATTACGAAAACTTATAACATCTTCTGTCTATATACAATATATCTTCTATGCTAATAACAAAGCTGAAGAGTTTGTTTGTTTGTTTGAACGCGCTAATAACTGGAACTACCAGCCGGCGTTGAGATAATATTTTTGTAGTTGATAGGCTGATTCTTGTGGAAGGCTATAGGCTATTTAACATTACGTTAGGGCCCTTAGGAAACGAGCAAAACGAAAAAAAATCTGAAAGAACGCTAAGCGAAAACGAAGTAATAGTGGGAGCAGGCGATGTGATGCGACGCGGTGGGGCTGGGGACAAGTTTCACGCCGACGACGGCCAGAAGCTAGTAATTATATAAACGATTATTAAATTATTTAAACCGTATTTTAAGAAGAAAAATAATAAAAATGTAGGTTTTAATATTACAGCTAAGTGTTTGAAGTAATTTAGCTGAAGCAGGTGCTGACTAAGTGAAACCTTCGCGAATATTTAGTGACAAGAGTGTTGTTTAATATCGGGATAATTTATAATTGAAGGCCAATCCCGTAATTAAAAACGTTCAAAATCTAGTCGCAATCTCATCTCAGTGACAATCAATGTCAAAAACTTGTCAAAAATGTACGGAAATTATCTGGAAATTATCCTGCCCCTGCAGTCTCGACATTCATAGCGATCGCTTTACGACCGAATTCGGTCGCAAAGTCCTGTCACTCCATACATTACACCTGTCAAACCAGAGCTTTGCGACCGAATTCGTTCGTAAAGCCATCGCTATGAATGTCGAGACTGCAGGGGCAGGACATAAATCTCAATCATAACCGATCCTGCCAATTTAGATAAAAACATACATATTTAAATAGCACGCGAATATAAGTCTCGTGTGTACTCCAACTCGTATCGATTATCGATATTCATTGTGCATTTATTACGCTTCGATATCGAACAGAGTACGTATCGACGTACAGACTGTATTATAAAGTAGTGCCGCGATCGTCCATTGTGATGATAAACAGTTCCGCTGATCTGCGTGACACTCGCATATTTGCGGAATATTGTGCCCGAAACATAGGCTGAATTCAGTATCGTATATTGTTTAAAAAAAAGGAAATATTATGGTATCTTAATTTATCATATTAATATTATGTCTTAATAGACAACATAAAAATTTTGTTTGTTATTATTATTGTCATTTTGTTGTGTCCTTTGCTCTATCACACGCTGTCTACATCTCTGTATCTATTGTCCTATCTAAGGTATGCTGGAAGAGATTTCTTATGAAATAAGCATCACCTCTGTACCTATTTTTTCTGTTCTGTTTTTCATTGTTTATTTATATGTGTGTACATAAATGGTAAATAAATAAATAAATAAACGAACAGATTATAAATCCTTCAATTTTTTTTTACACATACCACTTCAACATTTAACAAGGTTAACAGAGTGAAAAACTAAGTAATCGACCACCAAATTACAAATACAATCAACGCCAAAAAGCTAGCTTTAAATTAAGAAGGTATATGATTGCCTTCAAAACTATGTTTTTTACCAAAACATACTCCATAACTTCTTATAAGAACGCTGTAACGCAAAAAGGTGACACGTAAACCTTCAGCTACGTTTTGATTGATAGCACACATATATTCTTTTATCATACCTACACATATTATTTTATATTACTTCGTGATGCTTACACAGGGCAGGTACGCGTTTTTTTACAAATACGTTTTAAGGTGTAGATTTGAGCGGCAATACTGATTCTATTAATTTTACAAAACAACGCAATCACATTGAGATCAATTTTTTATAATTCAATAATATGCCTCTTAGGGAAGACTTGGATAAGACTCGCACAGACCAGGCGAGCATGGCACAAAAGGATAAGACTCGCACAGACCAGGCGAGCATGGCACAAAAGGATAAGACTCGCACAGACCAGGCGAGCATGGCACAAAAGGATAAGACTCGCACAGACCAGGCGAGCATGGCACAAAAGGATAAGACTCGCACAGACCAGGCGAGCATGGCACAAAAGGATAAGACTCGCACAGACCAGGCGAGCATGGCACAAAGGGATAAGACTCGCACAGACCAGACGAGCATGGCACAAAAGGATAAGACTCGCACAGACCAGGCGAGCATGGCACAAAAGGATAAGACTCGCACAGACCAGGCGAGCATGGCACAAAAGGATAAGACTCGCACAGACCAGGCGAGCATGGCACAAAAGGATAAGACTCGCACACACCAGGCGAGCACGGCACAAAAGGATAAGACTCGCACAGACCCGGCGAGCATGGCACAAAAGGGAGGGACCTTTACTCAGCAGTGGGTGGAACAGGGCTTCCGATGATATTGTTGATGATACCTTGCAAGAATGTTTGATATCAAAAGTTATGCGGACACTTCAAACCGTTTTCCCTGCATGCATTACGTGCTGCTCCGAATTTTTATATCATACTCGGTAATGCAAAATAGCGCCGAGAGTTCACAACACAAAGGCTCAAATATTAGCCAGAATATTCTAAAGTAGACTTACATATATATCTTGAATGGATCACATTTATTTACACATTTACAGTGACAATGATAATTCATAGTATAAGTATATTAAAATACAGAAAGCTTTTTATACAGATACATACGGATTTAAATTTCAATTTGTAAAAATACCACAGTTATTGGACATCAGTAATCTTTGTAATCCGTTCGCTAAAAGCTGTCGAAATAAAATGTTATTGGATTCACATTTTACAAATAGAAATTCTTTTTGTGAATTTATTATTCTATTATTAATTATTCCAATAGCTTAGGAAATAAAATAGGAAAACATTGCTATTCGTATCGTGCGAGTATGCCATAACATTGTCTACAAATTGTACATTTGAATGAACACTTGTATTAACTCATTCGATAATTAGGTTTGAAATAATTATTTAAAGTAATAAATGTATACAACTCGATCTACCTTTTCGTGGAATAATTATATCTATATCAATCCATACATATAAATAAAATTGAAGTGTCTGTTTGTAACGTCAAAATAACAGTGTTTTACTCAATGCATATGAAAATACTGTACTTAGAAGAAAAGAAACATTTTTTTTAATTTTGTCTGTCTGTTTGTTTGGTCGGGTAACCTCCGAAATGGCTGGACCGATTTTGACGGGACTTTCACTGACAGAAAAGTGATGTTATAAGGAGTATAGTTATATAAAAAAAAATAGGATACCGCGCAAAAAAATGAAACCCATGAAATTAAATTTATATTTTTACATGCACGTGAACGAAGTTGCGGGCACAGCTAGTATAGTAAAAATAGTATTGTTGTGCCTATGTTTTTGGCAATAAAATCTAGAGGAATATTTTCGTACGTACAGTAAAGTTATAAAGGCGAATGCCCTGTGGCGAACTCCGAACAAGCGTTTATTTCTTTTACTTTCATCTCCGTTGTTGCGTGGAGCACTCGGTAGTGATCAAGGTTACCCGCGGACGAGTACTAAGACATCGGTGAGATGTTTTATTATACAGTGTTGATAATATTTGTTATTTGTAGTGCTCCGTACCTCAAAAGGAAAAAACGCTAATTTGGCAAGAAGCAAGGTCGTTTTTCGGATTGTTTTCAACGGGAAGTACCCTAGAGGTTTTGACTTATTTGCGAGTATCAAAATATGTCACATAAATGGCCTTATATTTTATATTGTCCTGTTGACTAAGCACCTTGATTTTTAGAGCTCCAACGGACCGCAAACCTATGTATTTGATATCTCCACGCGTTCTTGAGAAAACAGTCTTGTCAGTCAGTCAAACGGACGGATGGACAACGAAGTGATCCTAATAAAATGGCGTCACACTTCACGTATAAGTAGCTTATTAAACGTCTATGTTCATTACTAAAATTAAGATCATATCTGAAACTGTAGCATCGTCTCATGAAACAGTTGCCCTAATTTTTCTTTTTTTTAAGTTCTGTTTCCCCCAACACAAAGATTACCAACTCATTCGCTTATCTCCCGAGGGTAAAAGTCCTACTAATTCGATATAAATCGGCTGAATCCGTATGCATTCGGAGGCATTCGAAAGTCAATCGCTGTGACGGCTATTAGCTCCGATTGATTTATTGAGAGCTTACATCTAAGTAAGTGATATGGATACGCAATAGAGATCGTTTTCCTGTTAATTTAAAGGGAAATAAATTCAATGATTTGGTTGATAAAATGTTTAAAATTATGGGCAAGACATTTTCTAGCAATAGAATGACAGAGGCGAGATTAATTTTAACAGCTTTGTTTGCTTAGAAATAGGACAGTATTTCTCGCATAAATAATACGATTATTAATTGATAATAATCGTATTTTTAATTTATTTTGAATACTTCATTTTAATATGATTTGTATTACCCAAAATGCTACTTCGAAACTTTGATTCAACTTATCTGTTTTTCACGACAGTAGTCTTTTGTACTAGTGGTATTTTTATTACTTACTCCACTTACTACGAACGTACTACGCTGCTACGTCGTAGCATCTCGTAGCACGTCACTAGCAGTAATTTATTACAGAAAGTTTTGCTAACCATTTTGTTTTACTGCAGTATCTAAGCTTGAACAGTCACAGTGATCCTTAAAGATTAGTAAATAGTTATAACATTTAAATACATACATTTCTGACGTACTGATCAAATGTCCTCACCGCGGTCCTCCCGAGCAGCAACGCATCCATCTCACTCTCCGGCACAGGAACCACGGCCACCGTGGGCGCGGGACCGCCCTTCATCGGCACATTCATTTTGAACCTTGTGTTCTTTGCACTAAGACACAAAATCCTTCATCACCAATCACTATTTACAGGAACAAAAGTTTATTTACAGGAACTTCTATTATCTGTTTTGAACACATGACCTTTCAAGGAAATCAACTTGAAGTCACGATTGCTTCGGTGTAAATACAAGTTAATGTCTACGACACTGAGTACACTTTGCAATTATATCACAATAAAACGCACCAGTCATTTAGAATAATGTACATACAATTCAATTATTCTCATTTCAGCGTCCGTGTCTTGTTCAATTAAAAATATTTTATCTTTCACATTGAATATAATTGAAACTGAAACTGATTGTATTGCTGTTTTTAATTAAACCAAGTGTTTTTAAAAATACAATTGCTTTTTTTTCTCAATTGCATTCTTTTTTTCAAAAAAATACATTATAAATTGACCTTTTGTTTTTATATGTTGAAATGATATGGTTCGAAATTATTATTGTCTTTTTTTGAACATGTATAATATTATATTTAGTTTTAATCGAATTGTTCATATTTCTGTTAAAACACTCACTGTATTATTTGTTCGCTCGCACACAATATTATCTTTTCTCACACAATCTTGGAGCGTTATATGTTTTATCTTCCCGTTGATCCCGTGCGTTCAGTCTTCACTATTATCTTTCTTGATTTACTATTTATTGGTTCAGGGATTGGAATGAAAATAAAATTCGTTTTTGGACCGCTGTTATTGATGTTATACCTATATCTGTAACATATTATTATATTGTGGTATTGTTTGATTTTTATATCAAAGAAGGTATCATGATTCCTGTAGCTTTAAGTATATTGAACGTATAAAATCAAACATAAATAATAATCCGTATCAATGTCATCTTTACGCAAGTAATTTAAAAGAAGGCAATTGGATTTTTTAGGTATGAAACGATTTAACGTAACCTGTGACGAATAGTCACTCTCATCATCTTCCTGTTATTGTCCTATATTACTTGGTGTCGGCGCAAAACGATATCTTCTTCCATTCTCCCCTGTCATACGTCACGCTATCATTCACTGCCTTCTCTTACAGACCTTTACGTACAGGTGTTATAATAATAGGATAAGTCGTTAATGACATTACTGCGGCTTCAATTTAATAAGCTTAGACGAATGTTAATTTAATCCCGAACATAAACTATGTCGGTCTAGTCAGATTTCGACTTGACTTAACGTTTATTGAATTTCAACCTTATCAATATACTTGACGCGAAGCTACAGTCCGGCCGTCGAGAGGTTGCGTTTCTGATAGACACCTGTCAGTGCGACAATCCTAGTAACTAATAATGATCAAATTTGCCAAACACGTATTCGTTTGTATGAAACTGGCAGGTGCCAGGAACGCAATATCTTGTCGGCCGCACTGTAACTCTGTGTGTCTGTCTGTTACCTTCACGCCATAACGGCTAAATGGATTTTTGGCTCAGGGATAGACCACGACCTGGGTTATTACTCGATAGTTCCTTCCCGTGGCATCATTTCAGTGCTACACGCGGGTGAGGCCGCGGGGAGAAGTTTAGTTTCTGCATAAGTCAAATGATTTAGTTTTTTTTTTTAAACGTTGCCCCACACTACGAATTACTCCTGTATCGTGGATGCATTTACAAACATTTAAACTCACATACACAAACCGCTAGACCCGGAACGACTACTTGTAGGTCATACAAATATTTGTTCCATGCGGGAATCGAACCCGCGACACTCAGCGCGGCAATCAATCGCTTAACCACTGCGCCAACCGTGTTGTCGAATGCCGAATGTCGAATCGTCGAATTAATGGTGTCAGAGAATTTTATTCTTTTTGTACGACTGATACAGAGTGACAGTTTTGATTTGAATCTACGGTTAATTTAATTTGATCGTGAATTGGATAAACAATACCTTTCTCAGACAGTACTTAAAATAGACTGCCCTAGAGAGCCACTTTGAGTTGCTGTTTTTTTTACTTTTGCGCTATTTGCAACTTCTTACTTACATATCTCCAGTACATTTTTGTTGCAAAGTAAACTCTAATTAGTACCTAAACACAAGACCACTCTCAGCATATCTGTACGCCTCGTTAAGAACAGTCCTAATTACCGCATTACACTCAGGATTCTTTGCAAATGAATGCACTACCATTACCATACTAATCTGCTGAAATTAAACTTCTGAAGTTGAAACGACTTCTGCGTATAATAGTGTTTAGTACGTCAGCTCGTTGCTGAGCGACTAAAATTCCTCACACATGCCTGTTATTACACGCTCTTCAAACCACGTTTTTACTAATGCTTTGGCAGAAAAATCTACATGATGACTTTCAGAATGGTTGTTAGCACTAACCGGCTTATAGAGTTATGAGGAACAGGGTGCAACGTTTACTCATCCTCCATGGAAAAGGGAAGATCCTCCGACCAGACGGGTGTGGTGTCTGGTGGGCAACTGCCCTAAAATTGATGTCGGGACGTTGTATATATGCTAGTTGCGGCGTAAACTCTGCTTGCATCATGCAGGATTTTGCGTAACGTTAGTAAGACGCGTGTTGTAGACACCGCTGCAGGTTAATGGCAATGACCTCGCCCCTACGATATGGGACAACATAACTAGTGAAATGCGGGTGTAGTGTACAGCGTTTATCAGAAAGGTGTGGTCATATTCAACAATGTATACAGACCATCAAACTGAACCACTTTCTCCATGGGATCAACGTCGTAATCGCGCAAAAAATAATCAGCCATCCCATGCATTTCGGTCGAGTAGGTATTGAAGTTTTTTATGGGACAGTTGATATTATTTTCGCGATGACGATGTTGGTCACTCAGCCTTCAGGACATACGAGATGATGTTATGTCAGTTAAACATTATGTTTTGTAAGAAATCATAAGAGGTAGACAGTAGTAGTATGAATAGTACGCCCACATTTAGCTAGTTATACCTTGATGATATTCTTCCTGCGATTCCGAAGACTGGTTCATGTTAATACAAATCATATTATTATTATAATGTTATACAGAACAGGCGTGTGACATCGGAGCGTGCCTCCAAAGTATTCAAGATCGATATTGGTCTAAAGTTACCTAATTAGTCTTACAGCGATACAGCGGTGCGCTGAGTCTTTGACAAAGTTGTGATTCTAATAATTATAACATTATAGTGAAATTAAATATTGTTGTCGCTTTTTTAAGCATCCTGATATCATCCTTATTTATATAAAGTATTGTATTCTATAGTTCCGAGCTATAGTTTTATCTCAGCATCACCCTTTTTTTTTTTTATTCTGGATGGGAAATCATCAAATGACCCCTCCCGCTCTGGGTGGAGCGGAAGGGAGTGTCAGACTCTTACTGACTAAAACCCACCCGTGTTCCTTCCTTAGCCCTTTCTGTTCCAGGGCAGCGGTAACCCTTTCGGACGATCCCGCCACCTGCATCACCCTAAGGTTGACTGCGTTTGTTCAGTATTTGTTTAATTGTGCCTACAGTTTTAATGAATAAATCATTTTATCAACATACAACCTAATAAAAGCTGCAAATTAAAAAAAAAATCTAAGAAAAACCCGCAAAAACATCAGCGTCCTCCAGTCTATTAGATCCTTCGTCAAAACTTGTGATTAACACTTTGCGGGACACTAATGCCCCATTGGGGGGGCTACGGCCGCAGAGGATAGGGAGAGAAATTATAACAATAACACTTCTTTTGTGTCTCATTCAGTGTCCTACAGTGGGTTAAAACAATATCTGACAGATATTTCAAATACCTACAATTATACGGATATGGATGAGATCTAATATGTTTATTTATAGATACATTAACTATTTTCTCTAGATATTAAATTAAATGACTAACTAATTAAATTATACAAATAAATACAAAAACAAAGGACACTTAGGCGTCGAAGTACTCGTCCGCATGCCCAGGAGATTGGCAGCATTGCCACGTTGAATGGCAATGCTAATTCTTTGGCCAAAGAACGACCCAGCCCTCTGGTCACGTGAAGTGTCGACCAACCGGCAAGAAATTTCCTTAAAAAGGAGACGCGCACTCGGGCCCCATGACCCGAGCGTTTCGACCCCAAACGGCTCAATGAGATCTTAGTACCACTTAAATTTCTAAATGAGATACATCACCATGACATAACATCACGCCTGTGTCCCCCGAAGGCTCAAGTAGAGATACATTTTATGATATACTTGTATTAATAGGTTTTTGTGAAACTATTTTCGTTTACAAGTGGGTGTTTCTCGCTATTCATACAGTTTGTGATAAGGCTCTACGTTGGCGCCATCAAACGCGAATTAGTATAGTTTGCCCTGATTGAGTTTTAATATTTACTTTGCATGTTTACCATTTGTAGTGCTGGTATTATTATTGTACCGTTAGCTAGAATATATGAATTTGATTTTTATTTATTTATACTAATTTTGCGTAGCTGTGATAACTGCCGAACAAAATGAAATCCTACTTATCTACATGGCAATTTTGGCTCAAAAATATTTAATAACCGATAAATAAATCCTTGAAACATTTTCTCTACTCGAAAAAATGATGTCAGCAACGTTCCCTGTTTGAGAAATTGCAACCAAATGTGAACAAAAATATCTACAAAGCTTGGTGATAATGTTTGTCTTTCATTCGGTATGTTTCAGTCGAAGTGAAATGTCTGAACACAAATGAATCAAAAGTGAAAAATAAATTCATTAGTGAACTGATCTCTAATCTTTAACTCGCTGACCGAACTCGCAATCTTATCTCAGCGACAATAAAATAACAAAAATATATCCTAAATTAACTAAAACTACTTATTTACAAACTAAAATTACTAAATGGCAGATTGTTTAAAATTCACTTGTTTAAATGGCTAAATGAACATAATTTTTATAGCAATAAGGAATACTTTGAACATAACTTGTGTTAACCAATTTGCATGCTTTAGTCTTAAGCAAAACATGTATGATCTTATCCTTAACTCATGTAACACCTCTGTATACCATGTTTTACGCAAATAAATAAATATGAAATATGAAATAAAATATAGCGTCGAAAAATTCATCCGCATCGCTGTCGACTGGAAATGTACCCAAGACACTGGCGGCATTGCCACGTTGTATGGCAATGCTTAGCCTCTGGCCAAGGTAAAAGCCAGCCCTTGGGTCATGGGAAGTGTCAACCAGTCTTTTCGAAATTTCCTTAAAAAGACCATGCGCACTCGGACCCCACGGCCCGAGGGTTTCAACAATTAATGTCAAAAAAGGAAAATTAGAGGTATTTTTGATAGATTCAAAATCAAAATCAAAAGTCATTTATTCAAATTAGGCTGAGAATCAGCACTTTTTGAACGTCAAAATTACAAAAGACAGTCCCCCAAAAACGCCCGCCCTTCACTTGATTGAGACTGAGATCAGACTGTGAACGTTCTTGTTTAAAGACTACGTTCACTTCGACCGTTTATTGTCGTGTCCATGTTTGGCAGTGAACATTAAAGACTTGTAATACGTTTCGTACCACGTTTTGAACCACCAAAAGTAACAGTTGAAATTATACCTACTGAGTTTAGTCTCCGAAATCTGATAAGTGTAATTGGATATTTCTGTTCGAAAAAATCTCTCTTTGATGCGCGGATTTGGATTTATGCCCGATGAGAGGACAAAAAGCTGGCTCTCATTGAATGAAATATAATTAATAAATTGGCTTTAGGACAGTGTCGAAGATTATAAGTACCTATATACGAGTATGTAGGAAGATAAGACATTATGTTCTCAAAATAATAATTATGAAAATGATGAAAACTAAAACTGCCTATAATCAATATGTTCCTATGTACACAGAACATTTATTTGGAATACTTAGAGAATACCGTTGTGATTATTATTATAAGCGGCGCCGAGTCAGCCCCACCTGTTGACCTACTTCCCTCACCATAACAAACGAACGAACAAACGAACGCCAGCGGTTTGTGAACGTAACAAACATGACCTTTTGCTAAAGAGTATTGTTCCACTACAAGGTAAAGGCTTCAACATAGAAAATGTTGAGTCAGGGAAATTCATTGTTAAGCAAATAGACTACCAATTTAAATTATCCGAATAAACGAGTATATTCAAATTATGACACGTGTCAATCTTTGTTAGTTGTATGATATGGCTACCACACCCTAAATTGTCATAGGGAGTCTATTTGCTTAACAATTGATTTCCCTGACAGTACGAGCATTGATCATAAGTCATTACGCTGACTCAGCAATTTTTTGGTGACTTGAAACCCTAAATTCTTGCTCAAAACAGATATTTTTCAGGGTTTTATTTTATGGTCACCACGTCCGTAGAAACATTGAGCTACCATAACCACACTTAATACTACATACTAAAACGCTATCAATATCAAATATTAATTTCCGTGGATGTCCGATTGAATATCTATCTTATGAAAGGGACATTCACTGCAAGTTTCACAAAACAAAGTTAATGAGGTAACAAATGCATTTTTTCCTCTAATTTCAACGAAATTAGTCACCTTCTCCTCAAAAACCAATAAATTATCATCCTCTGCACATCGATCGCGGCGCGGTATAAATCTCCATTGAGCAGCAAGGTGGGTCCTGACCTGGCTGGAACAGAGCGCTATACATCACTGTATGCTCTGGAAAGAGGCGTCAGGGGTGCGTTACTGAAGATAGATGGCGCAATCTGAACGAGGTGTGTTGTATTGTGCTTTAATAGAAGCAGGAAAACTCGATTATTCATAAGAAATAAAATATTATTGACCTGGAGTAGGTACGAATACAACTTAAAAAAACTACGCTCCAATTAAAATTTTTCAAAGTTCTACAACATTTTTGACCACGTTTAAATAACTCAATTAAGGCGAAATTTTAAAACAAGCAATGGCGAATTGCATGAATGAAACTGAACGCAATCACGACATCCAAACCACGTTCAAAAGCTGTCAGAGTCAGTGTCATCATTGTTGAGGAGTATTGAAACTATTGCTCTTGAACATGGTTTAGACGTGTTGGTCGCGTCCAAATTCACTTGTGAAATTCGCCCTTAGTCATCCAAAGTTAATTTAAAGTATTTTATACAATCCTAAATTGACTCGCCTCCTTCCCATAGGCGTAGGCAAACAGCAAATCTCAATCCTTACATGCTCCATTTGCCTCTTTTAAATAGAAATCCAAATTAAACACAAAAAATGCGTAAGTAGGTATTGTAATAAACAAGTTTGTAATCATTTAAAGTCTTCCAAATTATTTTGGCTTAAAATTTTGAATCGAATTCACACAAAATTGGAATAAGTGCCTACTCCCACGCACCACACGCTCCCACATTCTGACGCGTCATGTTGTGTGAACACTGTACGCGTCGTCACCGCAGCGTGAACGCGCGCGCGTTTATCAGGCGTTGCGTTATTGAGCCTCAACGTTACGCCTATATGTTTAAAACCTCAATGTTATTGAGTTTTTAAACGTTTACATACTGAGCGAGGCCTCTGCTTGATAACGTTCACGATCGTGTGAACAGGCGTTAAGCTATTTCTGACACACTGTATTTTTTTTCCGTACAGTTGCAGCGGTCAGGTTGATCAACATCATAGATTAAGTAGAACTAGAACGATAAGAGCCAAGCAACTAACCAATTACTAACAATAACGAATTTATCTTGCATTTTTAATTTCCTGTGCAAGTGCAAAGTAGATCGAGTACTAGACTCGCACAGGACATTACTTAGGTACTCCTTGCTTTGGTTTCATTCAATCCGTCCGTCCATGAGTTGTTTCAGTTGTAAACTTCGACATCATCATCATCACATGGTAAAAGGGTGTAGGTATTATGGCAATACGCTGGCATGCGTCACAATTAGTCACAAATAATTAAAATTTTGGTTGTTAAACTGAAAATATTTAGTTGTTTACCCATAGAAACATTGAACTAGTAGTCGTTACCAGTGAGCGGCTGATCTTATCAAATAATAACAGATATTAGAAGCCGATATGTTTACTGACACTGTCACTACCGAGTATGTGTGGTGAACTGACAACTTGTTTATATCTACGAGGTAAACACGACGGAATACTTCGAATATTGTAGTAATGGATAGTAGACAGGCGGTCGGCTTAGCATAATGTGGCACTATGTGTGTATGTACCTACAGTAAGTGGGCGGTTTACTATAATATAATGTGGCACTATGTATGTATGTACCTACAGTAACTGGTCGGTTTACTATAACATAATGTGGCACTATGTATGTATGTACCTACAGTAACTGGTCGGTTTACTATAACATAATGTGGCACTATGTATGTATGTACCTACAGTAACTGGTCGGTTTACTATAACATAATGTGGCACTATGTATGTATGTACCTACAGTAAGTGGTCGGTTTACTATAACATAATGTGGCACTATAATAATAATAATAATATCCCTGGACATTTCACACAGCACCATTTGTCCCAAGCTAAGCAACCTAATGCTTGTGTTATGGTAACAAGATGGCTGATAAACTACTTATATACAATTTTTTTTTTTTGTAAATACATACATATTATAGATAGAAAAACACCCAGACTCGGAACAAATACATGTACTTAGGTCATACAAATATTTGTTCCGTGCGGGAATCGAACCCGCGACACGCAGCGCAGCAGTCAATCGCTTAACCACTGCGCCAACCGTGCCGTCACTATGTATGTATGTAAGTGGCACTGTACTAGTAGTATTGTCACCACTTTGTTTGACGTTTAACAAGAGAATTAACCCGTCAAATGCTTGCCTACTAGAAGCCGTTTGCATGTAAGCGCCCAACGGTTTTCATGAATATAATTATATTTGTTGTCTTTTCGAGTGTACTTTTCTTATGGATCGGTGGGAGTCATACGACATTTAAAAGGTTAAGCATCAAAATCTTATGCCTTGAAATAATTAATTAATCATAACTCTCTCATTCTCGAGATGAAAGATCTGACATACAACTATACGAAATATCTGTATTGAACAAACTCGCCAAAATGAAGTTATGCCTTTTATTTAGGTCATCAAAAGCTACCCACCTACCTAGTAGTAGTCATTAAGTAGTATACCTACTAAATGATTCGTTCGTTCATGAACGTTCTTATCGCGCTAAGGGGTGGCGCGATAAGACCGATCTATCCCCCGTTGCCTCCCCACCAGTGACAGTGACATGTTACGAAGGTCCATTCATTCGGACAAAATGTATCTGTATGTATGTTCTCTTATTTTCTTTGTAAACGCACACCGCTGTGACATCACTGGGCAAACAATTGGAGAAGGCACACTAATTATGTCCACAAAAGGTACCGACTAATAAAAAGTACGATTATTAGATGTTTGCGCAATTAGATTGTGCCTGTGACTTTTAAGCTAAGTAAAAGATTCATAAAATCCTGAAAAGCCGCACCCCATTCCAATGATAAAAACCCGTTTAAATCAAACTCATATTAAAAGTTTATTTTTACTTTTAGTTGTAATTTTGTTGTTTCAAGTGGACTTTCTGTACTTTGTAGTGGTTAGTGTAAGCCACTACGTAGAGATTGAACAATGTTTTTGACGAACAGCTTTAACTTAGCAATATGGAAATTGTTCGGGATAAAAGTTGCTTTTCGTGTTGGGAAACGAAAGTGAGTACAAATATAACTTTGGTGTTACCAAAACGAAGTTCGTGTAGGATGTTCACATTGTTTTATTATTAGCTTCTGCCCGCGCCTTTTTTTGCGTGGAAGTCGTATGACACCACAATATACTAATATAACAACAACATTTTTGTAAAACTTCCCTGTATACTACGTTTGTATTGGCATTAGGATCGTTCCCTCTAACGTAGCAATAACTAAAAAAGATATTCAATGTACTGTAATTTAAGTAATATAGGTTTGACTTCGCTACGATTTTATTATACTACTAGCAGAGCCGGCAGACGTCGTCCTGCGCGGAAAAGCAGTGCCACATTTTAGGGCTGATTTTTCAATAGACAGATATTTTTTATTCTTGGAACAAAATTGACGTCTTTTTCAATTGAAATTTTTAAATTTTAAATTTAAATTATTTGTATGATTTAAGATTTTTTTATTAAAAACATAATAGTTTATAACATTAAAAATGAAATAAACTAATAAAAAAAAAGGAAATTAATCAATTAATTGACAGATTTTGTATGGAAGAACTGTCAAAAATTCAAAATTATTCCTCGAATAAAATTATCTGGCGTTGGTGAAATCAACCCTAAATAAATTATATTTTAAATTTAACTATTTTTGTTGATAGGCAACGAAACTGAAAATGAATAATGAGATGTAACTTGTAAAAGTACAAGGTACTGTCCCCGCTCTCTATAATTCAATTCACTGTCAAAGTAACGAAGTTGGCACAACAGTGAACAATTGAACATCTAATTCAATCCACAGACTATAAAACTGTTCTTATAAAACTACCACTCGCTGATGGAAATAAGGGCTTGTATAAACGGTGAGACGATAGGTCTTTGACTACCACATTAATTGTCATTCAGCCGTAGATGGCACTGAATATAAATACTGTATTTACTAAGTCGAAAACGACGTCATTTTGCTCCAATTGGTAGAATTTGACTGACTCGCATGATGTTCCGCTACTCGAATCGAGACAAATGCTAAAGTAGAGTTTGACAAGTTTTTAACTCCAAACTCTCCCATCAGAAACTGGGTGTAAGTTACTACGAAGTTACAGTACAGCCTGAACAAGCGAATCATCCTGTTCAAACAAGTTCAACCCGCGACCTTCCCAACTTGTCAAGGTCATATCGAATGAATCCATCGGGGATGCTGTAGCTTAGTCACAAGTTGCCACTTGGAGCTCGTATTTGAGTCGTTTTAGTTTCCTTGTAGATTTTGATACCGAAATCTATCTAAATAGACATTTTGAAGTTGATAATTGAAAAAAGTACTTAACAGTCTTCTATCAGGTGGAAACAAGGTGCGTGCCTTCAACAGTTGGGTCATGCCGGTTTTGATGTACTCTTTCGGCATACTCAAATGGACTCAAACCGAACTAGACGCCCTGGAGGATCCGGACGCTGCTGACTGCAAATCGAATGCATCAGCAATCATTGTGCCGATAGTCGTGACAGCCAATGGATTAATAGCCAAGAGCCTCGACCAACACCTGAGGAGGCTCTCATTGGGTAGCTGGATCAAGGGCTTGATTCAGAAAGCGGTACTTCTGGACACAGCTCGCTTTGTCAGGAGGTTCCTCTCTCTAGAGCCCTGACCACCGGTAGCTTGGACCCTGTTCCCGATACCGGTGGGCTACTATTTTTTATATTTTTTAATGTTTTATTTATCTTTTTGTTCGTAAAAATATTTAAAAATGTAATTTATAAGTATTTAAGTGAAATAAAGGAATAATAATAATAATTCATTTATTTTCAGATAACAAAGATCCATTGGGTTAGTAAAAGTAGTCTTAACCTATGTTAGCACTTAACTAATAACACCGGCAATAGTCAATTTGGTTAGTATACACACTACTTAGAAACTAGTGTTAGTACTTACATCTACCAGAAAAACAACACAAACTATTAAAAAAAAAATAACCATAATATATTACTTATATTTAAACCCTGGGTTTTTTTATTTTTTTATTATTATTTTTTATATTGTAAACCAGTTTTTTCACAAAATAATTTCACCACTTAGTTTTGAAAGTATCCAATATCATTTTTTTTTAAATTACTTTTTAACTATCAGCGGTGCTTGTTTGGTACAAGCACCGCTGGTAGTTAAAAAGTAAGTCCTTGAAGGGAATACAAACAAGACATATATACCCACCTACTATTCTATTTACATAGGTCTATGTATAAACTAGTAAAACGTATCTGTCAGCGGTCCCCACATTACTGCTCCACGGTCAGCACACAATATTTCAGCACACAACGGCACAGCACTTTATAGGACATTAAACATACGTTACGGCACATAAATGTTCTAGACTGCGGCGCAGGGGCGTCTTAGACGTAGGGATGATGGGCTTGCTATTAATATTGGCTCTTATTGCGGTTGATAGTGTGCGTAAAGTATAATTATAGTAAGGAATAAAAAAAGCTAGTGCGTGGTGTATTGGATAAGTCATGGCTTCTGCATTGGGTTGCAGGTTTGATCGAATATTATGTACTGAGACTTGCTTTAATTCCTGTATTACAAAGGCCGATACACGTTTTCAATGCTTTTAGATAGCTGTCACACTATAAGATTTTTGAAACGAAGTTCTTTAACGTACTTACGGCAGGAGTAAACTGGGAGAAACCGTCACGTAACGACAAAGCGTTATGCCCCCTCCATGTGACTTATCATTTATGTAATAGAAAGACACACACACACACAGAGAGAGAGAGATATATTTTACATGATTTTCGAGGGTATTGATGTCAATAGTGAGGTCAAGACGGCTGCAAAATTTTGAAATTTTTCGTTAATTTGAAATTTTCTCATCCGCTATCTTGTTCCCCAAGCCCCCACGTTTTTTTTTTGTTATGTAGGCAATCCTCCAAAAAAGATTGAAGTTACAAAGTTAGGTAAGCCTAAAGCAAGCCATGCAAGCTAGGTTATGGATGACGGTTAGAATTGCGCTAGTAAGACACGCCTTCATTTATAAAATATCCGAGTTTCATAGTTCAGGATAAGTGTTCAGCTTTCTATTAGACAAATTTATATTTGCATGTACAGTTAAAATTGTAGGGGTAGCGTTATTCCCAACGATCTTATTCACCTATCACTTTATCGAACACTTACCATTAAGTTCAAAAATTCAACAAGACCCAACTCATTCCATAGTCGTGAAATAAATTTAAAATAGTCTCAACGAAGGCATTACATGCGTGGAGCAAATTACACGGTCGGACGGCTGGCTGTCGGACCGCCGCCGCCGGCTGTCGGCTGTCGGGGCCGAACTTACTTCATAAATATGAAAAACTTGTTGGTAGTTTTACTACAGGGTTCTGCGAAGTTATCAATAGCTTTATTCCTTGTAAGAACGTTTTGGAGAACTTGTCCAAAAAATTTATATGAATTGGAAAAACTTGGATGCTTGTTACAAATAATGATGAGGAAACGAATCATTGAATTTTGATAAGACACATAAATAAGTAGATGTGAAATTCATAGTTTAATAAATAATATGAGTGAGTGGTATAAAAAAGTGTTCAAAACCCATCATTTACAGTAATAGCGGGTGTTTAAATTTCCATGATATCTACCTAGAAAGAATACTCGTATACGTAAGATATACATAATCTTTTCAATAACTATCTGCTTCTTTACTCTCGAAAGCAATCACTTTTTATTCCACGAACCAGTAACTAATTTTAGAAAGGTATTTCGGGTATATGTATGTACCCGTTAATTTTGCAGACTGGTACTAGACTCTTTTGGGTATAAACACAGATCGCCTGACTACGGGACCGCGGTTTTTGATCCACGCAAAAACATAGACTGCAAACCTAAACAGAAGTTGAGGTTTAATCCTACCCTACTCCGACCCTAGTTAGTCTACCGTAAAACCGGCCAAATGAGGGTAGGTACGCTAATAACGGTCATTATATAGGATTCATTGCTGCCCTCATTACACAGGAGTCTCGGCATTACAGGGCTTAATGAAGACCTGGACGGTGACTGGAGCTGGACCCTTATGAAAGGTACTTATTTTGAAATAAAACGTGCAAGCTAAAAAGTATGACTATTTTTTATTTATATAGGAAAACCAGTTGCCTATGTTTCCAGAAAGTTCTAAGACTAGCCTTAAGCTTAGATTGCTGAGTCCAAGTGTTTAACAGTTTTAGTTCAACTGAATAAAGTAGTAGTAGTAGTTTAGTTTTCTTCATGCTCTAATTCAGCCTCTGTGTCGATTCCGAACTTAAGTCATCATCATCATCTGCCGAGCCTTTTCCCAACTATGTTGGGGTCGGCTTCCAGTCTAACCGGATGCCGATTCCGAACTTAAGTATCGTAGATTATTATTTCACGATCCATTTTGCATTCAATTGTATGGCAGATAGTTCCCATCCGGTGAAGCAGGAAATTTATTTCTTTCTAATCTCCTGTTTTTATCCAGCTTCAAAAAAAGGAGGAAGTTCGCAGTTCGTCAGAATCTTATATTTTTTTGTTTTATGTGTGTTACTTTCGATTACTTGAAGACGGCTAGACCGACCCGGAAAAAATATTTTTTGTTTGAAAAGAAAGTTTATGATCTTGGAGAAATCGAGGGAACTATTCAAATATTAAAGGCACACCTATTTAGGCATTTTTTGTCATGGCAAACAACTAAAGAGTGAAAAAGAAATATTATTTTCAAAAAAAAAATAAGTAGGTACAGCTAACTTTTGTGTTTTTTTTTTATCTCCACCTTCGATTAAATCTTTCAATTTCATAATGTTTTAATTAATTGAAAACCAAATACCTACGAACAATTACCAATAAGCTTCACTTATAATCTATTGAATACACAAGTTCCATTTCAGCCTAAAATATTTCGCCCAAATTGTTTGAAACAAGAGCCAATTTAAAACAAAAGTTACTTCATCGCTAACTCGTTGTCCTTTCATTAGCAGTTAGTCAAATAATTTATTAAAACGATACTTTGTTCTAAAGACGAGGCAACAACTCAGAACAAGTTAATTCTCAGAATGAAGCAGACTGACTCAAGTTACTTTAGAACCACTTATTTCTAAGAAATTACTATTTAATCTTATTCAATGACTCTTTCAGAGTGCCTTTTAGTGTTTCCCTTGCCGATTCCTAAGAGTAACCAATCGTAATGAGGTCCATCTATAAAAGGGACTGAACAAAGGACCGTATAGGACCTGAATTAAGGATTTTGGAACGGTTTTTGGTAATGTCCAACTTACTGAGTTGGACATTACCAAAAACCGTTGGTAAATACAACGAATGTATCGTTAATGTTTTTTTTACTAAAATTGTTACTCTACTCTTTTTATTTATTTAAGGACAATCAACAAAGCATACACCATAATACAGGCTAAAGATGCCATATTTTTTTACATTTACACAACACTACATGTATGTACATTGAAACAATTATTCACAGTACATCACAGACAGATCTGGGGCTGCAGTCTCGACATTCATAGCGATCGCTTTACGACCGAATTCGGTTGCAAAGTCCCGGATTGACAGGTGTAATGTATGGAGTGACACGACTTTGCGACCGAATTCGGTCGTTAAGCGATCGCTATGAATGTCGAGACTGCAGGGGCAGCATTTAAATACTTTACCGACAACTGCCTACAACGTTGCCAAATCAGCATACTTTAAAAATAGATTAATTACTGCAGAACGTCGGTTTTGTCAAACCGAGACCAAAAAGTAATGTAGTATGAGCTGTCTACAAGATTGTATAAATACTGATCCGTTACCATGGCAACGCTCTAGCGTGGGAGATAACAGCTGACTGTCATCCCGCAGTTACCGAAGTCAGCTGATCGATGGATGGCGCGAATGATTGATAACGTTATACCTATTCACTGGGAGAGATAAGTGATTGATTCGATGTCGGTTTGAAGTCACCACTATTCCTATGTAGGAATATGTGATGTTTAACATGTATTAGTCGCCAAGGACTACAATCAGTTTTGTATCATTGTCCTTAAAATGTATTTTGATCACCAGATTTGATAAATTATCGTGGTGATCGCAGTATAATGTGGCTATTCGCTTAAAAGGACGAGGATATCTGTATTTTAATAATATTCAGTAGTTTCCTTTTTTCCGTACCGTGAGAGTGAGTTTGTTTCGGTCTTTCGTTACAGGGTAGTCGGGTAAGAAACACCGACCATGTCTAGTTTAAAAAAAAACATTTAATTTTGACGTGTGAGTTTGCTTTTAATAAAGTGAATAAAAAGGAGGTCACTCTTAAGAAGAATCGAACCGAATCACTATTCTAAGAAAACAAAGTGCAAAACATTTTGTTTTCTTAGAATAGTTAGTACCTCCGGCTCAAACTTATGACCTTACTGTTCAGTCCACGGCCTGATTTAATATCTCTCCGTGTTAGACCTGCAATATCACAAACACTCATATTAAAAAAACTTTGTATGTACGTCTGTCTCTCAATCTCGAGGCAACAGCTGCGGCATCGAGGTAAGATATATCCTGAATTAGCACATAGAGTAGTTTTCGTCACGATTCTCGGAAAACTGAAGTCTTCGCGGGCAGGGCTGCGGGTATGACTAGTTTGTACTTCATTATACGCCTATAGTTTCACTGAAGTTAAGTTAAAGTTGTGCTAGAGACAGCTAAAGTTTAAAAACAATTAATTACGAAAGAAAGTTGTCGTAATATATCTACTAATTACTTGTGCTTTTACTTGGTCGGCTGTTCAACAAAGTGGATAACTTTAACTCGAGGAAAGACATAGTAATAAATAGATACTACTGGTGTAGGTACAGTATTTAAATTTACTCATCTTCTACGATATTTTAGTGTCATTTTTATTGAGTCAATATAATTTTTCAAACGGATAATTTCCGGGGCTCGTGGCTAAAGAACAAGCCGCACGGGTCCATTGGAGACTATACTACGCTTGCCGCGGTCGGTTCGTGGATGGGTGAGCATGCATTACATATTGAGACCGCGCCGTGCCTTCGGAGAGCACGCCAATCCGTTGGTCCCGGCTGTCATTCGTAGTTCTTTGACAGTAGTTACGGGTAGTCAGGAGCCCAAAAGTCGGACAGCCAGTCTTACCAAGGGGTATCGTGTTACCCAGTAAAGGCTAGGCAGATTGATTGAATCAGATAATTTCCTGATGCATGCAACATGATGCACGTTTATCACTCACTCACTCTACAAATTGTTTCCTGATGCATGCAACCTGATACACGTTCATCACTCACTCTACAAATTGTTTCCTGATGCATGCAACCTGATACACGTTCATCACTCACTGTACAAATTGTCCCATGAATTAATGTGAACAATTAATACATTTATCTCAAGTCGTATCGATTATCTTAAGTTACCGTAAGTTACCTACTAGTAGAATCCGTGTTGAATCTTATCTCGTTTCATAGAGCTCTTCTGCGAAAGAAGAGCAATGCACTAGTATTAAAATGTAAATGTATTGTGTAGTTATTTGTAATTGTTAGTAATAGTGTTATTTAAAATGGTTAGTATTATAAGTAGGCTTAGCTATCGCATTAGGTTTCACCTGTAATGATAGTTTAAGAGTTTTAAATAAATAAATAAATAATAAAAATTCAATGAAAAAGAAAATTACAGCGAATTGAGTATTAAAATGTGTGTTTTGTGTTGCACATACGACCCTGTTGGTATCCATTCACATCCACAATTCTTTGCAAATGTAAACAAAGCTCCGATAAACAAAGCCACAGGAACCACGTTGTATGAAATTGTTACGTTTTTGTAAAATCGCACAGTTTTTTTAAGTTTATTCCGCTGATTGACTGCGTTCGTGGGATTCTAGTCAAAAAGATTCAATTTGTTTATTTTAAAGATCCAACTTCCTACGAATTGTTTTTGCGATCGACAAAATGTAAACTGATTTTGATAAATTTTACAAGAAATGCTGATTGAGTTTTGTTCAGTATACAATCACAATCGCAACTTATATAAACGAACGTGAATGAAAACATAGACATTGAAACTGCTCGTAGTTTTTCTTTTCGCGCATTTTCCAGACGCTGTCTCGCGCTGTTGGATGAAATTCCATCGTTTTTGCAAAACACTGTGTTCATTTTAGCGTAACCAAATTATACTGAAAGCACTTTCCCACTAAAAACTGCCCGACGTTACCAATATTTATTTTCGCTCACTTTCATAAAATACTTACAAAAAAATCAAACAATACCACAATAAGACACTTCACTACACTAGCTAATCTACGGGGTGTATAAATATAAATATTAAAGTGGTATGTATAAAAATATCGCTTAAACTTTGGAGCGGAGCGGGTGGTAAGCGGAGCGAGCGGAGCGCTCTCGCCGCGCGTCAGACGACGACTGCCGCGCCCGCCGCCGCCGTGGAAACAGATGCAAGACCGTTATCAGTTAGTGTCCTTAGCAGAAGTAGCTAGCATTGTGTTCTGTGGGCAACTTAGATGAGGTACATTGTGAATGTGTGCTGTGGTAGATTATGCTTTAAGGTTGTAGGTTGTTAACAGGGGTTGGGTACACACGCGTTGTCTATTTGGACCATTTAAAAGCTATCGATTCCTGAGATGAGTTTCGATTTTTTCTAAGGACGCTTTGAACCTTCTGTTTTTGAAAGATGAAACGTTCCGACAGTTTCTAGGGCATTCTGGGTTTTATTACTCGAGTTTTGTGAGTTGTTGTGAGATATCAATCAGGACATTTTTACTTACTTCCAGAGAACAAACCACTAAAAATGCAAAGCTTTTCCAACAACGTATTACAACGTAAGCCCCTGCTAAGACTTCAAAAGGACATCACAATAGTGACCTAGATATAATTCCCACTAATGATATGACCTAATACCTGGAAAGTGGAGCATCCTCGATATTGCCGGGAATCTGCTCTGTGTGCGGGGGGGGGGGGGGGCAAATACCTGAGATATTATTCATCGCTACGACGAACCTTCAAACCGAAGCGGTGCGACTTATCGCACAGCCCCGGTTCCGAGGTTCTGGGACGTATCCCAGGACAATACTGTATACTGTACCAGTGGGGCTAACGCGAACGCGCGATGAAAGCGTAACGAAAATTCATAGGGTTTTGAATTGGAAATGTTCGTTTCGCACACCGTACCTATGTATGTGCAGTCATGTGCACTAATATGTATACACCTAGCAACATTCTAACGCGGTTTCTCGTGAAATAACGATACCTACTTTGTAATACGACCACCTATGGGTTCGAAAATACTATGTTTGTTTAGGTAAGTTTATACATAAGTATTTATTTATGTTCCTGACTGTACCTATGATGAACAAAGAGATGCAGGCAATTAACTTGCAACTACTTTTTAGGGTTCCTAAACCTCCGCGGTCCACCCGTCCGCGTCCGTCCATCCGCCCGTCCGTCTGTCTGTCTGTCTGTCTGCGGGCAACTTTCACAGTGTTTGTTTCTATTGCCGCTATAACAACAAACAATTCAAATAAAATTTAAAGGGAGACCCCCTTTCTATTCCTTTTACCATACAAGAAACGTGTTTTTTTCGGCGGTTTTTGCCTTGTGGTACGGAACTGGATCGCTTTTTAACAATGTTGTGAGTGCGTTGAGTTGTCAAGCCTTTTACGTCGCAATAAGACTAAAGCGTAGTTTACCACACGTGAAATGACTTGTTCCCCCGACCCACCATCGCATCGCATCGCCTGCAATTACTTCATTTTCGCTTAGCGTTTTTTGTGACTTGTTTGGAACGAAGTTCTTTAACAGATCTTACGATAGAAGTAAACAGGTAGAAATCTTCACGAAACGAAAGAGCGTTGTGACTTTTTATTATATATGGTATATACAAAGAGAGAGATAGTTTTCATGGTTTTCGAGGGTGCTGAAGACAATAGTGAGTTCAAAATGAAAACCCAAGATGGCGGCTGCAAATTATTTTTAATTTTTCGTCAAGGGTGTCGTTACAACAAACAAACTCTTCAGCTTTATTATAAGTATAGACTACCTTCGCCTACCCGCGACTTCACCTGCGTCAAATCCCTTGTTCCCCCGAGCCATTCCGTCGTATCGCATCGCCTACTCGCGCTATTACTTCGTTATCGCTTAGCGTTCTTTCTGATTTGTTTGGTTTTTGCTCGGCTCCTAAGGGTCTTTGCTTGATGAAGCTTGATGTTAAATGCATAATTATAGCCTTTCTCAAGAACTAGGCTATCAAACACAAAAATATTTTTTCAAATCCGACTAGCAGTTCCAGAGATTAGTGCGTTCAAGCGGACGAACAAACAAACTGTTCAGCTTGATTATTAGTATATATATCTAGACAGCTGGTTCGGCAGTACACATCACACATGTACAAGTATGTCGACTGAGTGTGAGGCGTTACTAGTACAAGGAAGAGCATCTCGATGTATTCGTGGAAGGAAATTATTGCACTAGTGTTTCGTGTAATTGAACAAAGTAGATAGTTAGTGGCCCACTGTGCACTGTGCAGGCTATTGCTTCTCCGAATAAAATAAACGACTCTTTCCCAGACAATCTCTTTTGCAGCGAGCTTTAATACTACTGTTTCGTATGTTTTCTTTTTTTTCTAATTCGATTTAGATCGAAGACTGAGTTTCCACATAATTTGATTCCGCTTTTTCTCGTGTTGCACGAGTTATACGAGAACAGCACGACGTGCTGAATATGTAAACTGTTGCGGCTGAACGTACAGGCAGTACGTTGCTTGAAATGTGCTTAGTATTGGTTGAATATTATATTCATTGAATCTCGTTTTTTTATGAACTCTTGGTCTTAAAGCTCTTGCCATGATTAAATAAATACAACATAATATATTATGTACAGTCAGGGAACCTACTTTAGTTGTACGCAAACTGGCCCTGCGTCAATTTGTGTTGTTATAGCTTGACAGTTGTGATTTGAATATACAAACAATTTAAGTTGGAAGTCAATTTGTGTTGTTATAGCTTGACAGTTGTGATTTGAATATACAAACAATTTTAGTTGGAAGTCAACTTGTGTTGTTATAGCTTGACAGTTGTGATTTGAATATACAAACAATTTAAGTTGGAAGTCAACTTGTGTTGTTATAGCTTGACAGTTGTGATTTGAATATACAAACAATTTAAGTTGGAAGTCAACTTGTGTTGTTATAGCTTGACAGTTGTGATTTGAATATACAAACAATTTAAGTTGGAAGTCAACTTGTGATGTTATAGCTTGACAGTTGTGATTTGAATATACAAACAATTTAAGTTGGAAGTCAACTTGTGTTGTTATAGCT
Organism: Apamea crenata; assembly: GCA_949629185.1. NCBI lineage: Eukaryota > Metazoa > Arthropoda > Insecta > Lepidoptera > Noctuidae > Apamea > Apamea crenata. The sequence continues at coordinate 16,121,324 of OX451374.1, forward strand.
TGACAGTTGTGATTTGAATATACAAACAATTTAAGTTGGAAGTCAACTTGTGTTGTTATAGCTTGACAGTTGTGATTTGAATATACAAACAATTTAAGTTGGAAGTCAACTTGTGTTGTTATAGCTTGACAGTTGTGATTTGAATATACAAACAATTTAAGTTGGAAGTCAACTTGTGTTGTTATAGCTTGACAGTTGTGATTTGAATATACAAACAATTTAAGTTGGAAGTCAACTTGTGTTGTTATAGCTTGACAGTTGTGATTTGAATATACAAACAATTTAAGTTGGAAGTCAACTTGTGTTGTTATAGCTTGACAGTTGTGATTTGAATATACAAACAATTTAAGTTGGAAGTCAACTTGCTTAACAATGAATTCCTCTGACATTACAATAGTGAAACGCCTCCTCCATCGCTCGCGGTAACTGTTACTGCGTCATATCAGCCGGCCCTGAGGGATGTTGCTGTAACTCAATCATTATCACGCCTGCTACTCAAATTGGTAATCACAGAGATTGTATTACAGCCAGTGGCTTCCTCTGCCCAAGATGTAAAATGCGGCTTAAAGCGGAAAGCAGTGATATATTATGTTTTGATATTTGAAATGACTGCGTAAACCCACCTCACTTAAAACCCTGTAGTTTAATGTTGCCAGAGATTTAGTTAACCGAAAGTAACCTATAATAAAATCCAACTCTATTTTTCAGCTCTATTTTTCTGTTCTTGGGATGCCCATAAACAAGTATTTTGGGCAAGAAGCTTTGCTCAGCACTTAGGTAACTCCGGGAACAACCTACGATCCATTCAAATTGCAATTCCCCTGAATTTCACTGAATAATGACCGTAACGCGGTCAGAGTGCACACTATTAGCTCAACATGCATTGTGGCATTGTGTATGCTAATCTTATCGCTGAGCGTAGATGTGATCTTATTGTTCTAAAGAATGTCCGGGGAAGACAACGGATGGACTTCAACAATCGGATATATGCAGTGTAGTATTTATGCTTTCGCTTACTGAATTTGAAACATAGTATACAGAGTCTTATATAACCACCAATGTGACAACAACACATCTATGTATTATAATTATTGAGATAGCGGGATGAATGCGATTCCCAGCTTGATGATGAGCCTCCCGTTGTTTTGCAGATGTGTTGGCAATACCTATGTTCCTATAACTCACCGAATTTTAGTGGTTAATTTACCCTTGTTCCTAAGACTACCCGAACGTAGTCGGTATATACCCAACGATCTGTTAATTCTTTATCAACTACGAACAAAAACTGTCTTAGTGGTCCTTTAAGACGAGAAGTTAAAACGTTTAGATCTACGTTATCTTACTTCAACCGAGTCATTAATTAAATAAATGAATCGGAAAGATTCTTATCTTTTAAATTAATGGTTCATCGCTAAATTCACAGTTCATTGTAGACTGTTAAACGTTTTAACTTAGTAATTTCTTCAGACACTACTTCCATATGAGGTGACTGGCAGAGGTGGCTGCACAGCCTCGTCGAAGCTCACTAATGCGCTGCTCGTAATTTGCCTTCATTCAAACATAAGAATTTATTAATTAATCATTTTACAAGCAATGGTGGCCCAATGGAAACGTCGACGTAAGTCGTAGGTTTGAACCCTGACAGGGGCTTTCAGATCAGTGCTTATTTCTTTTATTTATGGAAAAAATCATTTTGAGCGGCAGTAGGACAATGTCGTCATCATCTGCCTAGCCTTTTCCCAACTATCTTGGATCGGCTAGTGTCTCACCGGATGCAGTTAAATACCAGCATTTTGCATGGAGTGACAGACAAGACTATGCAGCTAACTACATAATTATATTGAGTATGCAACTCCATAAAGTAGTACATAGACAATCGCTTCCATATGTTTCGATCTTTGTTTGTTTCGCTCTCAAACAAACTCTCCGTTCGCTAACATCCACTGTACACCATCGTACTTATCCACGTGCTCTCAAAGAGCTTCAAGCTCTAGAGCCTCCAGTTTATTGGCGTGTGTACAGCCCTTGTGACGTCACCAGTGAGCCCTGAGGGCCTCGTTCTATGTTATTGGTTTAGGTTCAGAAATAAAGCGCTTTCGTTCAAATACAGGCTTACTGTTATATACGTGTAAGGGTATTTTTTTCAACAAAAGTACTTTTAGTAATTATAATAACCATTCAACTCGATTTTCGCATTCATAAAAACTATCCATCTGTAGGCAAACCAATTGTGGAATTGAACCCGGGACGTGACGCTGAAACTTATTGCTTAGCGCAGCGACAGCTTTTCAGTTTAACTGACCCTCATAGTCTCTCTTGGATACTGCACAATTTGTATTTTTATTTAACAGTTTATTAAACACAACATAAAACAAAAAAGACAAAGATACCTATTATTTGTTTTCGTATGTGTTCCTGAAACTTTAATGTTAATTTGTTCCTTATGCGTCTTAGTTTTAATGCCTATAATTGCACAATTTGCATTTCAACGTATATGGAAACATGACCGTTTAAACTCTGTATATTCATAACAATTTCACGTCAACACGTAGGTATGTATAAGAAGACAAGTTTATTAGGTCGCGCTGACTTCGGGCGCGGGGGCGCGGGGGCGAGGACCGCGCTTATTGGTCGGTTCACCTTGTTCAAGCTTTAATCAACTACCTGCTGCCTTGAGTCACCCACTGATAACAGAGATAAGAAACATGCTACTTTTATGAAGTGATGCTTACCTAAGTAGACTTTGACCTAGCGAAGTCTACTTTCAGAGTTTCAATATAATCCCCATCACCAAGTGCAGCCGATCCCACAACCAGAAGTCCTCCCATAAAGGCGGTTATGCAACACTTCTTGCCACTTCTTTGGGCCTGACTGCTCGAGCGACGATACAGCCCCAGGATCCCCACCCGCAGGCCCCGCTTATGGTGGCCGGAGATCACTAAGCGCCTTTCAGCGCCTAGCTGCTTTTCTAGTGTTAAGTTTCCAATGGCCCCGACCATTCTTAACTGGGATGAACGACTAATATTTTTAACAGGACATGATACGACGATAAAACAATACAATATAACACTTGGCCCCGCCTGGGAATCCAACCTTGGACAACTGTTAACTGCGGCCTGTACACGACGCAACTAATCACAAACTAGCGTTAGTAAGTCGCGCAATTGTTGAGTGGCCTCGTGGCCGACGGGCCGTGTGATTACTTTGCGGCCATCAGTAGGTATTTTTGGAAATCAGAAGCCTCCTAATGTTAAATAAATTGTTAAAATTTATCAAGCTGGCAAAGTTTGGGAGGCGGTATCTATTCAGTAATTGAGTTACAGGGGTTGGACGCTAACGCCGCGGGCAGAATACTCATATTTTATTCACTTATCTACGAGCAGCCAAGTCAAATGACGACGATGGCGGTCATTTTATGTTTTTGATTGCCTGCTTCATATTTTAAGTTAGAGGATACCCCAGGAACAGAATGTAATACATCCTATAGAATATAATTATAATATGTAGAAACTAATCTCAGTGTTTTCATAGGCCTGAAACCGTTTTCTTACAACGCGATTTTGAGCACGTCTGAATCGGGAGTTTTGCTTTATAATAAAGCTGAAGAGTTTGTTTGTTTGAACGCGCTAATCTCTGGTACTACTGGTCGGTATAGAAATAAAAAAAAAAACTTTATGCATTCGATTGCCCAATTATTGAGAAAGACTATCGGCTATTCAACATCACGCTATGACCGTCAGGAGTCGAGCAATAAGAAAAGAAGTCAGAAAGAACGCTCAACGAAAACGAAGTGATATCACGGGCAGATATCAGTACGATGATTGGTTTTAGTATATCACGTCACGTTGACCTCCGGCGAGTCCTTGTGACCTCATTGAATAGTGGACCTCATTGACCTTATTGAGCCGGCCATCATGCACGCACAGCAATAAACTTTTAATCAATTTGCGGTATCCTTCCATGACAGCAAGTCGAGTTAGGTGGCGTTAAATACCGGGTTCGGTTTGAATGAAGGTGAAGGATAGAGTGGCATACCTTTATTGTGCATACAATATGGTAAGTACATGCATAAGCACAATCAGTCTATAATGTTCTCACTGCTGGGACACAGGCCTGCTGTCTATAATGTTCTCACTGCTGGGACACAGGCCTGCTGTCTATAATGTTCTCACTGCTGGGACACAGGCCTGCTGTCTATAATGTTCTCACTGCTGGGACACAGGCCTACTGTCTATAATGTTGTCACTGTTGGGACACAGGCCTGCTGTCTATAATGTTCTCACTGCTGGGACACAGGCCTGCTGTCTATAATGGTCTCACTGCTGGGACACAGGCCTGCTGTCTATAATGTTCTCACTGCTGGGACACAGGCCTGCTGTCTATAATGTTCTCACTGCTGGGACACAGGCCTGCTGTCTATAATGTTCTCACTGCTGGGACACAGGCCTGCTGTCTATAATGTTCTCACTGCTGGGACACAGGCCTACTGTCTATAATGTTGTCACTGTTGGGACACAGGCCTGCTGTCTATAATGTTCTCACTGCTGGGACACAGGCCTGCTGTCTATAATGGTCTCACTGCTGGGACACAGGCCTGCTGTCTATAATGTTCTCACTGCTGGGACACAGGCCTGCTGTCTATAATGTTCTCACTGCTGGGACACAGGCCTGCTGTCTATAATGGTCTCACTGCTGGGACACAGGCCTGCTGTCTATAATGTTCTCACTGCTGGGACACAGGCCTGCTGTCTATAATGTTCTCACTGCTGGGACACAGGCCTACTGTCTATAATGTTGTCACTGTTGGGACACAGGCCTGCTGTCTATAATGTTCTCACTGCTGGGACACAGGCCTGCTGTCTATAATGGTCTCACTGCTGGGACACAGGCCTGCTGTCTATAATGTTCTCACTGCTGGGACACAGGCCTGCTGTCTATAATGTTCTCACTGCTGGGACACAGGCCTGCTGTCTATAATGTTCTCACTGCTGGGACACAGGCCTGCTGTCTATAATGTTCTCACTGCTGGGACACAGGCCTGCTGTCTATAATGGTCTCACTGCTGGGACACAGGCCTGCTGTCTATAATGTTCTCACTGCTGGGACACAGGCCTGCTGTCTATAATGTTCTCACTGCTGGGACACAGGCCTGCTGTCTATAATGTTCTCACTGCTGGGACACAGGCCTGCTGTCTATAATGTTCTCACTGCTGGGACACAGGCCTACTGTCTATAATGTTGTCACTGTTGGGACACAGGCCTGCTGTCTATAATGTTCTCACTGCTGGGACACAGGCCTGCTGTCTATAATGGTCTCACTGCTGGGACACAGGCCTGCTGTCTATAATGTTCTCACTGCTGGGACACAGGCCTGCTGTCTATAATGTTCTCACTGCTGGGACACAGGCCTGCTGTCTATAATGGTCTCACTGCTGGGACACAGGCCTGCTGTCTATAATGTTCTCACTGCTGGGACACAGGCCTGCTGTCTATAATGTTCTCACTGCTGGGACACAGGCCTACTGTCTATAATGTTGTCACTGTTGGGACACAGGCCTGCTGTCTATAATGTTCTCACTGCTGGGACACAGGCCTGCTGTCTATAATGGTCTCACTGCTGGGACACAGGCCTGCTGTCTATAATGTTCTCACTGCTGGGACACAGGCCTGCTGTCTATAATGTTCTCACTGCTGGGACACAGGCCTGCTGTCTATAATGGTCTCACTGCTGGGACACAGGCCTGCTGTCTATAATGTTCTCACTGCTGGGACACAGGCCTGCTGTCTATAATGTTCTCACTGCTGGGACACAGGCCTGCTGTCTATAATGTTCTCACTGCTGGGACACAGGCCTGCTGTCTATAATGTTCTCACTGCTGGGACACAGGCCTGCTGTCTATAATGTTCTCACTGCTGGGACACAGGCCTGCTGTCTATAATGTTCTCACTGCTGGGACACAGGCCTGCTGTCTATAATGGTCTCACTGCTGGGACACAGGCCTGCTGTCTATAATGTTCTCACTGCTGGGACACAGGCCTGCTGTCTATAATGGTCTCACTGCTGGGACACAGGCCTGCTGTCTATAATGTTCTCACTGCTGGGACACAGGCCTGCTGTCTATAATGTTCTCACTGCTGGGACACAGGCCTGCTGTCTATAATGTTCTCACTGCTGGGACACAGGCCTGCTGTCTATAATGTTCTCACTGCTGGGACACAGGCCTGCTGTCTATAATGGTCTCACTGCTGGGACACAGGCCTGCTGTCTATAATGTTCTCACTGCTGGGACACAGGCCTGCTGTCTATAATGGTCTCACTGCTGGGACACAGGCCTGCTGTCTATAATGTTCTCACTGCTGGGACACAGGCCTGCTGTCTATAATGTTCTCACTGCTGGGACACAGGCCTGCTGTCTATAATGTTCTCACTGCTGGGACACAGGCCTGCTGTCTATAATGGTCTCACTGCTGGGACACAGGCCTGCTGTCTATAATGTTCTCACTGCTGGGACACAGGCCTGCTGTCTATAATGGTCTCACTGCTGGGACACAGGCCTGCTGTCTATAATGTTCTCACTGCTGGGACACAGGCCTGCTGTCTATAATGGTCTCACTGCTGGGACACAGGCCTGCTGTCTATAATGTTCTCACTGCTGGGACACAGGCCTGCTGTCTATAATGTTCTCACTGCTGGGACACAGGCCTGCTGTCTATAATGTTCTCACTGCTGGGACACAGGCCTACTGTCTATAAAGTTCTCACTGCTGGGACACAGGGCTACTGTCTGTGAGAGGGAGTGGACATAATCTCCCACGCGGGCCCAGTACTTGGTAAGTACTTACATAAAAGGTCCATGTAACATCACGGCCACGCTGCCCTCGAACACCAATAACACTATTGACAAAATGTTCAAACAGCAAATATTAATAATGCTGAAAATTATGCCGATGGCAACGCGACGGCTCAGCAATACGGAGACTATTTGGTCCAAAGATAAAAGGCTCTAAAACCTTATCTATATCTTGAGGTCAAGGGTTGTCTGAAGAGTTTTTGACGACAAGAATGTCTTACGCTGCAATAGAAAGGATTTTTTTTCTTTCTTTCCTAAGCCATAAGTATTTTTACCCGTGATTTTGATTACATTTAATATTTGTAAATAGTTTAATATCGTCACAAAAACTTTAAACAAAAATTAAGGCCTCCGTCTCAACTTGCTTATTATTTTCCTCCAATTTCATGTTACTGGCAACGCCATCTATCAACAGTTGAACACACTAGCTAAGCCGAGCATCTCACTGGAATACATTAGTTTACCGACAGTAGCGACATGCACTGGCGAGTAGCGAAACTACAGCATTGGTGAAGTTCCTTTCAGAACTGAAAAGATGGTGTTGTTTCTAAATTGGTAGTATGAGGTTGCTTTTAAAATAGTCAGTACTGAAAATTAAACCAGCAGGCTCTAATTTAGAAATGAATGTTTGTCTCCTGAAATACCACGATGTAACAACGACTAGGTTTGTTAAGGGGCTGCTTCTTGTCTTATGGTTTGTAAGGCTTGCTCCACCGGTTCGGGTCTTAATGATTCGGCATAGCCAAGCGGTAAAATCAAATATAATAATTTGCGCCTGACTGTGGCGAATCATGAAGAACCGAGCAACAATTATCGACAGAAAAAAGGGGTGTAAATAATTATGGCAACTTCTTTTTTAACAATTCATTATTTGAGAGGTTATTCCGAGTCTATTCATAGTAAACGATTTGTGTACCTAGGTAGTTTTAGTTGTATGAAACCAATAGCATCACTAAATTATTTCTGGTTTTTTTTTCTATGTTTTTAAAAATGTAATTTTCCAGTGCAAAAATACATGGCGCTATGTGAAACTTTTTCGCACGAAAAAATTACTTGGACACTACCTTATACTGCCACAGGGCTTCTACTGCGAATTTGATAATGTTAACTTTCAAAATAATTTCGTTATACAATTCGCCGCTTTCCGTGACTGAAAGCAATTTTCAGCATTACAATTAATTTATCTCTTAGAATTAAGAAATTAAAATTATACCTAATTAGTATTCCAGTTTCTATAATTGGTTAATAAATTTACTTCATTTCTGTGGGCGTGGCTTGGGGCGGCCTGTAGGGGCTTGCTTGATTCACACCCTGTATTCAAGGACAATGGGTCTTTTACTTAGGAAGGCTAAAATTCATTATAAGAAGTCGAGAGGTGTCGTGGGACACTCGGTTCGTACGAAGTTCCTTTTACTGTATATTATGTATTAAATAACAGTGACAATGAAATATATTAACAATGTTTGAGAGTAATTAAACAAAAAAAGCATAAAACATGAAGGAATGGTAATAAAATAACAATTAAACACATACTGTAGGAAAAGGGTCGTGTAGGCCAAAATGTTACACCTTGTTCGTCTAGCTCTCACCCGCCAAGTGTGCACAGCACCTATAACGTGTAATATCTAAGGAACTTCGTTCCAATAAATCAAGGGAAAATAATTCTTAAGCAAATTGACACCCTACGTCCACTTGCCGTGTTATAGCCATTAAATACAAGTATCAAAGAAAGACATTTGTGGTTTGATTTGAATATAAATGGTCCGTATAACCATTTATTTATGTTGGTATTCAATTTGGTTAACAATTAATTTACCTGGCTTCGTCCAAGTGCTTCGACCGGGGATCGAACCTGCAACCCCAGTGCCCAGTCATGGCTACACTCAGTATTATCGCGAAGTGGTTCATTGTCACATAATCCCTTACATCGTCGTTATACGCGGCCCTTGTAATGTAATAACTTGAGTCAAGTCGTTTGCGCGACGACGACGGGGCGGGCTCAACTTTCAAACTGTGCTTCATTTTAATCAGCGCCTTTGTTTCCGACTCGACAAGATATTGTTACTTATCGCCAAGTGACAGCTGTGTAAACACTCCCTTGTGTGCTTAGCAACTTTATATCTTTTGAATATCCGTACTTTTGTAAAAGTTTTTGAAACTGTAATATTGAATGATATTTCAAACTTTTCTCACTCTCAAATGTTAATGATATTTTAATGGAGAGATTTCATTCGGAGATAAAGATACAGTCAACGACAAAACTCGCTGATTATTTCAGAATCATCATCTTCCTGCCCGTATTCCATGCTACTTGTGGTCGGCGCAACATTTTTTCTTCTTCCATTCTCCCCTGTCAACCGTCACGCTATCATTCACTCCCTTCTATTTCATATCATTCCTCAGCCTCACACAATCCATCCCTCTTTTCTTCGGCCTTCCTCTCCCTCTCCATCCATCAACATGTATATTCATCACTCTTTTAGTCACATGCGTTTCGTCCCTTCTCATCACATGCCCATACCAAGCCAAACGATTTCCTTTCAACTTTTCTGTCACTGGCGCCACTTTCAAACTTCCTCTTTTAAACTCATTTCTTACTTTATCCATTCTCGTCACTCCACACATCCATCTCAACATTCTCATCTCCGCCGCATACAATCTTTTTTCATCCGTCTTCTTCACAGCCCAGCATTCAGACCCATAAACTACGACAGGCCTTATCACGGACTTATAAATTTTCCCCTTTAACTTGAGGGGCATCCGTAGGTCGCAATTTGTCGCAAGTTGTTGATTATTTCTGAATATTAACTTTATTTAAGAGTACTTAAGTACATGATGATTTAAATTCTACTTGTCGTCAGACTATTCTTTACTCTTGTTTACAATAAAACGGACTGGCTGTCACAAGATGTAGAAGCACACTATTTTAGAACAATTGTTACAATATGTCTGTCAAAGTCTGAAACCAATACCTAAACAAATCAGTCATACAACATCATACAAGTTCTGAACAAACATAAATAGCAACTTATGTATAATATATATATATGTATTTATTTGATATTTTAACCGCTATAACTTTTATATGACGGTGCAAGGAAAAGCTAACTTAAGTCTACGGGGATGTACGCTTAAGGAAACGTTAAGTATCGGTTGATATTACGTATAAGTTATAAGAAATCCATATTGCAGTCATCATTTCCTTATATTGCCATGACCACCATTATAGTTATTATGCTTGTCAAACGAAATTCATTGATTAAAAGAATAACCCATTAGAACTATGCATCAAACACAATACTATTACACAAACTAGCAACAACTAGCAACATCAATCAAACATACAATTATTTTTTCGGCAAAACATAATGTTGTACGAATATTGTGTATAGTATATATCTCTATCTACTTGCTTCGCCCTAACGGGGCCTTGTACTCATAAGTTTCGTTCTCAGTCAGAGCCTGTGGCTGTGTGTAAATCGTGCAATACATAGCATAGATGCCCGTTTCCTGTATTTACCTTTTGGCCGTGATTTTGATGGAATTAAAACATTTTTCAGAAATCGTAGCCAAAGGTAGCCTTTGTAACATGCATGAGTTTTACCCACGATTACTTTTTAATTTTACATCTGCAATCCCTTACAATCTCAGTTTCAATCAGTAATAATTTCGCCAATTTAACCCCAAACAACTTCCAACCAGTTCCACCCTTGTAACTTCAGCAAAAGGCAACGTTTCCCCGAGCGCCGCAGTCGTTTATGCCTCGTTCCGCGCGCGGATTTCATTACTTTACAACATAAAATAAAACTTAACTGCCGTTTTTTTTTCGTCGAAAATATTTGATGTCCCTTTTATAGGCGGTCGAGTAAAGTTGCGTAAAGTAAAATAGCGGGCGTGGAATTATTACCGGGTTTCAGTAACGTGCTGCTGATGGTTCCTGGGCCCTAATGATTAAGGCAGTTAATCTGCGGGTGTGTTTTATGTCTTTGGCGTTTTTTTTTTGGTTGAATTATTGAGGAATTAAAATGTAACTAAGCTTTGGTTTTTGTGGACATTTTTATTTTTTCATGAAGCAAAGCTCCAAAAAGAAATCTGCTACGATAAACTTAGCATAGCACACATCCTGCCAAAGAGTATTACTATCCATTAGTATCCCACGACATCCACAGTAAAATTAATTACGAGGCGGTTATTCATTTTTCAATTATTTTTAAATATACGCACGTAATTAAAACTCCAGAAATAACCTTCCATCATTTATATTTTTACATGGCTTTATTTTAAATCGGATATTACAGCGTATACTCGATAAAAGCAATTATTTGAACAATGAAACGGTTTAATGAAATAACAGAAGATTTAATGGATTTGCGCTTCGATTTGTGTCTTCAAGTATCTTCTGAAAGTACTTCGAATTTGTTTATTTTGGGGTGGTTATTAAAAAGCTATGTTTTCCTTGTGTTCAGCTTTTTTATCACGATGCTTGTTTGATTTTTTCCCGTAAAACATCAGAATACAATTATACAGGGTGATTGGAAGATGGGTGCAAAGCTTGAAGGCGAAGATAGTACCTACAGACAATTTAGAACCATTCAAGCAATTGTTGTCTTAGACGAAATCCACTTTTTTTCGAAATTTCCCAAAATTTTAAGTAAACTGCTTATTTATGGCCAAGTTGAATGATAAATGAATTTATTTTATTTAATTAAAGTTTTGACGGAACCTATCCAGCTCGTCCCGCCATCTCCTACGTTAGGAGATGGCGGGACGAGCTGGATAGGTTCCGTCAAAACTGGAAGGAGGACGCGCGGGCTCGCGGAAGATGGAAGGAGTGGAGGGAGGCCTTTGCCCAAGAGTGGGACAGCGTAGGCTAAGATAAAAAAAAAAAAAAAAAAAAAAAAAAATTAAAGTAATGTGTAAGCAATCTAGCAAAACATGGTTTAGGCCTCTGTGTCATTAAACTTTTTTTTTTACAGACATTTAAAGTTCACAAAAATTTTAATATTTTTATAATTCTTTTTTTAAACCTTATTTTAAAAATAACGGATGGAGTTAAACCTTTTTGAAAACATGCTTGATAATCTTTTTTTTTTCGAGGTATCACTTACGCGGATATCTTACCAATTATTGAAATTAGGACCTACAAACCAATTAGAGGGAGAAATTTTAAACTTTAGAACATTTGAATTGAGATTTTTTATTTTTCATGTTCAAAATTACTGCCGTGATTCCTAATACAAGCACGGCTCTGTCTTCTCCCTTCTGTTGTTGTTATTTTCAACAACATCTCCAGCTCTATGGTTTCAAACGCTGAATTAATTCTCCCCATCAATTCTTCTCTCGTGTTTATTGCATTCGTATACACTAGTTCCTTGGCCCGGCCCCACACGAAAAGTCAACCGGGGTCAGATCTGGTGAGTGAGCGGGCCAAGGGATGGGTCCATCCTGCCAATCCAGCTGTCAGGAAAGCAATTGACAAAGACAACAATCCATATTTTTAAGAAGCAGGTATCGATCTCTGTAAATGTATGGGCTGGAGTAATTGGCAGAACGTTGATTGGGCCCCACTTCTTACCAGATCCTTTGAATGGAGAATTTTTTTTGCAATTTGTACAAAACGATTTACCAGTGCTGTTAGTGGAATCCGGTGTCCCGATATTCGAAAGAGACCAAACAGTCATCTTTCGGCAAGACGGCTGCCCAGCACATTGGACGTTAAATGTAAGGGAACATTTAAAGAATTGCTTACACACATCACACACACAACAGACTCATCACTATCACAGGCCGATAACTAGCTATTATTTTAATGACACATATACGCTCACTACCACAACGTAGCACATACACTTATTGAAATACGCTTCTTCTCCACAGTAAGGCAACGGCACCAAAGGGTCACCCCCGTAGCACCCCTGTGGATGTGTCCATTGCCGAAATTCCCGTGTAGCCAAACCCTCAGGAATTAGCCAAGTTTCCTGCAACGCCACCAAATCACAGGATTGACAAAGCTCCCTAATACTATCCACGGAACGTTTTAAGCTTTTGCAATTGAAGCTGCCAAAACGGTAATTGGTAAGATATCCGCGTAAATGACACCTCAAAAGAAAGAGCGATTATCAAGCATATTTTCAAAAATATTTGAATAAAAAAAGCTACAACCGTTTCTAAATGTCTGTAAAAAAATGTCTAATCAAATCAAATCAAATATGTTTATTTGTCAGAAAATGGTAGAATAGATCCATACTATGGCGTACAAATATTTCTATTAAAATGAAGGCTTATTTATTAACATTTGAATTAGTAACCATGAATCACATAATAAAATATAAATATTATTGTAATAAAGATCGAAACTGTATTGTGTTTATAATAAGTCATGTCATTAATATTGAATAATTATGTCGAGAATATAATATTAAAGATAATTATGTTAGTGTTGGATATGGTAGAATAATTTTTATTTAATAGGTTACTAGCGACTTATCCTCTAAATATTCTTTGACACTGTAATATTTTTTGTCCAATAATAGTCTAATCTATCACCCTTTTGAACAGCGATGATGGCAAATCTTGAATGTTATTAGGCAAATGGTTAAAAATAATTATTGCCATGCAGCAAATATTTATTTTGTATAACATTAATTTTATTTGGGGCAGTTTCAATTTGTCTTTGTGACGTAGGTACTCGACTATTTATGTTGTAACTCCTTTTTTCAAATAAATTTTTTTTTTTTTACAAACATGCATGTTTCAAATATAAAAGACATGGTAAAGACAGTATTTTATGTTCTTGGAATAGCGGTTTACAGCTATCTAAAAAGTGAGCTCCACACATTGCCCGAATACATTTTTTTTGTCCTTTAAAAACTCTTTCCACGTCTGCTGAGTTGCCCCAGATAATAAGACCGTATCTCAGTAAAGATGCTACATATGCATGGTAAGCAACCGTTGCGGTATTTAAGTTAACCGTTTGTCTTATTTTTTTCAGGACATATACAAATCGATCTATTTTTTTCGATTAATCGATCTATTTTCTAATGACACAGAGGCCTAAAACATGTTTTGCTAGAATGATTACACATTACTTTAATTAAATAAAATTAAAATAAATTCATTTATCATTCAACTAGGCCATAAATAAGCAGTTTACTTAAAATTTTGGGAATTTTAGAAAAAAAACATAAAATTTAGGTAAAAAAAGTGGTAAAACTACGTCTAAGACAAAAATGGCTAGAATGGTTCTAAATTATCCCTACTATCTTCGCCTTCAAGCTTTGCACTAATCTTCCAATCACCCTGTCATTTTAAAAGATTTTAAAATAAAATATACTTTTTCATGCTTGAAAACTCAGATACTTGTAAGCTGTGCCGTGTTCGCGACTCGACAATATTTCTGGATCAGAATGTGAACTTTCGGAATCGGAATGCTGTCGTGAAGATGTCGTTCGAGAGAAATTGTCTGTCGTAGAGTCTGCGAGTGACGGTACGCAAATCATGTTGTATTCGCTCTACGAGAGGCTTACAGGCAAACAATTGTTTATTTTTTTTGTAATCCCAAACAATAATCACGTAAAGTCTCTCTGTATGTCTGTCCGTGAGTACGATCATAACTGCCAATCAGAGTGATTTTCTTTAATTCATAGATCATCTTTTATGTGTCGGTTTAAGTAGCGTGTTTTTGTCGCAACTTACACTGGATTTGACTCGAGACAAGTGTAAAAACTGAAACTACATATTTTAAAACGAGGTGCTGGCTCTAAAGTACAAAATGTTTGGTCACATCATGTTATTCTCATACAAAGTTTGAAAATGGTAATGATTTGTCGTATATGAAATGAGTACACCACAATTATATCTATGCAATGTTTTTATACCATAATCATCACAATCCAGTAATTCCCATTAACCTAGAATGTGAAACGTCTCGGGCAGACGATTAATTTGGAGCAAATAATAATCTTTTACTACCTCTCCTTAAACTCGATTATCTGTGGAATTTGAGAAAGTATTCTAATGGCATCCGCAGTCGTTGTGAAGTTTGAAGGTGAGCAATGTTATAAATTCATAATTTTATTGTATTAAGGTTGGATTCTGCGGAGAAAAAACGCGAAAATAAGAACAAACAGGAAACAGTTTGGCTTCCATTAAGAGTAAGTTTTTTGGTGTTATTAATAAGTTAGCGGAGTTAAACAATATACTGCGATTGTCTACTTACTTGATTTCGCAAAAACCGGACACACTATAAATTGTTTTGAACTATAATCATAATACTAGTCTTCACAGCATTTTTAACTTTTTAATAATTTTTCAAAAAGTAATAACTGCCAAGTTTTCATTGATGTTGCAACTTAACCCAATTTTGTTGCTGATTGTGCCTTAATTATAATGCCGGGTGTCAACACACGTTCAAACAAATTCGCTTAGTTGTGTTACATTTCATGTTATATTGCTTGGGACAGCTCATTTGTGTTACTGTTCATGTTAAGTTTCATCAATCTGCACCGTCCATAAGATTTTTTATTTCATGGCTTGTCAGTTCTTATAACGTTCTAAAAACAAGCTTCTAGTATAAATGTCAGAATAATTGTCTTCTTACCTCAGCAGTGAATCGGTTGCCCCCCTTCCCCCCCTTGCCGTGCTCGGGGGAGTGGCGTAGCGCCTTCGTGTCGATCTGCACGTTCGTCTGCATCCTGCGCCGGCGCACTATTGCCCCCGCGCACTATTACCCACGAGCACTATTACACACACGAGTAACTACGCCTAGCCACTATAAAACACTTCTATCATACTCATACTACATTTTACTTTGACTCCTTAGTTGAAATGTTTATGATTTAGTTCAACATCAGTCTTGTTTTTTCCAGCTGTATAATTTACTGAATAAATATTAGACATTACTTTTTCAATTTCAATGTCTTTCATTGATACAAAAATCACATTAAAGTACACATCAAACTGCCCGTGTGTTTATATTTTTACATTTACCGCAGCTTTAACCCACTTCTACTCTGTAACTTTACGAGGTGTCTTTAAAGGTGCATTTCCACCGGTCATAGCGTTTTACAGCACTCTTTTACGACACTTATACGATTTCATTTGCACCTTAACTGCGCACTTTTATACGCCTCAACGTATTTCAACGCGGTTTCATTTTATATGGAAGTGTTCATTATGTTAAATGCTGCGTTTTACACCTGAAACAAACAAATTTTATTGTTACTCATGATGATACATAACTTGACAGAATGATGTTATGATAATGCGCGTAAAATAAATATTTTTTTAAACGTGAGCAGAAATATTATTTGAAACATTTATTCTGGGCCATAGGGTAAACAGAGATTTTTATAATAAAACTGAATGATTTCAGAACTAAAGACGCTTTTACCATCCGAATTTATAAAACCAACCACGTCGTACCTGTCGCTTGCTACGTCGTAGCTGTAGTTCTTACGTCGTATCTGTCGCTTGCTACGTCGTAGCCAATATAGCAAGCGGTAGCTACGAGAGGATGTTGCATTCTTAACAAATCCAACGTAGTTTGAACACATGTCTTAATAATGTATTTTCTTTCTAATAGTTGAGAAGATAAATTTTTTGGGTTCTTCTGACAAAATATTATTATTGTAACCAAACCGTAGTAATATGAAACTACAAGTGAAAGCTTTACCTGCGTTAAAAACAGTCATCAAGATATACAAAGAAACATGTGAAAAAAAAGCTGACGCTTTTAATAACCTCTTTTTTTGTCTCGGCGCAGTTTCCCATATCGTAACTAGATGGCGTGCGGATCGATTTAGATCTCAGTATGGTTTCGTTCACACTCAAACGATATAACGTGTGGTTGTCTAAATGTAGAATTATTCAATAATCCCGGAATTTTTGCACGGTCGTTTCACATTTATTGTGTGTAAATGGCCATTATCATACCATATCGTAGTTATTGTATTGTATAAGTATTTGCTGTAAGGGAAATAAATGAAAATAAATTTGTTAATTGGCTCAAACAATATCAGATATAAAAACAATGCAAGGAGTTCCTACCTGCTAAACTGTATTGCACTATATTTTATGCGACCAAATCTTGGCTTTTTCAAGAACCACAACATCGAAATTCCCATCAGTACAACTCATACACAGTTGAATTTTCGTTGTTGTTCAAAAGTTGAAAATAATGCTGTTTCTAGAACAAAGTAACCGCGTTGTCACAGTTCGCTACTACAGTTGCTGCACAAACGCATCTGACTCGCAATCTTCTAGGTAAATATCAAAATTCAACAGTCACACCACTGAAAATATTACTTTCAACTATTATATAAGACATACAGGTTCAGTTTATAGGACGTACCTACAGTAGGCTGCATTATTTGTTACGAGACTATCAATATCCTTAAAAAGTGGGTGAGTAATTATATTGATTGCTCTAAGCACCAAACTGATTCCTAACATAGATTAGTAGTACATACATTAAAGACTAATTATTATTATTACAAAAACGAGTGAGGTTGGGGGAGTGTGTGTGTGTGCGAGGATCATATAAGAAGTTCCTTACACGATCCGCGCACACACACACACTCGTATATAAGAGAAAGTGACATGGAGGGGGCATAACACTTTTTCCTTACGTGACAATTTCTACCAGTCAATTCCTACCCCAAACCAGGCCTCCGTCACTCCTTGTACTTGCGCGCTATAATTACCTACCGCCCGGCCGAGCGGTCTCGGGCCGTTTGCGGAGCAAATTCAGTGCTGTGGGATCGCGCGGTGCGAAACAATCACAACTGTACGTTTGAGCATTTAGGCACATTTTAGCATGCAGCGGTTGCTTCCGCGATGGAGTAGGCTATTATAGTAGTAGGTACCTATTGGAAATTTTCTACTGAGTGAAGTATCTGTTACGTTTGGGTACAGATTTCTAAATAGTTAGGTACCTATTTAGCAATCTGTGCCCAAACTAATTTGAGGAATTTCGTTCCAAAAAAAGTTTTGGAATTCTATAGAGTAGGTAAATAGTTTTTTACTAATAGACAAAATCTTTAGTATGTATTGGAGCTTCGCAGTTAAATTTTTACAGCGTTGTTGTTAATAAAAATGAGTTATAGCTGTTCAACAAGTACACCAAGAAGAGAACAGTTTTGTGTAACTATTAACTATTCATGGATTAGGTACTTGTTTTGATAAGAACAAGTGATGACGTAAACATTTCATTGGTTATGGACTACCGATCCCTAGTGACATCATAGTACAAGTTACAAGGTTTTATTAATTGTATTTATATAACAAACATGGTGGCTGAAAAGCAGGAAATACAGCTTTCAATTGAAAATCAAGAATTTCAGCGATAATTATCGGGAACATAATTTAAATTTATAAAATTCTTCTTTTCTTTGTGTTAGTGCCGTAACTTTATGAACCGGTGAACCAGTCACCATGATATAGCAGGGCTGACTGCCCAGGATGCGTCAGACGTAGGTATGTACCTATGGTCTGTTCCAAAAGTATTTCATAACAGTGTCAACTAAACCTTTCTAGGTTTAATTCTTACGCAATCGCTCACCAAAGGGAAATAAGAACACATGTAATCTGTATTGGATTTCAACTTTAAATTTCTCTTTTTCTATAAACTACTTGGTTTAAAAAATAACATTATTAAATTGTGATTGACAAATCTTCGACTGAAATTGAGGTTATACAAATAACGATAATAAATAATTGTCAAAACAAAAACATTTTTACGGCAATTTAAAATAAGAATTTCAGGTCAAATAATCAAATCGAAGCACTCAATTTGTAAGTGGCAATATAAATTGGAATGCACAGGCACGTTTTCTGATTTATTTATTTTTATTTTCATTAAATAATTTTGCAACAGACCGTACTTGAGGGCTTGTAATAGTTCAGCTGAAATTCCTATTTTGCCCCCACTTACCCGCGCCGTGTATCACTCTATCCCGCTCGCAATGTTAAACTGATTCAGTTAGAGTGAACTAGACTGTTGATGGACGAAGGCAATAAATTATTAAATTATGATTATATACGGTATAAGACGGTACTTTTTGTTAATGCATTACTAAAAAAAAAGAGGGTACCTACATAAATAAATAAATTACACGAAACTCAAAATAGAAATGCTGAATATGCTGATCCATTTAAGTAAACTGTCGTAAGTATTAAATAACGCTTACCTTCTACTAACATTTGTACCTACTTCATCTGTTGTTGTAGGTAGATTCTTCACTTTCTTCGAATAGCATTAAATTAACTGTTTAGGAGTCATTTTTTTATCGTAGTTTTTATTAATAATACGACTATTCGTGCTTTGTTCAAAAAACCCATAGTTTTACTGTCGCAGAACTAAATAACACACAGTATGGTCCGTCGTGCTCGGCGACCTGTTGCGCTTTGAGTGCACCGTGCACGGATCTATTCCGTCATCCGTGCAATCTAATCTACGTTGATCGAGAAAAACAGGTTTTGCTGAGACTTTGTTGTTTGGTTTTTGTTTTTTTTTTTCTTATTTGTATTTGTAATGATATGTACGTGATTACTAGTTTATTTATTTATTTATTTATAAGTATGTATTAGGTATGTTGAAACTGTGTGTACTCCCCGTTACTTTTCCCTAAGGGTTCATTAGAAAACTAGCGTCAGACAGCATCTGTCTAGCATTAATGCTGAAATGAACCTTTTTGGCGCAGCCATGAGGCACACACTATTGTTGTCTGAAACATTATTTGTTATTTTATTAATTTTGTATTTTGTGTTTCACGAACGGTGTCCAAATAAACTTTTTTCTTTCTTTTCTTTCTTTATTATACGAAATCGAAGTCATATGTAGGTATAGAATAAATATATAATAAATAAAATGGAAATATATTGAAAGTTAAATTATTCCTAAGTACATTATAAATGAACTAATACTTAATTTATAATGTACTAATGAATAATTTAGCTAGTTTACCAAGGTTACCTACGGTCAACAAAAAATAGGCGCTTGGGAAATCATCGTCTATCTTGTAAAATACGAACGCGCGATGATGAGCTCTAATATAGAGTTGTAACAACTCTTAAATTGGTCGAGCAGTTGACAACTCTCAAATCGGTTGTCAAATAAACATGTACTTATGATTATAAGTACTTTTGACTCTATCGAGACCAGGTCAAAATCAAAATCAAAAGTCATTTATTCAAATTAGGTAGTTACGTCAACATTACAAGGTCGTAGGTCTGTTTTGGAGTCGGAGATGCAAATTCGATACATCCAAGTGCTGAGGTGTCTTCATGAAAACGCAACAACGACAGTCCACCCTCAAGACCAGCAAACTAAACATACCCATGTAAAGGGGTGAGAGAAGAGCACGTAATTTCCCCAAAATTATTCTCTAATATTATTGGGGGATATACATATTTCAGACGATGAACTGGAAAGGACGCGGCATTAACATCCACAGTAAGTAGGTAGATCTCACACTTAATATTTGCAGATGACATTATCATAGCGGATTTTTTTTTTGAGGATGGGAATTCATCAAATGACCCCTCCCGCTCTGGGTGGAGTGGAAGGGAGTGTCAGACTATTACTGACTAAAACCCACCCGTGTTCCTTCCTTAGCCCTTTCTGTTCCAGGGCAGCGGTAACCCTTTCGGACGATCCCGCCGCCCTGGCAGGCTTCGGCCCTGTCGGGCCCCGTCCTCTGCTGACTTCTCTTTGAGGCGCGCGTGGAACACAACGCGCCGTTTGGCACGGGCCTGGTCCTGATCGGACGGTGAGCTACCCATTACTCACCGCCCGCAGGCCCGCGCCTACGGTGGCCGGGAGTCGTCACGCGGCTCCCGACGCCCGGAGCGTCTCCCGCGGCGGCTGAGGCGTGAGGTGTTCTCCCTCAGCCTCCCCGCCACCTCCTTCGCTAGCATGACTGCTTCGCAGAAGGAGGTGACTGCCTCCCACTCCCTCTCGCCCCGGACCATGACTTGAACCAGGGCCGGGCGCGAGAGGTCGCCGCCGTTGCCGATCGCCTCTACGAGGACACGGCGGGGCTCCGCCCAAGCAGGGCAGACCTCCACCGTATGCTCCACCGTGTCCTCTGGGCGATCCTGGCAGTGGTGACACCCGGGCGTCTCCTCCCGCCTGATGATCATAGCGGCTGAATCGCTGCATGACTTGCAGCAGATGCTGTACAGCCTAGTTGATTCATACGCAATGGTCTCCGGATAAACTTAGACAAAACCCAGGTTATGTTCAATGATTGCTGTCAATGTTAATGCTTTCAAGGTTGTCCGAGAAAACTTTTACCTACGGAAAACTCTGCAGTTTCGTAAGAACAACTTTGAGAGGTTAACAAAAGAATTTAGCTGGGTTAATTGGGCAGCGTAATACTCAACGTAATACTCAACGTAATACTCAACGTAATACTCAACGAGAAGACTCGATGAAGCTCCCTAAGCTTCATGGAGTCTTCTTGTTGAGTATTTCACGGAGCCTAAAGACTAAGATCTTCAATGAGTGCGTCTTGTCTGTTATGACTTACGGAGCCTGGTAGTGCGCAAACAGGAAATTTTCACACCAAAAATAAAAGTCGATTCCCAGCAATTGGTTTTGTGCAATGTTACTTAGTTTGATATGCGACGGCTATGGGCCTTTTTTACATCCTGTATATATGTATTTTTATTTTACAACGGTTTAGGCGCCTACCCTTACTGCTTCTTTTCAAAAAATCCACCTGTATTTATACATTTGTAGTAATTGAAATATATTTTCAGTATCACAAACCTATCTCAAATAAAATAATTTATACATATTTTTTTTTACTGAATACATATATTGAAAACACCATAAAAAATTTGGAACGGTCTAAAATAGGGACGTTTACCTTCCTACATTTTTGACAATGTTTTGACATTGACGTGAGATTACGATTTTGAACCATTTCAGAGATGATTTTATAAATGAAAACTACAAAATTTGGAAAAAATAAAAATACGGGTGCCTTATTTTTACATCTAAATTTAATTTTACATTATTATATAATTTCTTCAGAACATACAACGTTGTCAATCGGGTATTTTGAGCGCAAGCGAAGTGACACGGGTTCCCCGTCTGATAGCCGAAACGGTACTGAGTGACAAATACTGAATCGGGGTGTTGCCGGGCGGCATAGCAGTTCAAAGTGTGAGTGGTTATAAAGTTTGATATTTCCAATCTCCTCTGTTTACGTTAAATGTAACGATTAAAAAATAAAAACTAACAGATGACACCTGCTTTATGCATAGTTCGATTAGCCTGCAAACGACACCTCGCAATAGTCCTCATCTTTATTGTATATTCATTACAAAGTGAATACTACAGTATTGTTGAAACTACAGCCATTAATGCTAAGACAATTTTCGCAATCTGAGGTAGTACAAGCCCTTAAGTGGTCACCGGTGAAACCTCTTCAATCCACATTTTTGTTTTATAAAATTATAGAGCTTTCAGTATAATGCAAGGGCTGCCTAGGTACCCCACTTGACCAATATGGTAGTAGCTAGTAACTGCGTGCGAGTACATGATTACGTATTCCGTCGAGAAGGCAAACGCTTTGTGGAAATATGCGAGACGTTGCATATAAGCAGGATGACCATGAATCATACCAACAGGAAACATCATTCCGCCCCATCATTGATTTAAAAACTATTACCCATGTTAACTAATTCCCATGATAAGCGCAGTGGCTGCAGGTCTACAGGACGTGTACCTGAACGGATCAAATATTGGTATATCTAAGCACACGATACAGGAGAAATTTATTTTATAACCGTTGATATTAATGAAATAACAAATTGTGCCATAAAAGCATCGGTTGAGAAGTGTTTTATGATAATTTGTCGTTTCGTTTTACCGTTATGATGTAATTACAGAACATATATTATATACTTGAGGGAGGTCAGTAATTGCTATATTTTGCGTAAATGTCCAATTTTAATAGCAATTATGATATTGAAGGTTGTTACTTTAATCACGTAATTACTTGTGACAAACACTCCCGGAGGTGACGTACAACGGCGCAAATTGTGCTTCATTTGCTTTTTTGTTTATATGTATTTCTCAGTTCGAGTGTTCGGTTACATTATAGGAGCAATTTACTTTTATCGTATCATAAAAGTAAATTCAACGTTTGATTGATGGAAGAAATTATTTGTGTAGTTGCTGCTGCTGAATTCAAGCAGATTTATTTATACAAATAACGAAAATATGTACCTAATCTACACATTCTAAGTCATCATCTTTTCGGCCGAAAGACCTCCACTACTAGAGATAGACCTCCCCGAGCACCGCCACTTCAAGCAACGCCACTTCAAGCACCGCCACTTCAACCGGCTCTCTGCTTGCCACATCCAACGGTTTCGCGGATATGCGGCATGTTGTGTGTACCAATATTTTGTCATGTCTCGTGTGGTCACAGGAGGTGCGTGACTGCACCACGGCGGCCACGCTCAGTTATCTGTAACATATTATACAGCGCACGTAATTGACTCCATCTCACCGAGGAATTGTAAGGAACACGCGTTTATGAACAGTCAGCAATGTGCTTATACGCTACGTGTTAGCAGAAACAGCAATTTAGCGTTTTCATTGCATAATCAGCCTATAACGTTCCCACTGCTGGGACACAGGCCTTCTCTCTGTGAGAGGGAAGAGAGGAGGGGGTGTTTTCATTGATTAATAGTTATTGGAAAGGTGGTGTTCAAAGTGTCACGCCTCGACTCCATTTACGATTCTCCTGGGGTTCGTCGCTGGTAGTGATTGCTAGATAACTTCCTTTATTTACAATATTGCATCTATACTTAGTCGGGCAACTAATAAATGAGCATTAATCTTTTATCATAGACAAATTCAGCTAAAAGGTTTACAAGATCATCCTATCCACGCAATACGTCAAGAGATCCCTCTCTAAGCTAAGAGCAACGTGACAGAGTGTGTGTCGTCCCTCCGTCCTCTCATCTGTTACAATGACCGATGATGATGTTGTCCGTCATGATCTGAGGATCAGCAAATTAATGCTTATTCTGTCCCCACTTTGTCGGATTCCGTCAGTCTAAACGAAGTGAGAGTATTCTTTTACTGAACTATCCATACCTACAGAAAGGTTAGGGATGGCGGGAAGGGAGTGCTCTTACTCTTGCTCTGGCTCTATCTTCGATTGGTCTAAGCCCACCTTAACTCACTCATTACACACCCATACCACACACGTATACAATATACTACACACGGTTAAATTTAATACAACTAAATTAACTTTATGTTTAGATTAATTAATTTATTTGGAAGAACACTCGATTATTGCCGCCTCAGAAATCTTACCAACCGTGCTATGTATGAGCCTACCTACTATGTACCTAACAGTCTTGTAAGACGAAGGAGACTAGTCTCCACGAACAGAGAGTCCTAGTGTGGAGGCTAGTGCTATTTCAATATTGTAATGTTTTTCCTGAACAATAAAGTTTTTATTATTATTATTAACTGAACGAGTGTGTATTAAACTACGAAAACTGCTCTTGCTTTAACGAAAAAAAGACGCTGACCATGGTATTACCATGAACAGGCGATTGATTTTAATTTTTTTTATATAATTATAGTATTCGCAAGAGAATGTTTGTATGATGCCAAGTATCATCATTTTGAGAGAGTTTTTGAACAAATGGGTTTATATTCACTTTCAGAATAACTGAGGAGTTATCCACATTTCTAAATCAAATCATACTTTAAAATTCGCAAAGACCTCTGTGAGAGAGATTGATGAATATTCATTTGAATTTAAAAGTTTAGCATACCCACGCGGCACTCATACATACATGTACACACACACAGTTCAGAAATCAGCAATCTATTTTCAGTTTTAAGCTGACATTTTTCAGGGCAGCACAACTAGTTACTGAAACAAATGGAGCGTTTAACCGTATCGTAACCACGAAACCACGAAACTTTGAATTGGTTTGCAGTTTGCATCGTAAAATCCTTCTAGCTGCTAATACTTTTGTATTCAATTTAATATCACCCACATTAAAGCTTTTATTCGAACTCTTTAATGCGTCACTTAGTGTTAGTGGTACATTTAACAGCATTTACCACACACATGCTGCCGCGCTTTGCGCGCCAATCAATCATGAATACAGCGAGCTTAGCTTTCAACTAGTGCCGCCTCTGACGAACTTAAGGAAATGTTTAATTGAATATCGTAGATCATCTCGTAGTCGATAGAATTTAGAGTTCGTGAGGGAATACAAACTTCGAAGAAGTTTTAAAGTGTGGTCATAACTTCCATCTCTTGATAAGACCGCGCAATTTCTTGAAACCACGGACCAAATTTGTCCGTGCCTCTCACCCACAGGCGGAGTTAATTTACTGTCAGTCCAAGCTTATAATTATTTCGCACATCCTTACACATTGTATTGCCTCTCCTAACAAACAAAAGAATACCTACTCGGAAATGTTGTAATCTGCATAGGTACGTAAAATTAGACAGACGGTTACCAAACGTCGTGTGTGCGGGCACTAACTTGCTTCATTCATCATCAGTTGCGTGTCAATCAATGGCGGCGTCTCATATAAAAGCCATTACAGCTGGTTTGTTCAGTGTGCGGCAATTAGAACGTACTTAGTACTGCTTGTGTGTATGGAAAGCGATTTTTAAAGCTTCATAAAGTTGTGATCGTTTTTTGCAGCAGCACGGTTCTTTTTATCTCATATCGTGCTCGAGCACATAGCATATATGCATTGTGCTTATACATAGTTCATTCCGTGGTGAAAACCTTCGCTGGCGCTGACTGAGTAGGGTGTGTAACCCTGTTACAATATAAAACAGTTGCTTTAGTATGAAATTATAACAATTTACTACCAATTCTGTATGATTTCATTCAATTATAATAATACATAAATAACACATAGGAACAAGAAATAAAAAACGTTCAGGGGACTTCCTCAGTTAAGGACTTCATAACGCGATACTCGCACGCACACACAACCGATATCCAATGGCGCATGGAAGGGCCATAACGCTTGTTCTTTATTTGACCATTTCCACCAGTTTACTCCTACCACAAGTCGCATTAAAGAACTTCGTTCCCAAACATCCCAGAACAAAACAATCCCCTTTCTGTTATTATAAAGAGATAGCCACGAGAACGAACCTCATGACGGAAGCCGTAGCTCTACTCCACCGCAACAGTCACAACTTATGTAGCTAATAGTTTTACCGCCACATCGCTCCGCTCGGCTCCACTCGGGCGCACTCGGAACTACTCGGAAGTCATCGGCAATTGTTTGCTTCTTTTGTATTGCTCAAGCGAGCAATCAGTCGCTCCCTCGCAACAATTAGGTCAGCCGCAGACTGCGAGACCTAATACTTTGTGAATGCACTTATGAATGAGTAGTACGGCGAGCGGAATATGGGACATTCAAAGTGGGACTTGGTCGTTTTTAATTTATATTGTGTGCTCAAACTCCAAGGGTTTTTTAAATACCAATATTTACAAGATGGAGTCGAGTCTTTTATATCTCCGACAGTTTTAAAATTATTTCGTTTATCAAGTCTAGGACACATAATTCCTTTTGAAGGTACGGCACTGAGCAGACTATTGAATAGAAACTACATTTAATGAATTGGTAACCAAGATCATCATCATCTTTGACCAATGTTGAGTTGACATCAACCTAAAACCTTTTTAATGGCCGGGCCAATTTTATTAAACTGACGATTGGCGACTAACGAATAAAAAGATGGCTGAATGTCATTCTGAGGTATTGACAAGACGACGGAATTTACAGCTGAGTCGGTAAAGCACATACAATCGTGCAATCAGTCAATATTCTAATATTCTATACTTCCAAATAATAAACTAAATTTCCAAAAAAAATACTAAACTTCCGAAAAAAATACTAAGTTTCCGAAACGTTATAGCTTAGTGAAATTTGCAACGTAACACGCATATATATTTTTTAAATCGAAAAAGCTAGGTTAGGTTAGGTTAGACCTGTGACCACATAACGCACGAGCCGAGCGAGCGGAGCGAGCGGTGCCGCGGTAGCGGCCGGCGAGTGCCAGAAACATATTTTTGAATGTAAAACCAAACCACACAGCCACAGTGCCACAGTTATAAAATGTGTAAGATTGATTCTAAATTTATAATATAAAATAGGTAAGTTACGATAAAAATGATGACCTGTAGATTTCGGTAAAACGCAATTTAAGCTGGTGGAAAAATATAACGTCAGCAAATATTGTATTAATTTTTCATAATTTTTAGCATTTTATTCGGTCGTTTCTTTATTTGTATTCGCTTATAAGTTGTCGAAAAGTTAGTATTTAAAGCAGTACATATTTTGAGTATGCTCATATTTTAATTTTTTTTTCGGAGCTTTTATTACTACCCCATACTAATATTTATAAGAACGATGTATGTAAGTGCGCCTGGTTTCTCAAAGACCCATTGTTGACAGAATATGTATAATTTTTAAATTAAGTCAGAGGGTGAGCCCCTCTGACTTGCGAAGTAATAAAAGCCGCACGGGTCGATTGATTAGGTTAAGCTACGCTTGTCGCGGTCGGTCCATGGATGGGTGACCATCTATACATACCGAAATCCCTCCGTGCCTCACAAAGCACGCTAAGCCGTTGGTCCCGGCTGTCATTCTTGGATCTTTGACAGTCGTTATGGGTCATCAGTAGCCCGAAAGTCTGACAAGTGTCTACCAAGGGGTATCGTATTACCCAGTAACTGGGTTGTGGAGGTCAGATAGGCAGTCGCTTCATGTAAAATACTGGTATTCAGCTGCATCAGCAGTCTAACCGAGACTGGAAGCCGACCCCAACATAGTTGGGAAAAGGCTAGGCAGATGAAGACTCACTTCTGTGCTAATATAAGTAATCCCTTTAATTACCTCTCCCTCGTCGCGGCACCGCGGTGGTCTGTCCGCAGCCTGTGATTGGTCTAATAAAACTCGTTACCTCGGAACCGCTCCGACTCCACAAAACCATGAAATAGAGTTTCAAACATGAATATCTAATAACACTTCGCCAACTTAAATACTGGCACAGATTGAGTGATCTATGATATTTACGTCGTCAACTTGAGTCAAGTCTCGTCAGTAAATTATTATTATTATTATTATTATTAGTGCTACGCGTCTTCGCCGTAGCGCTACGGCATAGCAAAATTTGAAACAGGAAAATTTTGCTACTGAGGGCGAATTTCATCAATAAAACTGAGAGGCAATTCTCGTAATTTTAAAAACGTTCACAGTCTGATCTCAGTCTCAATCTGTCAAAAATACCTCTAATTTCCCTACATTTTGACAAGTTTTAGACAATTGTTTGTCGCCGAGATGAGAGTGCGACTACATTTTGAACGGGTACGGGTTTTACGGGTATTGGCCTTCTGAATTCTGACTGATTAAAATTATAGAATGATGTTTATTTCTGTTAGTTAGTAGATTATACTAACACTTACATGTCAATGATGTTTTAAAATATTTCAATGTAGTTGGTGTTTCCTAACCGACTACTCTTAGATGAAACAACGATTCAACGCGCTCAAGAGCTGTCAGTGTCAAAACTCATTGCTGAAGTTCTTTCTTACATTTTCTCCTACTACAGAATCTTGGACATTGATTTACAGTGAAAATGAAAAACACATAAAACCGAATTCACATCCCACACTAGTAGGTCGTAAACAAATCCCAGCCGCACATAGTACAACATTAACACTGAGTTCCGCGATCACTATACACAGTATCAACATCGTCCCGGCATTGTCGGGATTCCCGGGATTGAGGCGGTGGGTCGTGAACACTGTTTACTGACGTCACTTATTGCGTAACCGGGATCAACATGTACCGAGTGTTTGTGAAGCGACGCTGTTATCCTAAGCCAAGACTAAGGATGGAAGGCCGTATGTAAATGAAAACATAAAGTGTACCTTATAGTGTTGTGTTGGTGGCGCACAGCAATGCGCCTGTCCGTATCAGGACTGTCTGTAAACATTTACCCTTCACATAATAGTTTCAGTTAGAGGGTCGGGTTCGCTTATCTCTAGATAAGGAAAGTCGAAAATGTGGTCTCCACATAAACACCGACAGAAAAAGAAGTAGATCGCAGAATAAAGAGCGCATGGAGAAGATATTGGTCGTTGAAAGAAGTGTAGCGGTATCGACAACGCCACATGCGAACAACGCGTCATACTGACGTCACGCAATCCTGCATCTCGCAAGCAGAGTTTACCGTGCAATTAGCATAGATACAATTTCCCAATATCAATCGTTGGGCAATTGCCCGCCAGACACAACAACCGTCTGGTTGGAGGATCCTCCCTTTTCAATGGAGGATGAGTGAACTTTACACCCTGTTCCTCATACTTACCTCTAAACTGGTGACCCCGAACATGAACGTCAGCGCAGCCTTCGTGCACCTACTTCAGCGTGACGTCATCATCATCATCACTCCAAGCTTTAGCGGCGAGTGTTTTCTGTCGGACAAGTACGATTTCAAAAGATTCATTGCCCCTAACTCCATACTTTCCAGCTTCTTCAACAGTACTGTTCTATCTTCAACAGTACTGTTCTATCTTCAACAGTACTGTTCTATCCACAAAATCAAACGCCTTGAATAAAGTGTTCGATAACCAATCGCGTAACTCAAACCAAACTAGATCAAACCATCTTAGTGCTAATTTAGCTTAGATTTACCATTTGATGGTTATCGCTAATATTAAAGATAGCCTTTGAAGAACCGTATCATTTCGTATCATTAAACCAACCTAATATAATTCCAAATCAACCAACTCAGAAGTTAGTGCTAAACCAAACAGGAATTAAATTCTACATCGCCATGAATAAAACAGCTACCGGAATTCTGTTATCAATGTCAGTTATATTTTTTTCGAAGAGATTGAAAATTGCCATTATATACGTTATTTTTTCTTCTAAAACCGTATTGTTCATCAGCAAAAAGATCGTTACGTTAAAAAAATGTGTATAATGTATTATATATCACTTTTTCTACAATTTTAGAGGATATCGGTAGTAACTAGTAAGGCAATAGGACGGTAGTTGACTGGATCTTGTTTGCTACCTTTCTTATATTTATGTATAGTGGTTTTATAACAGCTAATTTTAACCTATCCGGAAACACACCCGATTCTAAGCACATATTTACTATATAACGAAGTACCGGTGCTATAATTGTTGAAACAGATTTATAACATTTGTTGTAATGTCATCATAACCCGAGCTATTTGTATTATTTAATGAATTTATTAATTTTACAATGTCAGGGGAACTGTGGGTATTAAAAATAATGAGTCACGATGCATGTCAAATTTTAAATTTTGAGTAATCATATTAATGTCAGTTACTAATTCAATTTCGTCAATAAAATAGATTTTAAAAGTTTGGGAGATACTTTTCGAGTCAGTTATATCTACGTTATTTATTCTAAGTTTTAGTATTCCTTCGACCGACTTATTATTTTTGCACTTATTTATTAATTGCCAATGTAGCTTTTGTAAGTGGATTACACTTAGGTGCTTTTGCGGCGTATGTATGTCAATAGCGCCGTTCACATTGGTCGGGTCGCCCTAATGTGAACTCCGGTCTTTCATCACTTCTTCACTGATTTGGCTGGGTATTACACCCTTCATGAACGTTTTTATAATGTTACTATGAAAACGCTATCACTTCCACGGTTCTAGTCTTAATTATATTGTTTATTTGTTGTGTGTCTTTTTTTTGGTGCTAGATACCATTATCCCTGATGTATCTCGTATATTCAAGCCACTTTAGTTTTGATTCATCGTGATATTACAGCTTTTGGAATATTAAGAAATAAAAAAACACGGAGCGATATGTTATCGTGACGGCAGCGCCATCTCCACTCATGAAGCCAGAGGACGAAGCTACTATAGGTCGGCGCGTACAATTAACTCTATAATTATATTATAATTATCTGTATAATTAGTTGGTGTCCGTTCTAATCCCACACGGAGACCAACTAATTATACAGATAATTTTGTGATATATTAATACCCCAACAATACGATATCCAGACAAGCAATATGCAGTAAATTAACGCAACGGTGTTTACATAAATAATTATAGATCGAATGATAAACCAATCATTATTAAAATTTGTCGTTTTCTGATAATCTCGCACACGCTAAGCTAGTCTGTTACAGTCTTATTAATAAAAGCAGAGTTAACTTACAGTCCAGTATAACCTTCAGATTTTGAAGGATTAAGTTTGGCATAACTTTACACATAACATGACGCTTTGTTTTTCCAAAGGGTTAACCAGAGTTGTACCCATAGTAGGTACACCCGCATTTGCCAGTCATGTTTGAGTCCCATGTAATAAGGGCGAGCTAATTGCCATCACCCGGGCATAAATCCAGGCTCCGGGCTGCAACTGAGGAATTCCTAATGGAGACACCCAATAAAGCTTTGCCCGACCTGGGAATCGAACCCAGGACCTCATACTCAATAGCGCTTGCGACCACTAGACCAATGAGGTAGTCAGCACTCCGGCACTCTCCGTAACTTTACTCCGCGTTAATTAATAAAGCAGGTTGCTGCAGTGGCCTGTGGCTCAGTAAACTCTCCTTCCTCAGGTCTAATGTATGGCACTAATTTACTTACAAACATATGGAAGCTCATTTACCTAATGATAATTAAAGACCTTTTGAATAACTCTATGTATGAACAAGTCTTGGCGTAACTTGAGTTGGCTTTGGCTAACTCAATAAATGAACTCCTTTTTATAAGTTTTGGTAGATCAAGTTTGCAACAGAAAGTAAGTGATAAACTTATCGTTCAATGTTTATGTATTTCTAAGTTATAAAATGTCTTCCACTGTGGTTGTCCCGTCACCGTTAAGTTTCCATCACGACACCCGTAACTCGGGTGACGGAAATGAAATCATTTCAGTGGAAGTCAACTGTTTCTGGCGAGCACCGACAGACAGGAAATTGTGGTGTAATGACCAGCTTGTGGTTTGTGTAATATTTTGTATTTGGTCTTCTTAAAGATACTTGAACTGGTCTGAATGTTGACACTATCATTACCTACATGCTATTTTTTATATACATACCGAAATCCCTCCGTGCCTCACAAAGCACGCTAAGCCGTTGGTCCCGGCTGTCATTCTTGGATCTTTGACAGTCGTTATGGGTCATCAGTAGCCCGAAAGTCTGACAAGTGTCTACCAAGGGGTATCGTATTACCCAGTAACTGGGTTGTGGAGGTCAGATAGGCAGTCGCTTCATGTAAAATACTGGTATTCAGCTGCATCCGGTTAGACTGGAAGCCGACCCCAACATAGTTGGGAAAAGGCTAGGCAGATGAAGACTCACTTCTGTGCTAATATAAGTAATCCCTTTAATTACCTCTCCCTCGTCGCGGCACCGCGGTGGTCTGTCCGCAGCCTGTGATTGGTCTAATAAAACTCGTTACCTCGGAACCGCTCCGACTCCACAAAACCATGAAATAGAGTTTCAAACATGAATATCTAATAACACTTCGCCAACTTAAATACTGGCACAGATTGAGTGATCTATGATATTTACGTCCTCAACTTGAGTCAAGTCTCGTCAGTAAATTATTATTATTATTATTATTATTAGTGCTACGCGTCTTCGCCGTAGCGCTACGGCATAGCAAAATTTGAAACAGGAAAATTTTGCTACTGAGGGCGAATTTCATCAATAAAACTGAGAGGCAATTCTCGTAATTTTAAAAACGTTCACAGTCTGATCTCAGTCTCAATCTGTCAAAAATACCTCTAATTTCCCTACATTTTGACAAGTTTTAGACAATTGTTTGTCGCCGAGATGAGAGTGCGACTACATTTTGAACGGGTACGGGTTTTACGGGTATTGGCCTTCTGAATTCTGACTGATTAAAATTATAGAATGATGTTTATTTCTGTTAGTTAGTAGATTATACTAACACTTACATGTCAATGATGTTTTAAAATATTTCAATGTAGTTGGTGTTTCCTAACCGACTACTCTTAGATGAAACAACGATTCAACGCGCTCAAGAGCTGTCAGTGTCAAAACTCATTGCTGAAGTTCTTTCTTACATTTTCTCCTACTACAGAATCTTGGACATTGATTTACAGTGAAAATGAAAAACACATAAAACCGAATTCACATCCCACACTAGTAGGTCGTAAACAAATCCCAGCCGCACATAGTACAACATTAACACTGAGTTCCGCGATCACTATACACAGTATCAACATCGTCCCGGCATTGTCGGGATTCCCGGGATTGAGGCGGTGGGTCGTGAACACTGTTTACTGACGTCACTTATTGCGTAACCGGGATCAACATGTACCGAGTGTTTGTGAAGCGACGCTGTTATCCTAAGCCAAGACTAAGGATGGAAGGCCGTATGTAAATGAAAACATAAAGTGTACCTTATAGTGTTGTGTTGGTGGCGCACAGCAATGCGCCTGTCCGTATCAGGACTGTCTGTAAACATTTACCCTTCACATAATAGTTTCAGTTAGAGGGTCGGGTTCGCTTATCTCTAGATAAGGAAAGTCGAAAATGTGGTCTCCACATAAACACCGACAGAAAAAGAAGTAGATCGCAGAATAAAGAGCGCATGGAGAAGATATTGGTCGTTGAAAGAAGTGTAGCGGTATCGACAACGCCACATGCGAACAACGCGTCATACTGACGTCACGCAATCCTGCATCTCGCAAGCAGAGTTTACCGTGCAATTAGCATAGATACAATTTCCCAATATCAATCGTTGGGCAATTGCCCGCCAGACACAACAACCGTCTGGTTGGAGGATCCTCCCTTTTCAATGGAGGATGAGTGAACTTTACACCCTGTTCCTCATACTTACCTCTAAACTGGTGACCCCGAACATGAACGTCAGCGCAGCCTTCGTGCACCTACTTCAGCGTGACGTCATCATCATCATCACTCCAAGCTTTAGCGGCGAGTGTTTTCTGTCGGACAAGTACGATTTCAAAAGATTCATTGCCCCTAACTCCATACTTTCCAGCTTCTTCAACAGTACTGTTCTATCTTCAACAGTACTGTTCTATCTTCAACAGTACTGTTCTATCCACAAAATCAAACGCCTTGAATAAAGTGTTCGATAACCAATCGCGTAACTCAAACCAAACTAGATCAAACCATCTTAGTGCTAATTTAGCTTAGATTTACCATTTGATGGTTATCGCTAATATTAAAGATAGCCTTTGAAGAACCGTATCATTTCGTATCATTAAACCAACCTAATATAATTCCAAATCAACCAACTCAGAAGTTAGTGCTAAACCAAACAGGAATTAAATTCTACATCGCCATGAATAAAACAGCTACCGGAATTCTGTTATCAATGTCAGTTATATTTTTTTCGAAGAGATTGAAAATTGCCATTATATACGTTATTTTTTCTTCTAAAACCGTATTGTTCATCAGCAAAAAGATCGTTACGTTAAAAAAATGTGTATAATGTATTATATATCACTTTTTCTACAATTTTAGAGGATATCGGTAGTAACTAGTAAGGCAATAGGACGGTAGTTGACTGGATCTTGTTTGCTACCTTTCTTATATTTATGTATAGTGGTTTTATAACAGCTAATTTTAACCTATCCGGAAACACACCCGATTCTAAGCACATATTTACTATATAACGAAGTACCGGTGCTATAATTGTTGAAACAGATTTATAACATTTGTTGTAATGTCATCATAACCCGAGCTATTTGTATTATTTAATGAATTTATTAATTTTACAATGTCAGGGGAACTGTGGGTATTAAAAATAATGAGTCACGATGCATGTCAAATTTTAAATTTTGAGTAATCATATTAATGTCAGTTACTAATTCAATTTCGTCAATAAAATAGATTTTAAAAGTTTGGGAGATACTTTTCGAGTCAGTTATATCTACGTTATTTATTCTAAGTTTTAGTATTCCTTCGACCGACTTATTATTTTTGCACTTATTTATTATTTGCCAATGTAGCTTTTGTAAGTGGATTACACTTAGGTGCTTTTGCGGCGTATGTATGTCAATAGCGCCGTTCACATTGGTCGGGTCGCCCTAATGTGAACTCCGGTCTTTCATCACTTCTTCACTGATTTGGCTGGGTATTACACCCTTCATGAACGTTTTTATAATGTTACTATGAAAACGCTATCACTTCCACGGTTCTAGTCTTAATTATATTGTTTATTTGTTGTGTGTGTTTTTTTTGGTGCTAGATACCATTATCCCTGATGTATCTCGTATATTCAAGCCACTTTAGTTTTGATTCATCGTGATATTACAGCTTTTGGAATATTAAGAAATAAAAAAACACGGAGCGATATGTTATCGTGACGGCAGCGCCATCTCCACTCATGAAGCCAGAGGACGAAGCTACTATAGGTCGGCGCGTACAATTAACTCTATAATTATATTATAATTATCTGTATAATTAGTTGGTGTCCGTTCTAATCCCACACGGAGACCAACTAATTATACAGATAATTTTGTGATATATTAATACCCCAACAATACGATATCCAGACAAGCAATATGCAGTAAATTAACGCAACGGTGTTTACATAAATAATTATAGATCGAATGATAAACCAATCATTATTAAAATTTGTCGTTTTCTGATAATCTCGCACACGCTAAGCTAGTCTGTTACAGTCTTATTAATAAAAGCAGAGTTAACTTACAGTCCAGTATAACCTTCAGATTTTGAAGGATTAAGTTTGGCATAACTTTACACATAACATGACGCTTTGTTTTTCCAAAGGGTTAACCAGAGTTGTACCCATAGTAGGTACACCCGCATTTGCCAGTCATGTTTGAGTCCCATGTAATAAGGGCGAGCTAATTGCCATCACCCGGGCATAAATCCAGGCTCCGGGCTGCAACTGAGGAATTCCTAATGGAGACACCCAATAAAGCTTTGCCCGACCTGGGAATCGAACCCAGGACCTCATACTCAATAGCGCTTGCGACCACTAGACCAATGAGGTAGTCAGCACTCCGGCACTCTCCGTAACTTTACTCCGCGTTAATTAATAAAGCAGGTTGCTGCAGTGGCCTGTGGCTCAGTAAACTCTCCTTCCTCAGGTCTAATGTATGGCACTAATTTACTTACAAACATATGGAAGCTCATTTACCTAATGATAATTAAAGACCTTTTGAATAACTCTATGTATGAACAAGTCTTGGCGTAACTTGAGTTGGCTTTGGCTAACTCAATAAATGAACTCCTTTTTATAAGTTTTGGTAGATCAAGTTTGCAACAGAAAGTAAGTGATAAACTTATCGTTCAATGTTTATGTATTTCTAAGTTATAAAATGTCTTCCACTGTGGTTGTCCCGTCACCGTTAAGTTTCCATCACGACACCCGTAACTCGGGTGACGGAAATGAAATCATTTCAGTGGAAGTCAACTGTTTCTGGCGAGCACCGACAGACAGGAAATTGTGGTGTAATGACCAGCTTGTGGTTTGTGTAATATTTTGTATTTGGTCTTCTTAAAGATACTTGAACTGGTCTGAATGTTGACACTATCATTACCTACATGCTATTTTGTATTTTAGCTCTACCATTATTTTCAAAACAACGGTTTTGAAACAGTTCGATTTGTTTATCTCTATTAACCTATAGGCACGTGGGTGGATATATCAGAGTCCATCATAAAGAGGGTAGTCGCGCGAGGTATTCTTGAAATAACTACACAGGTCTTCGATCAGCAGCCTTATAATTAGGAATCTCAATTTAGATCACAAAAATATCACCACTATAATCAGATGAAAACGGATTATGATTTAGGACGTAAGCGATCCGACGTGACCGTCTCGACCACCGTTCGCTCAAAAACTGCACGAGACAGATGGCCGCCTGACGTTCATGACGTTCCGCTAGAGTGACAGTTGGTGACAGTAGTGACACCACCGTTGCCACTCTCGTCGTTAATCAATGTCACAATAAGGTTGTTTAATTAATCCCACTAGATGGCGCTAGGGACGCGCCTTCACGGCCGGACTGACCATCGCCCGTCCTCGGGCGAATATGTATTCCTGCAACAAGGAGGTACCAGCCATTACTGTTAATCAAATCCTCATGCTCGTCCACCCTGACATGAGCCAGTGCGCCTTACTTTTGGTAACATCCTATTTCGAACTCACTCTCACAACATGCATTACTCTCCTTCCTCTTAAGATGCGTAGCCCGGACAAATGCGTCCCTTCGACTTGCCCCAAATGCAAGACCGGACAACACCGTCCCTTCGACTAGCCATCAGCTCACTCATATGATGCGTAGCCCGGATAAATGCGTCCCTTCGACTTGCTTCAAATGCAAGACCGGACAACACCATCCCTTCGACTCGCCATCACCCACGTCAACGAACTGGAATCATACGTCCCTTCGACTAGCACCGCTAAGCCCGGACAATACTATCCATTCGTATCACACAAACGCATGCGTCCCTACGAACCTGCTAGCACTCTAGCCAGGACCGGACAACATCTCGTCTCTGGGTTTGCGTCCTTTCGAGTTACCAACCAACGGGCAAAACCGGACAACAACACCCACACGTGAATCACATAATCTGAACGTACCTTAGAGTCTGAACACTATGCTCGGTGGATATCTACTTCTACTTCAAAGGTCACAGGACCCTCATCTTCCGAATCAGCGCTGGCTGTTTCAGAAGGTGCCGTAAGTGTTACAGACGATGCAGTCTCAGTAGCAGAATCGGCAGTCAGGGTGTCAACACTGCGAGCCGACATAGTCTCAAAATCGGTATCAAGAATGCCTTCTGGCTGCACATCTAACGCCTTCGCGGCCTCCTCGTCATTCATAATACCTTCAGTCATTTCCATTAAGCCCTCGAGACCTCCCGGCACTAAACGCAAATTTTCGTGCGAATACTTTAACGTTCGGCAAGTACCATTAACACTTTTTAACTCATAGCGGTCATTTTCCAGAACATTGGTGATCACGAAAGGTCCTCTAAACTTTCGGTCAAGTTTCGTCTGATTGCGTTCTGTACTTTTAACGAAAACGGAATCACCTTTATTATATGGTTTTACTCTAGCTCTTCCGCGATTAAAACGAATAGTCTCAGCATTAGCAGCTTTTTCTATATTCTTGGAAACATTTAAGCGTATCGCTTCTAAATCTACGCGACCGTGTTCTACGCGACCGTGTGAACCATCCCCTGTTGAAAGCTTAGAAATTCCTAACGAGTACGATTGAACTCCAAACATTAATTCAGTCGGGGTATATTTTGTCACGGTAGACCTTGTACTATTTAGAGCAAGTTGCACATTGCCTAACTCATCGCGCCAATTTTTGTGCGGATCATTTTCAATGATCGTAAGTAAACATTAGAGTTCGCATTACACGTTCGACCTGACCGTTTGCTCTACTTGAGCCAGTGGCGATAAAGTGAAGGTCAATATGGTGTTCTACACAAAATTTCTTAAATTCACTGCTGATATAACAGCGACCCTGATCTGCTACAATCCGTTTAGGAGCCCCGAACAAACAAACAGCTTTCTTCAGCGCCATAATGGCACTGGCCGCATCTAAAGAGGTGGTGTGTTCTAACAGGACGTATTTCGTGAACGAATCAATGATGACAGAACAGTATTCTTTTTGGTCACTCTTACCCGTCAATTTCCCTGTGAAATCTATGTGCAGCGTGTGCCAAGGCGTTGAAACTTTAGGGATGGGATGAAGTCTTACTGGTTGGGCACCTGAGGGACCTTTGGAAGCTTTACATATAATGCATGAGTCGACAAACCGGCGAACACTTTTCGACATCTCGGGGAACCAATATAGCTCGTAAATTTTGTCGAGAGTCTTATCGGGGCCTAAATGTTGAATTTCCGAATGAATGTGATTGATTAGTGTCCAAACTAATGAGCGGGGTACTATAGGTAGCCAGGAAACCGTTTTATTGCGGTTAATTTTCCGGTATAGAATACCCTTCCTAACGTCATAAGTTTGTGCAACATTCTCCGGTAAGTCGCCGTCCAAAAATTTATTTATAATGTCCTGAATTTCAGTGTCACGCTTTTGCTCGACAGACAACCAACCTGCATGCAACTCTACGAACTTAACAGTTTTCTTTGCAGGAGCAAAACTAGGAGAAGCTTCGGATTTATCTGAACAATGTTCTGCAGTTACGGTCTCAGGTTGGTGATTTCGCGATAAGTAATCGGCGTGTTCCATGCCTTTCCCCTCACGATATACAATGTCAAAGTCGTAGGCTTGAAGCATGGCCCACCACCTATGAACGCGGGGTGTCAAATCGACCTTTGACTTAGACGCCTTTAAAGAGTTACAGTCTGTATAAACTGTGAATTTCCTGCCGTGCAGATAGTGACGAAAATGTTCAACCGCTCGCACGACTGCCAGAGTCTCCAGTTCATATGAATGATAACGAGACTCAACCTCAGTCGTGCGGCGGCTGAAATAAGCCACTACGTGTGGCATATTATTCTTCTTTTGGATAACTATAGCTCCGTAACCCTCCGAACTGGCATCGCAATGGAGCTCTACCGGCAGTTTTGGGTCAAAAATGGTCAAGACCGGCTCTGACGTGAGAATATGAACTACGTTTTGTCTGATTTCTTCGTGTTTTTCCGTCCACTTAATGCCTCCTTTCAGCTTTGTAAGCGGGTACAACGGACCAACGATCCGAGTATAATTAGGGATAAACTTTCTAAAATAAGAAGATAGACCAAGAAATTGGCGAACTTGAGTCGCTGTTTTCGGAGGAGGGGCATCGGCCAGCGCCTGAATTTTAAAGGAGTTAGGTCTAACCTCGCCGGCTTGGATAGCATAACCTAAATAGCTAACTTTAGTTTTAAGAAACTTACACTTCCGTAAATTCAACGAAAACCCAGCTTGCGTCAGAGCTTCCAGACATTGATCCAACCGTCGCAGACCTTCTTCAACGTCCGAGGAGTGGCAAAGGACGTCATCCATATATACCAGAGGTCCATCTCGCAAATATTTAAGTGCATCATTAATGCACCTCTGATACACCGACGGCGCGTTGCGTAAACCGAATGGCATTGCAACATATTCGTACTGCCCCTCGGGCGTCACGAAAGCTGTTTTTTCTACAGATTCTGGGTGGATCAAAATCTGGTGAAATCCAGAGGCCATATCTAGAGACGAAAAGTAGTAAGCACCCGTGAGCTGGTCTATTTGGTCGTCTATAAGGGGTAAGGGATAGTGTTCAGGTCGCGTGTTTGAGTTGAGTTCTCTGTAGTCGACACACATTCTATCCGTGTCGTCCTTTTTCTTAACTAAGAGAATCGGACTAGCAAACGGCGAGGAACTCTCTCTAATAACACCAGCTTCCAATAGCTCCTGAACCTTATCCCTCACAACCTGTTTTTCGATGGGAGATAACCGATACGGTCGCCGTTGGACTATTTTATTAGGGTCAATGAGGTCAATCTTCATTAGACCCGTATGAACACGTTTAGTTGGAGTACCATTTATAAAATGATCAGTATACTTCGACAAAATACGCAGTAAGGCTTCCTTCTCGTCCCCGACTAAATCTGTATCTACAGCGGCGACGTTGATACCTTGCACACTTTCGCATAAGTTTATTTTCTCATTAGTGGAGATGAGAAGATTTTCGTTATTAATCTCAACCCGCACACCATTTTCCAAAATGTCCCTACCTACAATAATGTTTTCTGAAATGCAATTATCTGGAACGACATGAAACAAGAGAGTCAAGGAAAGATTATTAATTTTGACCGTGCTAGAAATTTGTCTATTACACTCAATATCTTCTCCGCCAATGCCAGTCAAATAAACGGTGCTATTGCGTTCAGTGCCAGGAAAATACGAAGACATAGTTTCATTAATCAAAGAACAAGAGGAGCCACTATCAAAAAGGAAACAGATATGCTCACCAGATGACGTCGTGAGTTTACCTCTCGAAGGCTTGTGCTCGCAAGTGTTGACCTCCCTCACGACTGCTCCGCTTCTCTTCTCGGGGCATGTCGTAGATACGTGGCCGGATTTCCCGCACGTAAAACAGGTTATTGGTGCCAATTTGTCCTTGACCTGATCTGTGTTGGAACTATCAGCTCGGTTAGCCGGATCGTCACGTCGCCTTTTACAGTCCGCTATTTTGTGTCCAGGAACTCCACACCTATGACACTTGCCATTGAACTTCGAGTCTGACAGACGAGGTCTTTTTGCCTTATTGTCATTTCCATCATTATCTTCAGCTCGACGCTTTAAGGAAATCCCACCAAGTGTCCGGAAGAGTTGAGCACGAGTTGTGATAGCATAGGAGTTTAGTTCACGACGAATCGTGTGGTCTTTCAAGCTCAGAACAGAAACAACGAACTCAGTAATTGCCTCTTCTGGCATCTCGACTTTAGGGATTCGCTCGATCAGTGCCCATAAACGCATAGCCGATTCACTAGCAGTCTCCTTTGCTCCGATCTGGAAGCGTAATATGTCGTCGAAATAGTCCTGTATCAATTTGGGCTCTGCAAATTTCGCCAACAATGTTTGCTTTACAATTTCCCAGGTTAAGTCTTCCAAACGCAACTTAGTCAAGATAGATGCCGCTCGTCCTTTTAGTGCGGTTGTCAGAGCAACTAAAAGTTCCACGCCACTCAGTTTCTTGCTGTTAACAATCAACTCGGAAACACGGCACCAGCCATTAACATCAGCATCTTCATCATCAGGGTCGAACTTGATCAACTGAACCGCCTTAGTGTTTGCTACAGACTGCGGTGTTTGCTGCGGCATCGCTAACAAACGGGTTAACAGGGCTTCCATATTGGTGAGCAATCCACTATTGCTAGGTTGATTAAGCGGCTGGGTATCTTTATCTGACTGTCCTTCGCATCCCACTTCTGATATAGGCACGTGGGTGGATATATCAGAGTCCATCATAAAGAGGGTAGTCGCGCGAGGTATTCTTGAAATAACTACACAGGTCTTCGATCAGCAGCCTTATAATTAGGAATCTCAATTTAGATCACAAAAATATCACCACTATAATCAGATGAAAACGGATTATGATTTAGGACGTAAGCGATCCGACGTGACCGTCTCGACCACCGTTCGCTCAAAAACTGCACGAGACAGATGGCCGCCTGACGTTCATGACGTTCCGCTAGAGTGACAGTTGGTGACAGTAGTGACACCACCGTTGCCACCCTCGTCGTTAATCAATGTCACAATAAGGTTGTTTAATTAATCCCACTAGATGGCGCTAGGGACGCGCCTTCAAACCTATTACTATGTTTACGTTATTGTAAATATTATACCTATTTGTTGTGATGTTATGTTATAGATACCTATTTGTTGTGATGTTATGTAATAGATACCTATTTTTTGTGATG
Organism: Apamea crenata; assembly: GCA_949629185.1. Taxonomy (NCBI): domain Eukaryota; kingdom Metazoa; phylum Arthropoda; class Insecta; order Lepidoptera; family Noctuidae; genus Apamea; species Apamea crenata. Next base: position 16,163,593 of record OX451374.1, read on the forward strand.
TTATGTTATAGATACCTACCTATTTGTTGTGATGTTATGTTATAGATACCTATTTGTTGTGATGTTATGTTATAGATACCTATTTGTTGTGATGTTATGTTATAGATACCTATTTGTTGTGATGTTATGTTATAGATACCTATTTGTTGTGATGTTATGTTATAGATACCTATTTGTTTCTACACTATGTTTGGCTTTCCAAAATATATCTGTAATAATAATAAACAATAATAAAATATTCAGTGAAACGTTTCATCACCCCATCGGCAGCTAGAATCGTTACTATTTGTCGCTATTTTTGTATGGGAATGTCAACACATAGCATACATTGTTTGTTTTATTTGATAACCTTGACGTAACTGTAGTGAAAGACGAGTGTGATAAAAATATATACGGCTGTAACATCGTAAATATTTGACGAAACTTTTTATATGGAAAATGTTTTTTTTTTTTGTAATTCTGGGCTGTAGACCTTGATACTAACCTTGCTGACTCGTGTAATAATCTTTTTTACCCCGGCATCTCATGTAACTCGAGGAAATGGAAACATCCTTATACAGAGTGGCAATTGTTAACATGGATTCAAAACGCATGATTCGAAATTGTCGTCGCCAAAGTCTACTTATCACTAAGAAAGCATTATAACCCTTTGATAACGGTGATTGAAAGCTCAAGACAGTGCTCTTTTATGCGATGTCAATCTTGTTCGTTACGTCAGATTTCATTGATTTTATAAATCTTTAATTTGACCTTTACATTGACGCGTCAGCAAGTCTTAACAACTATGACCTCACTTAACCTGTCATTCACATCGCTCACTCGACACCTCAGAGTGTCTACAGCATCCGAGCAATCCGCTCGAGCGGTGACCAATACCGTCACGTTTCAAGATCAAAGCACTCCGATGTATGAGGGAATTGATCGCGACTTGTTCAAAGTTGGATCAAGTTGTTAGAAAGTCTTTGATGTTGGGGTCCGTATGCCTGTGTTGTGAGTTTGTATAAAGGAAAGGTTATCTAGTAAGATAAGATAGTTTAGGAATGTGGTAGGAGTGTTTAAGTTCGGCGATCGCTTTGACAAATACATATAATGTATAAAGTGTCTCGTACAGACAATATTTACAAGTTCAGGTTTTTAATCCGGAAAACCCAATGCGACTTTACAGATTTTTTGATATTTTTAACCGATGATGATGAATGCCGTCAGCGACGTTTAAACGTCAAAAATGTATGGCTAAACAGTCACTACTTAACTTTAAGCGACGTTTGTGAATAAAGGATTTTAGGTGTACTTTCTATAACATTGAATACCACTAACATTATAGTGAAAGAAAATGTCGTAAAAAAATCCGGAGTAGATGAATCATCCTTAACGAGTCCCACCATGGTGGCGTAGGTCTTTAACCTATGGGATAGCTGCCCACCTGAATGATTACCTATATAAAGTACGGTTTAATATCCTCGAGTCTGAAATTAAGCGTGGTTTAGGTATATCGAAATGGCAAACCTTTCCAATCCGATGAAGGTTTATAATAACATACCCCAGTATTACTTTCTGGAATATACATACACAATCAACAGTACAGAGACTGACACTTTTATTTTATTTTTTCTAAACTATAGAAGTTAGAGATTCAAAATTCGAGGTACGGAACCCTTAAAACATTTTATAGCAAAGGAGGTCGGCAAAAGCCCATACAACTTTGCCCAAACATGTACCTCGAGGTACACGTGCACCAAAACGTAGAGAAAAAATAGAGGAATTCGAAAATAATTGTGTTTTTATCCATAAATAATTTAAAACTACATAATAAATTATTTAAAGTTTTAATAACCTGTAACACAATTTAATCATGTGGCAACTTTGCATGTACAGGTTGACAATAAGAGTATGTTTATATGGACATTATTCAGTTACTTTTGGGTATAAGCATCCTTTCTTATGTAGGTAGGTACATAACTTTGCCTAACGAAAATCGATTGTACAAGGAGAGTTATTATTGAATTCAGATTCAATTATACTATACAAATATTTGAAATGAAACAAAAACAACAGCAGCTGAAGCCGACAGCAGACCACTGTCAACTTGACAGTTTTTTTTTTAATAGGTAAGGTAATGGACCAAGGTAGTATAATTGTGCCCAAAATGGCGAGCTTTTTATTACGTTAAAAGTTATTTTATTCTCGTCCCCGGGTAACCATAAGAAAAATATATTAATGCAATATTATTCAGTGTAATCTAGTGTATTTTATTCCACTAAGTGTACCTCGGTACTTCGTTTGGGCAGATTTTAGTGACATCCTTTTATCAGCTTTCTTTAAAACTAGTAAACTAAATATGTGTCAAAAACTCAATTATCATTTATAAGAATGTTTTACATGTTATTTAATTTTTAATAACTGATATTGCCTCCTCAGGCTCTGACTACAGCTTCGAGCCGGTTTGTCATACTGAACACGAGGTTTCGGTAAGCCGATGTTGGGGAATATTCTCTCATTCTTCAATCAGGACCTGTTTTGTGCCCTGAGGGTGGTAGGTGGTGGTCTGCGGCTTCTCACTAGCCTCCTTAGCTCATCCCAGGCGTGCTCAATCGGGTTGAGATCAGGACTTCTTGATGGCCAAGCCATCACGCTGATACCAACCTCCTGAATATACTGTTGCGTGACCTGAGCCGTGTGTGGGGCATTATCACGCATCAGCATCGATCCATTACCTAAATTTGCTAAATACGGCCCTGTATACTCGTTGAGAATCTCTTGGGCATATCTTTCCCCAGTCAGAGTGCCATTTTCTATGGCCACTAACTCTGCGACCTTCTGAAGATATGCCAGCCCATACATGTACACTGCCTCCACCGTACTGGACTCTTTAGTCTTGAAGGTATCGCTCACCAGGCCGCCTGTAGACACTTCGCCTTCCATCAGAAGTGTAAAGTGAGAATCGAGACTCATCTGTGAAAAAAATTCTTAACCACTCTTCTTCATCCCACTGTATGTGTTCACGAGCATATCCTCTCTCTCTCTCTCTCAAGTTTCAGTTTCTTCTGGGTTCCAGATTTGCTTCAGCAAGTCTTATACACACCACTGTACTGACACTAATGTAGTCCCTTCAGGTCTGAAGAAGCTGTTGCTGGACTTCAACTACACTGAGGTTGCAATTTCTCAGCACAATGGAAACAATATAACGGTCTTCTCGGGCACTAGTACACCTAGGTCTGCCATTACAAGGTCAAGGTCAAAATAGTTTCCAGTCTCTTCGTACCTTCGCTTCACCTTCTGGACCGTTCGTAACGTCACACCCAACATTCTTGCAATACGACGTATACCTACTGATGCCTAGTTCCAGAAAAGTCATGATCCTAGCACATTCTTCAGGTGAAAGAGGCATGATAAATAAAATGTATGTGCTTTTGTAACAAGACTCATCGATCATGAAAAAATTTGAAAACAGAAACAAAAAAATGAATGGTAAAATTGTAATTCGAAAAGGATTTTTTTGTTTTTAAAGCTCTTTTCAGCCATTTCTTAAAAGAAGGTTTTCGACTATGAAGTTCTTATATACAAAATTAAACTCTTTTGAGAGTCCTTTTTATTTCGAAAGTACATCTTGTGTACTTAAAAGTTATTCCAATTTTAAAAGTGTGATACTTAGTTTTGCAGGCCAGTGTATATTGATTTAATCTGGCATTCTCCCAGAACATCGCCGATTCTATAGACAGAAAGACAGATTCCTCTCACCACAAATCGCTGCAAATTGTTTGTGAAATTGGCAGTCTATCTGTTTGTCGGCACTTGAGACTCCTTTAACGAGGGATTCGGGGCGAAGTGAAACAAGCATTAAGGAGAGGAAGAAGATCTTAGTTATAACAGCTTTTTGTAGTTATAATTACTTTGTTGATCTGCGTCGTAATCCCAGAGACGGGAGTAGAGGGTAAGGGCGAGTAATATTTTGTTTACTTTGCTATACCTACATAGTATTATGACACATTAGGAGCCAAGATGCTTATATATGCATAACTAATAATAAATAAAATAAAATAACAAGCCTTTTATTTCTCGCCTATTTAAAGTTATTTACGATTTACATTTAATAACAATAGATAGTAATGAGAATAAATAATGTAGGGGGGGGGGGGGGGTGTGGGGGGGGGTGTAATAATGTAGGTTTATGTATGTGTGTGGGTATAATATTAATTGAATTGATAAATTATATAATATAAGATTTAAAAAGGGTTCCAATAATGTATCATGCAGGCATGCAAGAACCCCTCTTCTATGAGGGTGAAGGCCTCCTCTAGACTTTTACTTTGTCTCTATCATTGGCAATTGACTTCCAGTTTTTACCAGCTATTTTTATTATATCGCTATCCCAACGAGTTACCGGTCTTCCTCTTCTTCTAATACCGGTAGGGCCCTGCCATAACGTCAGTCTAGAAGTACATCGGTCATCGCTCATCCTGGCTACATGGCCTGCCCAGCGCCACTTTAACTTTTGTGAGAAATTAAGTGCATCTGTAACTTTAGTCTTTTCCCGTATGATATTGTGTGGGATTTTTTGTATTTTTCTCACGTTTGCAATGCTTCTCTCTACACTTCGTTGGCAGTATCTGATTTTGTTCCTTACGCGTAGCGTGTATTTCCACGTTTGGCAACCGTATGTGATAGAGGGGAGCAGGCATGCGTCCATTGTTTTTTCTTTAAATTCATAGGCATGGTTCCCTTCAGTATTTCTTTTAGACTCCAGATTTTTTTCCATTCGCCTGAAATTCTTCTTTCAACTTCTAATTCATTGCTTTGTTTTCCAAAGTAAACTTGATTGCCTAGGTATACGTATGTAACTATCGACGTATTCCAATGGTTTTTGGTCGAGATGTATGGGCTGTTTTGTACTGTTGGACATAACTTTTGTTTTATTTAAATTCATTTCTACCACTTCGTAGCTCATAGTTTTCAGTGACTGTATCATTGATTCCATCTCTTTAGCAATTTCGGATAATAGAATAATATCGTCAGCAAATCTTAGATGGCTGGTGAATTTGCCGTTAATGTTCAGCCCTGTTCTTTCTCAATTTAGTTTGCTGAAGACCATCTCTAGTACCGCGCGATAATTTGTTCGATTGCGTGGATATGATCTATTGTAGAATGTGTAGTAGTATTTATTTATTTATTTATTTATTTATAATAAGCACACCAACAGCACAGTCACTTACAATTCAAATTAAATATCATCTAAAATTAACATTACAGTAACCATGCAAATAACAGGTATGCATGACATTTAACTTATTATATATTAGAGACAAAGGAGAACAATAAAAAGTGTGTCTAGTAGATCTTAATTTAGAACACTACAAATCTACAAAACAAAACAAAACAAAACAAACCAATTTGAGCTACATAGACGTGCACTCTTCACACTGTCTAAATAGGGAACGTCTGTATGAAGGAAAACTCATGGAGAAGATATCAATAGGAAAATCTGTCAAGTTGGACCTTTCATTATATTGCCTTGCCATACGTGTTAGTGGGCTATTAAATGTGGTATTTAAGGTGGATGTAGGCAATTCAAAAATACGATGATGACGCTTACTACGTTGGCTAGCCCTAAAGTTAAAATAACCTACCAATTGTGCATCGATGGAACCGTTTATAATTTTATGGAGTATTAGTAAGTCGGAATGGCTACGTCTTTCTTTTAAGCTAATCATTTTAAAGTGCCTTAACCTGTCATTGTAATCTGGTATGTCTTTACGGATCCCATTCTTCATACATAAATACCTAACAAAACAGGCCTGAACAGATTCAACACTATTAGAATAAGTTGAATAATAGGGAGACCAAATAGAGGAGCAGTATTCCAAGGAACTCCTTACTAGTGCGTTGTAAAGTAAAATAATGCTACTACAATTACGAAATGGTTTTGACGTACGGATTATAAAGCCAAGCATTCTTTTAGCCTTACTTACTATACCATCTATATGATCTCGGAAAGATAGTGACGAATCGACGAGTACCCCTAGGTCACGGATGACCGACACTCTGCTTAGTACTGATCCATCAATATGATAATCAAATTTAATGTAGTTCACTTTATTGGTGAATGTAATTGTCTGGCATTTTTTAACATTGAGCGTCATTTTGTTGTTCAAACACCATTCTTGAAGGACATCAAGATCTCTTTGAAGCTTTATACAATCCCTTAGGTCCGATATCCTACAGTATATCTTTAAATCGTCAGCGTAGGCTAAACAATTGCAATTGATTAAATCCAAAAGATCATTCAAAAAAACCAAAAAAAGCAAAGGGCCCAACTTAGAGCCCTGTGGAACACCAGAACCAGGAGAAAAGGGTACAGATTCATAGCCCGCCAAGGCTACTATTTGAGAACGATTAATTAAATAACTCTCGAACCACCGCAACAGAGAGCCATGAATACCAGCGTAATTTAATTTCATAGAAAGAATTGAGTGATCAACGCGATCAAAGGCTTTTGCAAAATCTGTGTAAACAGCGTCAGCCTGACCCCTAGCTTCTAAGGTGTTACTAATGAAAGTAGTGTAAATAAGTAAGTTAGACATAGTCGAACGGTTAGACACAAAACCATGTTGCTTCGAACTAATAATATGACGGAGGTGGGAATAAACTACATTATATATGAGACCCTCAAACATCTTAGCAAATTGTGATATAATAGAAATAGGTCTATAGTTAGTTACGTCATTCATACTACCAGACTTATGTATGGGGATAATGTGTGAGATTTTCCATAAATCGGGAAATGTACCTTCCTTAAGGGATTTATTGTATATTATCTGCAGTGGTATAATAAGAGCATCAATGCAAAGACGAATAAAAATAGGAGGAAGTCCATCCGGACCAGCTCCTTTATTAAGATCAAGCCCTTTGATGCTATCACTAACGTCTTTCACAGTAATGCCTATGGATGACATACTGTAATTAGACAAGGAGTAATCTGGAGACAAGTTACTAGGTTGTTGACTAACACCGTACACAGATGCAAAATAGTCTGCAAATAGATCAGCGACACCACTACCACCCTCACCAACACGATCACCCCACGATACTTGGTCTGGGACACCTCTGAAAGATTTCTTGGACTTAGTATAACGCCAAAAAGCTTTTACATTTGTTTTCAATTCACTCTCAATTCTTTCTATATAATTTCTAAAACAGTCATCCATAGCTCTCCCAGCTCGCATCCGCAGGGCAACGAAAGTATCGTAGTCCCGAGGGTTTTTGAACCGTTTGAACCGAGTCCTGTATTTATGTTTTTCTTTAAGAACTTTAATCAAGGAAGCTGAGAACCAAACTGGATAACTATTATTCTTAGGTTTACCCTTCGGAGTGTATTTATCTATATTTTCCCATAGTATATTATAAAATGTCAGAACATAATCATTACAACGCAAATGACAATAATCCTCCCAATTTACTTTACGTAGATCGCGAACACATGCCTCATAGTCTGTTTTAGTGAAAATATATTTAGACTGTTTAATATTATAATTTAAATTAGAGATTGAAATTCTATTAAGTACTAATTCTAACGGCGGATGATGTATATCTGGTTTACTGATGGGTGGTGCGGAAGAAACAGAAAAACTGGAGTTCTCATCCACCAAGATGAGGTCAAGGATATTGCCATTCCCATTGCAGATGCTATTCTTTTGAACATAGCCAGTGATGTTTATGAAGTCCCTCAATGCTAAGGACTTAGGGTCACTAATTCCTAGAAAGGGATCATTTGATTGAAACCATTTCACATTAGGAAGATTGAAATCACCAAGAATCAAAGTGGTGCAATCCAAATAACGCAAGCAAATTTCCTCAGCCCTGGCCAAGAATTGAGCAAAGATATGGCAAGGTATATAAGACGGTAAATAAACAATACAAACATTCATACAGACGCTTCCAGCACTGATACATATCCACATATCCTCAACGGAGGTTTGCCACTCAGTTTTATTAACAAAATTATACTTATTACTAATAGCTACTAATATCCCACCACCATAATTTTTAGAGTACAAATCTTTATACTGTGCACTACGATCACGGCGCACAACAGTATATCTTTGATCAAAGTATTCAGAGGATAAGAACGAGTCATCTAACCAAGTCTCTGTCAGACATATTATGTCGTAGTCAGAACTTAAAATTGACATTAGAACTTCATGTGACTTCGTTTTCATGCCCCTCACATTCTGATAAAAAATCGAAACACTATACACTAGATTAAAAATAATAGTAAACATGACCCATAAAAACTCAATAAACAATTCAAATAATTAAACAATTTTTTCTAAACACTGCTCATCCTTAATAAGAATAGTACCTGAATTTTCACTTTTGCATACAAAAATTTTACCGTAGCGAACCCAGACAAACTTATATGATTTTTCTTTGGCCTTAAGACGTGTAGCAGCATGTAAAGACTTATATGTCGGAGAAAGGTGCTCGGATACATAAACTGGTACCTTGCTACCGCCATAACCCAAAAGCGTAGTGTTTAACTTATCATCAGTGTGAGATTTATTGTATCTAGTTATTGCAGAAAACAATTCGTCGCGACATCTAGGACTACGCAACTTCACTATAACAGAGCGCGGCCGAGACTTGTTATTGTTCATACTGGCCACTCTAACGCACTTCATAATATCGCAGTCTTTTAGCGCATATGACACAACATTAGCCAATTGTGTTACGATGGTTGGTAACACTTCATTCTTATTTTCAGGCAAACCGTGAATTTCCAGATTCGCCTCCCGCATATTCTGATCAAGGGTGTTTATTTGCGTTTTCAGCTGAGCCATAGTCTTTTGCATATCGGAGTTCTGCGAACGAAGTTCAGTGTTCTCACGTTGCACACTCTTGAGTTCAGTTTTTAAGTCCTCAACTTGAGAAATATCAAAGGAACCAGACAACTTCAACTCTTCAACCTGTTTCTTTAAATCATCCATTTCGAATCTAAGCTCGCTAATCATATTCTTTACCTCAATACGTAATGTATTACGAATTTCCTCCCGTATAACCAAACGTATATCGCTGATCTTATCATCCTCGCCTTCAGAGCTATCCTCAATTGTATCAGACGTCGATTTAATTGGTTCATGCTGAGATAAACAGCTCGGACAGTTCCACTTAGAACGTGCAGTTTTATTAAGCCTTTTAAACGCAGTAGCACTGAGGTTAACGCACAGGTGATGGTGGAATTTATCGCAATTAGAACATGTTATTTTTTCATTTTGTTTAACTGGTAATTCACAAGTATCACAGTTAGACATTTTCCAAGTACACAATCAATCTCCCAAACAGTACAATAAATCCAAAAAGACAAAGTGTAATTAGTGGGACGCGAACTCACGACTCCTTATGTACGCATGGCAGACGTTAGCGTTCAAAGCCAACTATACTTTAGAGTGATTCACGAAATTAAGGATCTGGTGTAGTGACAACACGAAGTTAGCACAAGAGGCGGTAGATGGAAAATAATTTTATGGTGACAACTTGCAATAAACTAACTTTTGTTAGATCACCGCCACAGTACACTTTGGTTTTCACTATTAACACATTTATTGATTAGAAAGTTATGTGATTCCAGTCCATAAGGTTCCGCTTTTGAGTGACTACACAACACGCAGTCGTAAAAGTGACTTTTTACTCGGATTTTAGAATTTAAGCTACAGAGCAGAATTAACGTGACCGTACTATTTGACGTCTCGATGACAGATCGTATAGTAATGTGTAGTAGTAAAAAGTTTGAAGTACAATCTGAAACATAAAATCACTAACCTGACGAAATTTTTTTTTTTCTTTTAAAAAACGTTGCCCCACACTACTGCTGCTCTTTACCCGACAATTTTTGATTTATGTTTTAATACGCGCAAAAAGTTCAGTCCTAGCATTAGAAAGAACCTACCTATAATGTTAAAAACTTTTTATTCAGATTTAAAGCCAAATTAATGTAAAATCAGGCCGAGCGATATTTATGAACGTCTTGTTTCTCCCGTACACACATAAATGACATGCATCTTTTCATATTATAAACTGAACTAGCTTTTCGTGTCTGTCTGTGTGACCCCGTTTTTCTTCTAAATTACGCAACAGATTGATGCGGTTTTTACCACAATTTGGAGAATTTATTCCGAAAGGTTTATGTGTATAATATATTATTATTAAACTTAAAAATAATAAAGAAATCTCAATATTTTGTCGTCAAAGTCGTAAAAACCGTGCAAATCACCTCAAGGGTCTGCCTTGATCCTAATAACATTACTGCTCATATATTCTGCTTCCAATTACTTTGTCGTATAAAGTAGTATCCACAAAAAAGTCCCGCGACAAGGGTCACAACCTGCGAGCCATGTTACTAAGAGTAATTTATTATTCCCTATGAAACTATTAGATTCTCCCAAACTGCCGCAGGCCTCGTCCGGGTAACATTATGAAAGGAAATGTATTATGTATGGAAACCTTGTTATCGGGACTCATTTGTGACTACGAAATATATTTAATGCTATCTATCCGTCCGGGGCTCCGCCTACCGGAGAAGTTTTTTCTGAGAGTAAAAGTACCTAACCTATCAATCATCAATACATACAGTAAAAGTACCTAACCTATCAATCATCAATACATACAGTAAAAGTACCTAACCTATCAATCATCAATACATACAGTAAAAGTACCTAACCTATCAATCATCAATACATACAGTAAAAGTACCTAACCTATCAATCATCAATACATACAGTAAAATCGTAACTAGTCGCTGCTAATCGTAACTAGTCGTAACCCGAAACAACGATTTTTAGAATTCTTGTCTGTTTGTCTGTATGTCTGTACATTTGTGCCCGCTTATCTCAAAAACAGCTTAATCAATTTAACTTATGCATTTTGGTTTGCTCCGCTTAAAATTTAGTGTTTGTTTCATTTCAATCGGTTCATAAATAAAAAAGTTATATCACTCTAAATAATAACATATAAAATGCTGCCACCAATGACAAATAACCGATCAGCTGAAACGTTACGTAGGTATTACCTAATCATTGAAGTTTAGACATATACGGTGTATCCGTATATGTATAATACAGTGAGGAATGAGTGAGAAGCTCGATTGCTTTATGGTCGTAGCGCTAATTGGCTCAGTAATAACTCTGTTTACAGAATTGATGATCGCCAAGCGCGACCTGTTTAGAAGGTGGTTGTTACGCTTAAAAGGGGATGGGGGGTTTTTGTGGAATAATTTTAGCGCGCGGTCCGATTTACTCGAAACTCTGTATTTATACCAAGGATTGATAGTAACGATTAATGTGTATCAAGGTTTTTCGAAAATCTACCCCTGACGGGCTGAAAAGGGGTAGTAAATTTTACAGGGGAGGATTTTACAGCGTGGCTTGATTAACTCGAAAATTGGTAAATAATAATAATAATAATCTTTGAGCCATGTTATGAACACTCCCAAACGATTTTTCAAAATTCCGCCCCTGTGGGGGTGAAAAGCGGCGATACAGTTTATATGAAAAATTTATTACTACTTATTCATTCAGTTAATAAACTACAAACTTGGCAAAAATACTTGCCTAAGTAAGTAATAAAGTTTATAATTATAAGTTTTTCAAAACTACCCCTTAAAGGGTGATATAGGGGTGTTAAAGTTTGTGTGGAAGAATTTGAATGCGCGGTCCGATTAACTCTAGACTCAGTATTAATACTTTTGACAGGAAAGGAACGATGATAAGGTTTTGGGTCTTTCGAAAATCGACCCGAGCTAATTTTTTAAGGGGAGTATTTTACTACGTGGCTTAATTAACTCAAAAATTGGTATACCTACATCATCTTTGAGTCAAAGTACAAAAACATTCCTATATTTATTTTAGAATTCTACCCCTATGTGGTGAAAAGACGGGATACAGTTAATATGAAAATTCTTTTTCCTTTGGTTAATAAACTTGATACTTGGCAATATTTGCGTCAATAATTAATACAGATGGTCACTTTTAGTTTAAAAAAATTCCTCACATAGGATTTCAGGGGTGAAAAAGTCAATAGGTAAGAAAAAAAATTTAAACCAGTCGGACGGATTAACTCGAAACTCGGTACTAATACTTAAAACAAAGAGTACCTATGTGTTTTAAGGGTTTTTCAAAAATCGTTTCTTACCGTTTCTTACCGGGTGGAAAAGGGTACTTAATAAAGTTTAAGGGGTGGATTTTACTACTTGCTTCCATTAACTCGAAAATGGGTATAAATAACCTCTAGGTCATACAATGGGACGTACCAAACGCTTCTTTTAAAAACATAGCCTGCCGTATTAAAAGGAGACGATAATATTTATTTCAAAAAATTTATTCATTTTTTTTTTCAACTTTAAAACTAACCCAAATTAAATAAATAAATGATAAAGATCGTAAACATACATCTTCGAAAGTTTTAGAGTAAATTACATGCGGACGAAGTCGCGGGCAAAGTGTTATACAGTATACTACATAAAATTATAAATTCTGCCTGTATGTTACATTTTCACGCCTAAACCACTGAACGGATTTCTATAAAATTTGCCAAAGAGATAGATGGCATCCTGGGGAAGAACATACTTCTTATCCTTTCCTACATCCACGCGGGCGAAGCCGCGGGCAGAAGCTAGTTAATAATGATATCTTCCCGACCGATGTATCGGTCACGGTGGTCAATTTCAACGGAGATTACCTAGGTGCGCACGAGATATTATACTGCACAAGTGTGTGCGCGAACTCAGGTGCACTCTCTGTTCCTTTACTCTCATATGTAGTCCGACGGGATAGCAATCCGACACGACCGGGGAGAAATCAGGCGCAGGACCAACGGCGACACGTGCTATCTGAGGCACGGGGGCTTCACACCACCAACTTCCAAACTCCGGGCTGTTTTTGAGACATTCCTAATGGAAAAACCCAATAACACTTTGCCCGACCCGCGAATCGAACCCAGGACCTCACGCACTTGCGACCATGCGACCAACGGAGCAGTTAAGTTAGTAAAGTAACCTATTATGCTATTTATTACTATCGACTGTTATATTGTATACCTTTATATACAGAATTACTGTTTTAGTGTCAATGTTTTAGATCCAGCTAATATTAATATTAGCCACGTATTTCGTAAAATATATTCTTTCTTTTTCATAGTACTTACTATTACATCCAGATGAGTGCCTGATAAATGGCAATAAGCTTACTCCCAATAAACTGAACTTTAACATTCTAAATAATACCGTCAAAAATAAAATACGAACATTGTAATACCTACTTCTGCATAATGCTTTAAAAAATACAAGCAAAAATTTATAACTCAAATGAATGATGTTGTTCAGTTGCTATTTCCCCTGTCAAGCTGCCGGCGACACGGGCAGGGACTGTCAACCTGTGATTAGATCACGGCGACTCATCGCGTCGTCAGCTGCAGCTGTCACTGCGGGCCGCAGGGGGATGCGACATTGTTTTGTAAACATTGAGTTTAGTGTTCATTTTGAAATACGGGTTTAATTGGAAAACTGTTGGCCCTGTAGACGGTTCCATTGAGATAGGTATACAATTAGAATAATTAAGTTACCACATAATATACAGGGAGTTCGTAGCAGTTTTAAATATTATATTCTTTTACAAACTTTTTGAATAATACTACCTAACCCAAAATATACCTACAACTCCAAAATTTGTATTGTTCTTTCTAGCTGTTAAAAGATATAGAATATTATTAATTGAAAATTCAAAGTTCAAAGTAAAAGTAGAAACTTCTTGTTAATCATTTAAATTACTCCTTTGATGAAGTTCAGTTAAATATTAAAGTTAGTAAAGTGAGTTGAACTCAGACTAGTAGCCAATAACAATGGCTCGCTTGTTACTAAGAACATAGGTAATTGTATGCGCGGGAGATTGTCAGCTAATATTATTTGTTTACATAGCATGATTGATACATAATAGGCATTGTACCTACTCGTATTTTGTTTTCTCTGTACCTACAAGAAGTCTACATAGACGTGCAACTGATCGTGTGATTGGCATTGTTGTGTAACCCAAGTACTTAAAATACATTATGAAAAAGCGGAGAGCATGTGTAGTTAATTAATCTAAAAATATAGTTTTGTCTTCTGAAAGTAGAAAATGATGGAAGTGAAAAAGATGAAAGGTTATAATTTATTTTCTATTTTATTGCACGCCAAGTAATTACAATTAAACTTACTGTTATTTGATATAGGACCATAAGTGGAACACGGCACAGTAGCCACTAGACACAAGTAATGGCTAGGGTCCCTGATCTGTCCCTGGTCTGTCGACAGTCTTCAACAGTTGCCAATAGGTAAACGTTCAATGGCAGCCAAGGACCTGTCTCATACCAAAATCTCATAATTAGGTATTTCTAACCCTCGTAGACGATTCAGAATATGAACATTTTGATCAAATCAACAGAGATATTACTAAACTATCTCGAATGTAAACAAAAGAAAGAACACCTACTTTTTATGTATTACTATCTGAATTGTAAACAGAAGGGTATCGCAGTGCCGCCGCGGAGGGCTCGCACGCAATACATACATATGTTAAGCAGGATACAAGCGGATAATGCGATGAGCTAGTAGGGGGCGCGGGGATCAAGTTGACATGTCGAAAGTTTGACATACGAATAAGAAAATAATAATATAATATTTCCTTTATTACTTTCTTTTGAGGTTAACATTGAAGGGGACAGAAGAAGGGGGATAGAAGGGCGTAAAGTATTAAGGTTCGATACAGAAGGTAAGATGGGAAGTCTGCATGGCATGACATTCCGCCTGACCAATCGTCCTTCATAAGACGCGTGAGACCAGTCTGCTAACAGACAACAATATACTTAATACCGTTACAATAAATCTCGATGTGATCCCCGAGGCACACCAAGCAACAGGTCGCACGAACAATCGCAAATACATATTATTTACCGCACCCAGACGATTCGTCGTGGTATGTCTTACTTAACCTGTGTTTGCTAGAATTAAGATTGAGTTGTTGTGTGAGTTAATGGCTTCTCTGTTTTGAATAGACGTCTTAAAACCTTAATTCTAAGTTTTATTTTTGAAGTAATTCTGTTTTAGTTAGAGACATTTATAACCGCACTGGTTATGACAGTTCCATTGTACCCTGCTGCCTGAGCACACTGCTACCTGAGCACATTGCTACCTGAGCACACTCCTCGTATCATCAACATTTAGTTGAGATTGAATTCTTCATTCTAAGTGCAGGTGTGATAAAATAAAACCTCTAAAACGCGTCCGACACTGTAAAACGTAGACCAAGAAATCTGTTCCACTAAGTATTTTACGACTGTCTACAGATCGGCGGGCGTCGGCCCATCGCGCATCGCCGCAAATAAAATGTACAATTACTTTCAATTTATCGGGTTCTCACTTGCGGAAGATCCTCTTACCACCCCCTGCATCCCCCGGCTTCACCCCCTAACACCCCCGGGAACCAACAGCTGTTGTTATTATATGTATTGTGGAGATAATAAGCTGAATAGTAAATAAAAGGAATCAATAATAGAACTGTGCGGTGTAATTCAATGCTTGATCTGTTTACAATAGATGGCAGATATTGGAACATTCGCCTAATATCGAATATTAATGAAACCGAATGCCATGCCATTTTGTGATGGTGTCGCTGTGTGCTCTGCTTTGGCAGGTTTTCCTCATACTAGAATCTTGCTCCTACACTAGTGCTCCTACACTAACTAGTGCACTTCCTGTAGCTACCTTGTTCAGCAGATTGAACCAACAAAGTATTTTTTTCCAAAATATAGCTATTACACACGAGTAGTAATGAATGGCATGGCGTTGCTCGTATTAAATTAATAATGATTCATTTCTTCTTAACCATAATTATTTTTATTTTTTTACGTTTAAGCGTGTCATAACTTTCAAGAACATTTATAAGTAAAAGGGTTAAAGTTGTGATTTAAATGCACAACAAAGTGATATCAATTCGCTCAACAGTTCGGTTCCCTGTCGCGTAGGTTACGAATTCTGTGACGAATCAAATAAAACACGTCGTCAGTCGGAGGTCCTCGCGCTCAAAGAGCGTGTCACTGCATATTAATACTAAACCACTGAGACAACGAGGACCGGACTATGTCCGTACAGTCACGAGCACCAATATGTCAACACTTGGCAACTTTCAATTGCGATTTATTCGTGAAATAACGAATGCAACGTTGAAATACGACACATACATAAAGCTATGGGTTCTAAAATGCTATGTTTGTAACAACATAAAATTTCATTAAAAAATAAAGGAGTAAATCGCTTTTGAATAATGCCGAGTGTATACATACTTTTGCTCGTGACTGTACACACTCACACAGTGTTGCGAGGAGCGGGGGCGCTCAGTCCGTCGTGTTAATGAGACGAGGGACTGCGAGGACACTCGGTGGGCTCAGGGCATGGAAACCAAATACATATTTATGTTTAAGTATTGCAAGTTGTTTCACGTAATCTGTACGATTGTGACTCCGGTTATATGAAAACTGATGTTATTTTGTTAAAATGTCTTGTTTATACCTTTTTAGTTGCCGTCTTTGTCGTAAGTAGTTAGGGTTTAGTTTTTAACTTTCTTTTTTATTATTAAAAGCTAATAATTATTTTTTAAATATTCGCTCCTCTTTAACCGAGTTCATTTCATACTATGCGATAGCTCCCACCTGCTTACGTCACGTTGACAGTACCTACTTACTGACACAAATACGAGCACGAATAATAATAAAAGCTTACGTATACAATCATACAATATTATTGAATCCCTTATTACATTATCACAAAGGAATATTATCATTATTACATGTACGTAATTATTGCCTACAAAAATCTTAACAATCTGATTGGCTCGTTGTTATTAATGCCCTTATAATATTATTATCATTTGTATTGTTAATGTTGATAGAATACACATGATGGCTCTGTTCAGTAGATGATTAGGCGATCATCCCGCTTAGTAGTTATATTTCTTTTCTACAAAAAATGTTACACAGTCCACTCAACTTTCATTTGTCCCCACCACGACCGATCATCGCGATCACATAACACGCATGGTCAGCCTCTAATGTTCCCACTGCTGCAGCTGGGACACAGGCCTCCTCTAATGTTCCCACTGCTGCAGCTGGGACACAGGCCTCCTCTAATGTTCCCACTGCTGCAGCTGGGACACAGGCCTCCTCTAATGTTCCCACTGCTGCAGCTGGGACACAGGCCTCCTCTAATGTTCCCACTGCTGCAGCTGGGACACAGGCCTCCTCTAATGTTCCCACTGCTGCAGCTGGGACACAGGCCTCCTCTAATGTTCCCACTGCTGCAGCTGGGACACAGGCCTCCTCTAATGTTCCCACTGCTGCAGCTGGGACACAGGCCTCCTCTAATGTTCCCACTGCTGCAGCTGGGACACAGGCCTCCTCTAATGTTCCCACTGCTGCAGCTGGGACACAGGCCTCCTCTAATGTTCCCACTGCTGCAGCTGGGACACAGGCCTCCTCTAATGTTCCCACTGCTGCAGCTGGGACACAGGCCTCCTCTAATGTTCCCACTGCTGCAGCTGGGACACAGGCCTCCTCTAATGTTCCCACTGCTGCAGCTGGGACACAGGCCTCCTCTAATGTTCCCACTGCTGCAGCTGGGACACAGGCCTCCTCTAATGTTCCCACTGCTGCAGCTGGGACACAGGCCTCCTCTAATGTTCCCACTGCTGCAGCTGGGACACAGGCCTCCTCTAATGTTCCCACTGCTGCAGCTGGGACACAGGCCTCCTCTAATGTTCCCACTGCTGCAGCTGGGACACAGGCCTCCTCTAATGTTCCCACTGCTGCAGCTGGGACACAGGCCTCCTCTAATGTTCCCACTGCTGCAGCTGGGACACAGGCCTCCTCTAATGTTCCCACTGCTGCAGCTGGGACACAGGCCTCCTCTAATGTTCCCACTGCTGCAGCTGGGACACAGGCCTCCTCTAATGTTCCCACTGCTGCAGCTGGGACACAGGCCTCCTCTAATGTTCCCACTGCTGCAGCTGGGACACAGGCCTCCTCTAATGTTCCCACTGCTGCAGCTGGGACACAGGCCTCCTCTAATGTTCCCACTGCTGCAGCTGGGACACAGGCCTCCTCTAATGTTCCCACTGCTGCAGCTGGGACACAGGCCTCCTCTAATGTTCCCACTGCTGCAGCTGGGACACAGGCCTCCTCTAATGTTCCCACTACTGCAGCTGGGACACAGGCCTCCTCTCGGTGAGTGGGAGTGGGCCGTAATGCAATAAGTGCGGGTTGGTAGATGTCACATGTCTTCGAATGTTTGGTTCTAGGACATGCCGTTTGGTTCTAGGACATGCCGTTTCCTCGCGATGTTTCATCATCGCGATCAGTCTTGGATAATGAAATCGAGAAAATATTTATATTTTGTTAGCCAATAACACTACAAAATAGTACCTACCTACACGCAGAATGTATTTTCATACTGGCAACATTTGAATTGTGGATGTACTTCTGTCTACCCCTTAACGGGAAATACTGGCGTGATATTATGTAGATATTCGCATGACACTAAACGGTACAAAATACAACATACGTCGAACTACTCCGCGGTCCTCATTCAATAGCTGTGAATTCATTGAGCCGTAACAATCATCGGACAGGCGGGATGTATAGCCGGCTTCGTTATTGCTTTACCACCCCAACTTCATCTAGTTTTAAAACATAATTTATTTTTAATGTATAATGTGTGTATTATTGGACTAATTTACAAAAATAAATGTAATTTCTCGTAAGGTTGAGTATCACTTGCACCTCATATACAACTATAGGTAGTGTTTTATTTGACAGATAGAAATGTTTAATGTTAGTGAATTTTAAATTTACTGCAAATTGTTGTCTAAAGTGGTAAAGCAATTATGAAGTCGACGATACTCAACGATACTCTACGAGTACATAGCACATCGGTCCTAATGTACGGGCGCCTGGTGGCGCTCCCACACCGCGCGCATTTCTATTGTTGACACGAATTTGGGAGATAGGAATAGAGTGTCCGAGTGAACGAATTATTTGGTATCGATTCTGATACAGGATGATGTTTTTATTGCACCGATCTTTTATGCTACTATTAAAAAATACTAATTCAATAACTTCGTTTATTTCGTACCTACAGTTCGACGAGTTTTAGAGTTTGGAATGTGGAAACCTCGATACGAAAATATCATGTACTCGTATATACGAGTCCTAACCCGTGACTTGAAAATTATTGACAGATAAAGCAACAGACTTTATAATAATAGTCAAACAAGTTCATATTCATGAATGATGTTTTAAACATCAGAGGGGCCGAAGTTTACCTCCTAACTCAACTTATTCACCCTGTATACGTATCGGCTCATTACTGGGGCGACAGGCGACGCCTCCGGGTGCGAGGCACAAGACTTGCCTCGACTCGAGGCGAAGCGGTGAGACGGCGAAACGAGCCGGCTACCTGTTGCCGCACCTGATTAAGGAATTAATTCGCGACGATACAGCTGTCTATTCTGTAAAAATCTCACCGTGAAACTTATGCGAAGTTAGTTTAAAATGAGTTGTCGAAACATCATGCTGAGATAGGAGCCTTTTGGCCTCGTATAAGACTTTGTTTCATTTTTCCTTTTGTTATTTTTTTTTATATAATTTGTTTTATTTTTATTTTTAACTGTGTTTAGTTTATGATCCTGTACGAGTCGCAATAAATACTTTTTCTTTCTTTCTTTCTTTCCTTGTCATTTCACCTGATGCTAAGGAGTCAATCCTTAGCATCAGGTACCAAACCTCTCAACAGTTAAGTTATATATATTGACCCTTTACTTTTAATATAAGTTGTAGGAAATATTTTGATTGAAGCGTCCTCGCGTCGAGGGATGGCTAATGAAAACGCCAAACCGACGAGGCTTGTACCTAGCAACCAGGTACGTCCTACGGAACATCGCCATAACTTTTTTCACAATGCGATTTGAAAATAGTAGCTAGTTATTGTTCTATATTAACGGTTGTTATTGACCGTGGGGACCATTTTGTCCGGTCCTCCCCTTTCTCTTTCCTACTCCATTATCAGCTCCAGATCACCATCTATCTATAACTAACCAATTCACTGAGACCATTCCAAGGAACCCAAACACGATACCTCTGCTGTAAGTTAAGGGAGTTGGGTATCCTGCAATTTCCAGGTGATGCTGCAGCAGCTGTTCAAGGTTACTATGTTCTTCTAATGTCATTGAAGTAACGAAATACCAAATTTCGACTAATTATACCTACTCATTCAGATCTGTGGAAGATGCTCACATCAATTCATCAACTAGAAAATTGCTGATAATCTTCAAACGGCTGAACCGATTTTATTAAATCAATTGTAGCTAAGAACACTCTCGATTAAGTCACCTTTCAGACAAAAAAATAGTAACCAAAATCAGTTCAGCCGTTTGGGAGCTACGATGGAGCAGACAGACACACAGATACACACGTTAAACTTATAACACCCCTCTGTTTTTGTCGGGGGTTAAAAATACAATTAAATAAGTTATTGATAATAACTTATTTTTACTTCGATGGTCTTACTTTATCTTTGTGCTATGTGAACAGAACCCAGCAATGCATAAATGTGTAAGCTGTCACGCCCTTTATGCCTGGAGGCTTTTATTTGGGTAGTAATCTTTTTTATTTACATTTTAAGTAATTATTTTTTTTAGCTTGAGTACGTATAGTTTTTATTATATTTGTTGGTATATTGGCGTGGCTAGCTGACATATTATGGCAAATAATTTAATTTTATGTTCTGTTTTGTAATGTTTATTACCGAACATAGGTACCTAGTATTGTATACAATCAAGTATTTTCTTTTTAATTGAACAGACAGCTGTGCTGCTGGGGAGTTTGTTGCGCCACTTCTTCTTCCCAGCGATAGCACTAGGAAGTGGTGAAGGGCGGGCGTTTTTGGGGGACTGTCTTTTGTAATTTTGACGTTCAAAAAGTGCTGATTCTCAGCCTAATTTGAATAAATGACTTTTGATTTTTTGATTTTGAATGGAATAGATAAATACAATACATTCTTGTTGAGCCAGATATAAAGAAGTACTGATTTTTAATTAAAAAATCACAGTGGCTCTCTAGATAGGTTTCATGATAATTATGTACCTCTATACTTCACTAGTTCTTGCCTGTAAGATAATTAAAAAACGGGGTCTGTTGATACTGGATTCCAATTCCAAAATCACCCAAGTTAAGCGAGGTCCCTTGACAAATCGACTCTTGACTTTAACGTACAATCACGGGCTCAATAAACAATGTATGTTGTATACGAATGACACAGTAACTGGGTTGTGGAGGTCAGATAGGCAGTCGCTCCATGTGAAATACTGATAGGTAAGTATTCAGCTGCATGCGGTTAGACTGGAAGCTGAGCCTATTATATTTGGGAAAATGCTAGGTATATAATGATGATGTATAAGAACCAATATACTACTCCAATGTAGCCAAGCCAAGCTGATGTCAAGCTGCATGTGGTGAACTATTATTCCCTTCTTCTCCAAAACTCAAAAGATAACAATCCAACAGTCTAGAGCTGTAATCAACGCCACCACTAGGACCAGAACAAACGTTGGCCTTTTGCGTTCCTTTTCCTTTGAATAACGAAGCACTATTCTTTTTCCCTTCACACCACAGCGTACAGTCAACGTCACGTACATGGTGACATTAGAAGCTCATTTATTACGTAGCAAAAAGCGCGGTTTTCGTAGTTCAGGTGCTAGTTATGTGCGATTGACTTTACCCGAGAGAGTTGTCTGCGTCATCCATACATACTCGTAGGTACAGTTGTCTATAAATCTGTGTTCCGAGCAAATAGTTGCAATGAGCGGAGATTTGTGTCGTGTGGCGACGCTCGACAACTCGCTCGCAACTAAATGAGGTGGCTTCACAGAAGTTCTTTTATTTGACGGAAATCGGAGCTGTAAGTAGGTACAAGCATTGATTGTGATGCTATACGAACCTACCTACCTGTAGGTTCGTAGTTTTGAAACCAAATGTTAGAAAAAAAAACAAAACGTTTTCACTTTCTATTATATACTAGATTCTGGCCGCGGTTTTGCCCGCGTGGGACAAAAAGTAGCCTATGTCCTTTCTCAGGGTGTCATCTTTTATTTCCTTGTAAAATTTTATCGACATCTATTAGTGGTTTAGGTGTGAAAAAGTAGCATGCAGACAGAGTTACTTTCGAATTTATAATATTAGTATGGATTATAAATGTGAAAGTTTGGGTGTTTGTAACTCAATGACGCAAAAACAGCTGAATGGACTTAGATGAAATTTGGCACATGGCAATTAACAAGAGGACACTTTTAATTCCGTGGAATATCTCCCGACATCCATGCGGGCGAAGCCGCAGAAAAAAGCTGAAAATATATTTAAAAATAAAGAGAATGTATGATATGTAGTAGGGAGGCCTTTACCCAGCAGTGGGAAAGTAACGGCGAATAGTAATGAGCACACCGCCGTGTCTCTACCTCGAGTGCCGGAAGAGTTTACTTTGCCGGTACAGGTCCAGATTGAGGAGCCAGACCAAGAGAGAGATACAGAACCCCGCAGGGCAGCATGTGGCGAGCTGTTGGGCAGTAGCGACCCCACGGACCCTATCTCCCGGGAGAAGTCTTGTTCCTCACCTCTGGCTTGCCTTTATTGGCCGGCTGGAGTGAACAATGACGAGGAACAGAGGTCCCACCTCATTCTTGCCTTTATTGGCCGGCTTGAGTGAAGACTCGTAAGAGCAAACGTGCTCGCCTTCCAAAGGGCTGGGACCACAGGGTCCCGAGATATGTCTAAAACTCTTTCAATAATAATAATGATTTATCAAAAAAATATAATAACAAAAACCAACATAGGCTTTCACTGAGTAGCGGCGGTTATCAAAAAAAAAATCTTCTGGTTCACAGAAAAGTGCAATACCTACGCGGTCAAAACGTATGGAACAGCAATATTTTTTTTTAATAACCGACAAAAAATTTCGACGCTATGGGGTCTAGACTCATGTGCTGAATCCACGGTTACAGTTTGCACGTCGATGAACCTGCTACCCTGTATGTAATAGAAAGAGACAGAGAGGGAGAAAGAAAGTTAGTTTACATGATTTTCGATGGTGCTGAAGCCGATAGTGAGGTCAAAAGGAAAATCCAAGATGGTAGCTGCCAAAATTTTCAAATTTTTCGTCATGGGTGTCGTTTTCATGGTTTTGCAGGTTGTTGAAGCCTATTGGCCGGCAGGAACGAAGGTCAAAATGAAAATCCAGGATGGTGGTTGTAAAAAATATCAAATAAATGAAAATCCAAATGTACAAGTTTTCGTCATTTTGAAATTTTCGCAGCCGTCATCTTGGATTTTTACTTTGAAGTTCGTTCCTGCCGGAGTCCTCCGAACCCACACTTTTTTTTTAATATTATGCCATTGCTGGGCAAAGGTCTCCCCCACATTTTTCCACTTTTCTTTGAGCTGCGCACTCTCCGACCATACGGTTAGGAACAAGTTCGAATCGTCACGCCAGCGCGGCAGTGTTTCTTAGGCCTCTTAGTGGCGCCAACGTCGGCGATACCTGTCTTGGAGTGTATTGTGGTGTTGCGATTTTGGTCGGTGAGATAAATTTTTAAGATGCTGCACTCCATCGCTCTTTGGTAAACCACAACAATATTATAGGTAAATTATTATAATACTGAACTGATTTTCTTTGTATGTGTATTTTCTTTGTATATGATACTTGAAAGAAGGCGTTTAAAAAAAGACAATCATTTATGTACATAAAACATGTTTAATTAATCTATATATATAAAATTCAAAGTCCTGACTGACTGACTGACTGAGACATCAACGCACAGCCTAAACCGCTGGTCCTAGAGACATGAAATTTGGAGGGTGTATTCTTCGTGATGAGTAGGTATCCACTAAGAAAGGGTTTTTCGAAATTCCACCCCTAAAAGGGTGAAATGGGGGGATTTTGTTTGTATGAAAAATCTTATTCCTTGAGTTAATAAACTTGGAACTTGGCACGAATACTTATCTAAGTAAATTATGAAGTTGGGCATTTTTTGTTTTTATAAACTACCCCCTAAAAGGGGATTGGGGGGTTTCAAAGTTTGTATGGAAGAATTTTAGCGCGCGGTCCGATTTAATCGAAACTCAGTATTTATACCTAAAATTGAAAGGAAAGAATAATGTGTATCAGGGTTTTTCGAAAATCTACCCCTGACGGCCTGAAAAGGGGTAGTCAATTTTACAGGGGAGGGCTTTAAAGCGTGGCTTGATTAACTCGAAAATTGGTATAAATAATCTTTGAGTCAAGTTATGAACACATCCCAAATAATTTTTCAAAATTCCACCCCTGTGGGGGTGAAAAGCGGGGATACAGTTTATATGAAAAATCTTATTCGTTAGGTTAATAATCTTGAAAATTGGCATGAATACTCGTCTAAGTAAGCAATAAAGTTTATCATTATTAGTTTTTCAAAACTACCCCTCAAAGGGGATATGGGGGTGTTAAAGTTTCTGTGGAAGAATTTGAACGCGTGGTCCGATTACGAGTAACTCGAAACTCAGTGTACTGTGTGTGTACTTAAGACTAAAAATAAATAATAACACGTATGAGGGTTTTTCGAAAATCTACCCCTAACGGGATGAAAAGGGGTAGTTAATTTTACAGGGGAGGATTATAATAAGTGGCTTGATTAATTATAAAATTGGTATAAATAATCTTTGAGTCAAGTTATGATTTTTTTTAAATTCCTCCCCTGTGGGGGTGAAAAGCGGGGATACAGTTTATATGAAAAATCTTATTAATTTAGTTAATAAACTTGAAACTTGGCAACAATACTTGCCTAAGTAAGTAATAAAGTTTATCATTATAAGTTTTTCAAACTACCCCTCAAAGGGGGATATAGGGGTGTTGAAGTTTGTGTGGAAGAAATTGAATGCGCGGTCCGATTAACTCGAAACTCAGTATTGATACTTTCGACAGAAAATAATTAATAATAAGTAAGTATGTAAAGTTGTCGAAAATTGACCCCTGACGGGGCAAAAAGGGGTAACTCGGTTTTTAGGGGAGGATTTGAACTTGAAACCGTATGTTACATTTTCACGCCTAAACCACTGAACTTCTGATTTGGCAAAGAGATAGTGGTAGCACGTTACCGTGGGATAACTTCCGACATCTACGCGGGCGAAGCCGCGGGCAGAAGCTAGTTTAAGGGATATATTCGTACCACTGCCACTGAGGTAAATTAGGTAGCTATACAAACGCACGCACTGGCATGAAGGTACTAACACTGGGTATTTTCTAATAAACCCTTTAGATTCACATAAATTCCTGTGTGGTCTTTGTAGACGAACATTTTTACTCGGCACAGAAGTTCCTTTGAGAGAATCCTTTTCGCTCTCCAATCCCATTCATTCACTCTTTTTGTGGTTTATAGAAGTGACATACATGGAATAGTAAAATTTTACATACGTAATAGCAGAGTCCGCCCGAAAATATTATTTTTTGGCCAATTACGAAAATTGGCGATAATGGATATTTCGACCAAGTACCGAAAACGAAATTCAGATTAAAGAATGAAATAATATGAAAATATTCTTTGAATTTTACTTCAATAAAATAAAGTAAAACTCTATTAAGAAAGCATGGAACTGAAAATATTCTCGTGTTTCAACAAAGGAGAAACTCGAGCTCCATCATTTTTATTAGCAGCAGAAAATATTTTTTTTCGCGGAAAATGTTAGTGAGAAAGTAATAATTTCATGAAATGGTGCTGAACAACAAGTTCTCGTGATATCCAAATTGCTCGCAACCGGACACTTCCGGGCTAATATCACTAATAAAAAAATTAAATGCAGAGTCTGCTTAGACTACCGTTGTACCTACCCATAGAAACAGAAATATTGTTTATGGTGCTGAGTTACACTATTGGTGTAGGTGCAATCGAGTAGATATGCAT
Organism: Apamea crenata; assembly: GCA_949629185.1. Taxonomy (NCBI): domain Eukaryota; kingdom Metazoa; phylum Arthropoda; class Insecta; order Lepidoptera; family Noctuidae; genus Apamea; species Apamea crenata. Next base: position 16,189,644 of record OX451374.1, read on the forward strand.
ATTCTATCCATGTACGAGTATCTACTTGTTGATTTCCGATTTAAATAATGAAAATCCAAATAAAAGGAGGCCGAATGTAAATTGCTTAACACCTAGTTATTATTTTTTAAGTCTTTAAGACGGTTGATAGGAGCAGCGCGCTGGGCCACGGGCGGTGATATAACGAGCTTTTGAAACAATACCAGTAAATAAAAAATAAATAGCGCTAAAGCGAACAGCTAAAAGCTTTCCATTAGAGAGGGACAATGACCTTGATGAAATCCGACGTAACGTATCCGAAACAAAGATATTATTTTATTTGTAACGTCGCTAGCTTCTTGTAAAAGTTAAGCTTCTTGAAGCAAATTAGTGTTGGGAGTAAGCCGAATAAACATTATTACAAAGGAAAACATATAGTGCTAGTAGGGCTGACCCCAAATAAATTAGGATAGTAGCCAAGAGAAAGAAGAAGACAGAGGAAAGAGTAACTTAGTGAGCACTTGCTTTCTCAAATATGTCAGATAGTTTTGCTGGAATATGAACCTAGTTCATTTATAAATGAAGTTTATGACTGCTTCATTTTCTACATTAATTTGCACGCTATCAATATGTATTTGGCAAGACTATAAAAACAGTTTAAAAGGACCTTATCAATTAAATCATGAATGAACGGTCGAAGTGACGATGCTTGGGGAGGCCTACATGCAGTGGACGTCTTACGACTGAAATGGGGATGAATGAAAAACTGAGAGATATTATAGTAATCTCGAATCTGTATCATATCTGACTCTATCCGAAAAATTAGTGGTCGGGTTCACATCACTATGGTTAGATCCGCACTATTTTATAAATAAACTGCTTTAGCTTTTCTTCCTAGACCCGATGCACTGAACTACCATTTTAGAGAAATTCCTTGAAAAGAAGATTCCCCGTAGGTACGTATTTGTAGTTTCTGCTCCACTTTAGCTCAAAAGGAATTCATTAGATGTACGATAACAAGTTTGATATTTAAATGTATAAGAATTTCATGCTAATCATCATCTGCCTCGTTTTTTTCCCAAATAGTTGGTTGTAGTCGTTTTTTCATTATTTTGGGATCAGCTTCCAGTCTCACCGGTCTGCCTGTTTTGTACGGCCTGTCACGCCTTTTCACAGCGCAACTGCCTGTTTAACCTCCACAACAAAGCTACTAGGTAGCACGATAACCCTTGGAATTTCAAACTCAAACCAATTACAACCAGTTTTGAATCGTCATAGGAGTCGGTCATTACGAAAGATGAAGCCCGTTCCAAAGAGCGTTCATGCAAAAATTATCACATAAACTATAGTCTTAATGTTTTTAAAGTGAATTTTATAAATTCTTAACGAGAAAACTGATAGCGATTGTATTTCATAAAAAGAAAAATTTAATGATCTAGAGTAGAGCGCGCACACAGAAGTACTGCTTCGTTAGAAGTTTCACAACTAAGTGGGTAGTTAGAACAGTTGTCGTTTGTCTGCAAATGTATATTCCTGTGAAGCTAAAAACGTTGTTACTGTTGCTTTTAACCGCAATTCGTGTACTTAACCGCAAAAGAAAATTATTCGTCTCCATTTCACCAAGCTGGCACAAAATAACTAAGTAGGTAACTATCGTAACGAAATTCCTTAACGCGGCTTGCGGTAGGAGTTCACTGGTAGATATCGTCACGTAAGGAAAAAGCGTAAGCCCAGTGCGCGAAAAACCGCCCGCCAGTGAGTACCCACTCACGGGCTGTTTTTCGCGCACTGGATTTTCAATGCACTGCTTAGTGCCTAATGCCTAGAGTTGAAAATACAACTGTGTGTATTTTGGACGCGCTGGGATGCGCTCTGTTGGATTCTCATCGCTCGGCTCAACACCGAAAAGTGATAATCCAGTGCGCAATAAAATCCCGCCGTGTTATTATTACGCCCGTGCGTACGTGGGCTTATTTTAGCTCCGTGCGATTTTATTTCTCTATCTGTCTCTTTCTATTATATACGAGTGTGGGGGTGTATGTGTGTGTGTGCGAGTATTGCGTAAGAAACGTTGTTCCTGATGGGTGCCTCCCGATAGCACGTTTTTATTTATTTATTTGCATAATGTACACACAGTTACAGGCTAAGAGTAGGCTAAAACTTAAGAGTACATGACCCTGTCAGGGCGCAGTAAGTATGATTACGTTTAACTTATAGCTACGTTATACTTGAAGTTGACATAATATATTAAATACCTACCAGATAATATCACAACATTCATTATTACATTACTTATTCTCTCACCTACCAACTTAGTTGCTACTGATTAGTGATTACGTAAATAGTAACGTAGGTACTTCATAAAACTAAGGATACTTACTAAAACATTTCTAGGTAGTAAAGTCAAAGCAGCTATTACTGAGCAGTTGTTCTGAGTACGTACTGGCGCCATACGACGAGCGAAAGCCCACGCACACATAGACTCGCTTCACGTACGAGTGTAAGCGCACCCGCGACGACGGCGGCGTTTGTTTGAGATCACCGTACGCACGCGTCTATGTGTACGTACGCACGCGTCTATGTGTACGTGCGCCAGTTTTCGCTCGTTGTATAGAGCCGGCCTTCTGTACCTATGTATATATTCTGTGACGCGTTTCTAACCCTTAGTTAACGCAGTTTGCTGATTACAAAAAGAGAAGCCATATTTTAATTAGTCTCTACTTTACTAGTTACCCTGCACACGAGTGTGAGTTGTGAGACAACTTCTACAGATAAAAGTCACAAGAAGTAGCATGATCCCTGATGCGGAGCTGTTTGCAGATTTAATTAAGAGATAGATTATGTCATGAGCTTTACTAAGTTTGAATGTGGAAAATATACATAAGATTTTCGTATCTCAACCTACATTTCACCGATGGCTGAGTTTCATGTAACGTGGGGCATATTGCTAGCGAGGCACGGAAGTCATTGACGAACGTTATTATACGGAAAATGTATTTAACTTAAAGTTTTTCCTTAGTCCGCAACGAAGAAATATGCTTGCACAGCTTTTACGCTTCTTTATTAAACGTTTTATTTCGGCCAAAAAACCTTATTTTCTTTTAGTAAGTTAAACGACGTCGTCTGTACGCCTTACATATGATTTACATTTCAATCCATTACGCGATGGCTAGCCTAGTGACCAACTCTTACATAAAGTCGACGGTCAATGTATTACGCACATTTGCCTTTACACGCCACATTTATTTTGAGAGATATTACATTAGTTGATTAATATCTGGACCCTGCAACCTAAATAAACTTGAGTATGGTATCAATGATCACAATGAGGCTATATTTGATATGATTCAATTAAGGGCCGACGGTTAGTTTGGTCCTTAGAGAGGAGCAGGAAAAGGTTCTACTAATATAGACTGTGTATACACAAATATAGATACAAAATGTTCTTTTATGAGAATATGCCTCGGTATATATTTCTGTTTATCTATTCAATGACAACCTACAGTGAAAGATATAAAGCCACAAGCATTTTGCATACGTGAAGACGATGCGCCTAAAAATAAAATTACTATACCACAATAGGTAAAAGAATTAAAATGGATTAATGAAACCATGACATACAAGTAAATGAACTATGTGATAGATACACAGGGCTCACATTATTTACAAACATTCTAAAAGTATCCGATTTTCATTTTAAAAAAAAATAATAATAAAGAGCAATAAATCCGGGTGTGACTTTAAGTAATTACAGAATGTAAATCAATGTAAAAAAAAGAATACACTATACAATTACATTAGCAACCAGTTTGATTTTGTCTAGACTCTAGAGATTGTCCTATGGAGCAGGGCCAGCATGTTTCCAAGCATTCTTATCTTGGATATAATCCTCTAATTTTAATATCCTTATTTAATTAAAGTGTAATTTTAATACAAGTTTAAAATTTTCTTTCATTTAATTGCAATATTTCACAAGGTATTTTGTTGTAATATTTAACACAGTACCCCATAATATGTAGATGTATTATATATGTACTTTAGATAATCTGAAAAAAGATTGATCTAATTTATCTTTATTTCTAGTAGGTATTAAAATTATGTCTATCACTTATTTTATTAAAAAGATGTTGATTTTTTCTTACATACATAATATTTTCATAAATGAATTGGCAAGGTACCGTCATAATATTTACCTTTTTAAATAGTTCCCTAAGAGATTCGCGGCGACGTACATTGTAAATGGCTCTGACAGCTCTCTTTTGCCAAATAAAAATGGATTCAATGTCAGCAGCCCGCATGTGGCAGGAAGTACTTATGGTTATAGCCAGTGGCTGTTAGAAACGAACAGTTTACAGTATAACAACATTCGTGGCGCGTACTTCATAGTACACTAGTGCACTATGCTTGTATGTCCCGCGTAGTGAGCGGCGTTATTCACTACATAAAGTTTTAAAGCATGAAGCCCGCCGTGTCCTTCACTATAAACGATTTTATTATAATTATGAAAGGGAAGGTGCCGAGGTGCATTCTATTCCTGGAAAATATAAACTGTATTTTTCTTTTGAAAGCGTGCTTATTTACAAATTCAAACGCATGCGACAAAAGGATTTGCTGTCTTCTCAATAACTCAATTGCACACATAAAACACATTTTCCTTACCGTACCTACTGCATACTAATACTTCTGCTGACTCCGTTCTCATCCTGTCGCCAGTTAACTTTACGTGAATTCACCTTAGAAAGTCGACGCAAGTTATAAAACTTAGTTCTGGTCCCATAACCAGCGAATTTGTGAGAAAACTTGCAGTTCAGCTGAGTTTAGTCTCAAAACACGTCCATTCGAAACAGTCGAATGCATAAACTTAACGGAAAATCTAGAAGATAACGTACTAACAACGTTTGTCTACGAATGGAGTGGTAGGTATGGTCTGTTCTAAAAGTATATATTCAAAATGTAAACAAATGGGTCAGCAAACGTACTCTTGGGTGCCAATTTGTAATGCTACTTACAAATTGAGTGCTTTGATTCGATTATTTCAATTCTTAAACCCGAAATTCTATTTTTTTAAAGAGTAAGCGTGGTGTTTCGTCCCTGCTCTTCTGCATAGGAAGCGACCAATTGGAACCATGCACCTAGTTTCCGACGTTTCATGTGAACCACTTTTTTTATGTAAAATAAAATATTTTATAATCTCGATTTCCGTTGGTGATTGTTCAATTACAATTTCATGATGTTATTTAAATGATAATTGCTTGAAAACGTGCTGAGGTATAAAGTTGAAACCTTTTAAACAGAAATAAATATATTATTAATTTCCCTTTAGTACTGCGAAAGAATTTAACCGGAACAGTGTTTGTGTACACTTGCATCAGATACTTTTGGAACATACTATATACATGATGTGTGTGCAAGGACATTTATTAACGTCCGTAAGTAGTAGTAGTAACGTAGTTGAAACATAAAACTAACTTTCTTGTGACAGCGCAAGACCGGAGATGAAGCGCTTTATTATTTTAACTCATTTACATTAACGTGCGACACTCAGAGTACACTTAGATAAGAAAGAACCAACCATCATAGTATGCATTAAGTAAAGCTATACTTTTACATGTATTAATTATCATGCAATCATTTCATTAAACTTGCGGATTATGTGTTGTTAAGCAAAACCAATGAATGCCATGTTAATTGAATATTAAACAGTGTTCATTGGAACCTGTCGGGCTGTTTCACGTAATTTACGGTTCGAAGTTGTTCTTTTAACTGACGATAACTCCGCAACTCCAAGTTTCACACTGAAGAACAGATCATAGAGTAAGTATTTCAACAAATAAGTTAATAATTTACAACCCGTCTGTAGTTTCTCCTTAACCCGTTTTCATTTTATAGGAGGATAAATAATTTTAAGAAATTTCTGGTCAGGGAAGCGCCGTCAGAAACGAAGTACCTTACGCGATACTCACCCACACACTCTCGTATTTAATAGAAAGAGACAGAGAGATAGACAGTCGCATGGAGAGGCATAACGCTTTTTTCTTACGTGACGATTTCTTCCAGTCAATTCCTACCGCAATATTACTACGTATTTTCCTATCATTCCATAATTTTCTCAAACAAAAACCTACACTACAGACATCACAGTATCCTCTGCCTAAGCTAGGCTTTCTTATATCACATTTAGAATCTCTACCGGAGCGATATTTGCATATTATATTTCTTACGACAAAATGTTCCGTTCCACTCGCATTCACAGTAGTTATAAGATTTCACAAACGATTTCCTACAGATATATATGGTTACCATACAGAGTGTGTCTGCGGTACTTTGAACGTTTTGTAAGGACGCGGCGCAGCGGCAAGCACAAAGCGCTGCCACTAATGTAGATTGGAACAGAAGGTGAACTGAACAGAAACCTAGATAACGCAAGGTACTATCCCTAAAAGCACGCTTGAGTTAATTTAATTAGTTGGGCCGTCAAAATGTAATATAAGAAACAATATAGATAATAAGATATGATGTATGTATTTAAGGATTACCAACTAGGGCTGCATTACAATTGTCTTCTACAATAAGAAAACTCGTATACGTAGTATACATTATCCTGTAATGCACACTGAATTATAGGTAACTACAGCTTACACTTTATCGAGTACACAATATGCTCTGAATAATAATAATATAATTATAAACACAGCAATAACAGCCTGTAACAGTAAACTATAAAAAAACCCATTAGATAACATAATGCGCAATTTAAAACGTTTTACACACAAAATGCTTGACGCAATAAATATCTCGAACGATGAATTCAGAGACAAACATTTCATAATTTCACGGTGTTTGATAACTATATATTATTTGTTATTATTTATTTATCCTCACACTGGAACGCCGTACGGCAATTACACCAATGGAGGAAAAAATCACTTCATGTCAATCACATTAATTGAGAATTTGTGAAACTCAATTATTTTTCAAAAATGCATTAAAATTGAAAAACACGGAAAAGTTTGAGGTGTCGTCCTGCCTGACAGATGCCATGTATTCATTAATAATATATTATAGTGGACCTTTTGCTACTAATCTGTAAAGTGTTTGCTGCTCAAAGATTGTAGAGCAAGATTGTGCCGAGGCGTTTAGTGTTCTAATCTGAATAAACGTTCCTACCTCTGCAGTGTTCAGACTAAGGTGTGAAAGTAAGATAGGCAGGGATAACACACCACGCACAAAATTAATATATTATGTTAATAAGTTTGTTATTTTAGGTAGGTAGGTTTACAATGAACCGCCTTCTTCTCTAGCTAATAAAGCTGCACGCAGACCTACCTAACCAAAACTGAAAACTCTCTGAAGTCAGACTCTCGCTCTAAGAAAAGAACGAATGAAAAAATAGTGCGCAAACAGTGTTCATTGAACAATAGATGAAACCGTTTTCACAGGGAAAGCAGTTGTAGGGCTAAGCTAGGCTGTAGCCTTATAGGTATCTTTATCAGTAATCATTCAGGCCCAATTGCACCACAAATCATTAAATGCATTTAACGCTAAACGTATCTAAAACATCCTTCTGATTCTGTAATCTTTAAGCAATTGACAGAAATAGAAGGCTGTTTTTTAAATTCCTTGAGCGTTAAATGCTTTTAGTGATATGTGGTGCAAGTGGGCCGTAGACTAGTAGTTTTGTTCCCTGTTAATACCACTGGCTTGCTAGATTTTAAAAGTTAGATACAACAAAAAAATGTTTCCTCTATGTTCCATATCACATGCAATCTTCTACCTTGTCGAAAAAACTCAGTTTTGTGAGATTTTGAGGATAAACATCCAATAATTATGTTAATAGGGAGGCCGTTCGTCTCAGCATCGCGTCGGTGCGTCGGTGCGCGGTGAGGAGATGTCTGCGGAGATTTCCCGCGGGCATTGTAACACGACACCACTAGTCTGTCGTTTGTTTACCACACAATGTAATAAGGTAGACTGGTCTATTGATATGCAGATGGATGTAGTGGAGTTCTTGCACACTCGGGGTGTAGATGCCACTACATTCCCACTATACCGGTGGCAATGTCATACGCACTGCGACTATAAAAGTCCCTAATAAAAAAAAAGTTGATTAGAAACTACGTGTGCGGTCTGAACGACAGGAACGTAGTTCAGTTCAGTATTGAGGTCATACAAACGGCCGGGGCACATTACTTGTCTTCTTAAATCTCGATACTAGCACGCACACACAGATGTATATAATAGGAAGAGACAGTAAGACGTAGAGAAATGCAGCGCATGGAGGGTGCATAACGCTTTTTTCGTTACGTGATTTCTAGCAGTCACCTCTTACCGCAAGCCACGTTAAAAACTACCGGCGCCATCTAGAATTTTGATTTTGACCCCATGATCGTTATCAGCACTCTCGGAAACCATGAAAATGACACCAGTGTCTTTAGCCTTGCCAAAGCAAGCAAGCTTTGCTTTGCATGCTTTGGCTTTTTCCTTGGTTTTTACTTTTCACGATTGCCCTCAGCGCTAACAAACACACGACGAAAAATTTTAAGAAAATCGCAACCCTTCACCCTCTTAGATTTTCATTTTGACCTCACTATCGGCTTTAGCAATCTCGAAAACCATGAAAACTATCTATCTCTCTGTATGCCTCTTTAGTTATAGGGGAGAAAGTCGTATGGAGGGGGCATAATTGAACTATTATAATGTTATTAGTCTGTAAGCCTTTCGAAAATAAAATAAATAAATAAATAACGCTTTTTCCTTTCGTTATGATTTTTTCTACATAGTCAACTCCTACGCAAGCCGCCTTAAAGAACTTCGTTCCAAAAAGTATTCAAAGTATACTTTGAATACTTTTTGGAATGAAGTTCTTCTCTACTAAAGTGATTAAAACGTCGACGCGCTGATTATGATCTATAATTGGAAAAAAGTAAAGATATAAAATGCGAACCGACGCGACGGCCAACTAATTGATATGAGAAGACCTAAAAATCATATAGTTAGGTACCAATTAATTAGAAGCAAACATTCACTACCAAAGAACACAAACAGTCAGGAAAATATCAAATAAACTTACTCTGATATTCACAGTAAACTGTGCTAATATTCAATCTAGTTGTGAAAGTGAAAGGACAGTCATGCGTTATTACAAGTCATATCAGACGGCACCTATGAGTACCTACGAGCACATAGTCCGGAGCAGAGTCTTAATTAAACTGCCAGCTCAGTGCTCACTCAGAACTAAGTCGCCAATATTGAACTTATACGTTATACTTTTTTTTCATACAGAAGTTTCTAAATAAAATCGCAACGTAAGTTAGACTGGTTGTTATTGAAACATAAAAAAAAAATGAATTCGATGGAATCTTTTTCAAGTGTCCAAGATAAAAGTTTCTAAGAAGAAAGAGAAGAAAAACAAACGGTTAAATCAGAAGATGACGTCATCTAAACATTGAGTAGACGACGGCTACGCGGTGCTACGAGAGTCGTAGCCACGTAGCGCCGTAACGACGCCGCCTACGCGCTATGAATCCTACCATAATAATAATTCATAAGTCTCTTATCAAATCCCCTATTGATATAAATCGCTTGGCGCTATTTGCATGTAAATTAAACCGTATTTCAAATAGATAAGTGCCGTATATTAAAGCAGTAAGGTTCACAATACAGCTGTCGCCAATCGCTGCCTCCGAACGTGATAAAACGCTATAATAAGGAGTAGGTAATGGAATACTACAGCGAGCCCAAAGAGGTGAAGCTAAGTGTGGTACATTTTAATTTTGCGACGGAATGCGCGTGTGGTGTGTGTGACGTCATCAGATCATCACAGTGTCGCACACGGTGTATATGTGTGTGTCTGACATAATTGGCCGGGAGGCGCACAACGAGGCTCTCCCGCGCTCAGAGAACTCTCAACTGTACGACACACGTTTCACGGTGCACCCTTGACAAAATATTGAAGAATAACGTTTCCTAACCAGAGAAAAGCGCAAGTTCCAGTAGAAACTAAAAAGATCAATGTTTTTACAAACTTATCTGAAGCGACTGTGTTGGTAAAAGTTGTAAATTGTTTATCGAAATGTTTTTGTAAAGTGTTATCATCAGTGCACAATAAAATAAAACTTGTTGAAACAACGTTCCGCTCTGTAATCGTCTCTCACGCCAATGAATGGAAACAACGGTTAATTCCTAAGAATCTTGTTGGAGAAATCGTGAGCTTTAAATTATGCTAAATTGATGCTAAATACAAATTATTCTAGGATTAAAATGTACACTGTCTTCTTCCTTTAAAAATATACCTAATGTCGCCTAACCTAAGGTGTATTTTTACGTGACATTTGTTTTTCACAGTATTGAACAATTCAGAAGGTTCAAGTTCCCTCACAAGACTGATTCGTTTGAAATACATGCGTTCATCGCTTCGAGTTTGTATTAAATCGAATCTGCTTCGATTGACTATCAATTTGGTACATATTTGCTCCCAGTTAGAGGTAATTTAACACTAATTCGATTCCATTCACAATCAGAAATCGAAGATGTGCGAGTATGTTTGCAGTTCATGTAATAAGATCTACTTTTAGAAATTCAAGCGTGAACCGCTGTGCTCTACACACTGAGTGTGTGTATTAGGAGAAATATACCGACACAAGTATTATTTTTTGAACCTCTACAAAATAGTACTCTCTGGTGCTGTATTGTTGTTTGCGTTTCAAGGTGTCACTATGATTCCGCTCTAATATTCTTACGAGCAAATCGTCAGGAATAATCCTTCTGCTGCCTCTAATTTTACGAAAAAAATTGTGTCCATTAAATCACCAGCTCCGTAAGTTTATGTAAATCTGTCACTCCCCCTCCTTCCCCCTGGTCCCCTGGTAGTCCGCGAGTAGTCGTCACGTCGAGGACAAATTGAGTTTCGTTACAAAGAAGTCGCGACTACAGTCATGAGCGCGGACTCATGAATAACATTACTATCGAGTTTTATAAAAAAAGGGAGATGGAAAAGATAAACATTTGTTTGGCAACAAAACTCCATACCTACCTACTGCTTGCCAAGTTACAGGCTGTTTGTATTTACTGCGGATACTATTTCTTCAAACGTAATTCCACTTTTAGTCTCGTCCGAATCGAATGAATGAACGGAATCTTTCATTTGCTAACGTTCACAAACAATATTCGTGGAACACACGCGATATCAGATAGTTATCTTTTGCACTACGCAGTACATACTAATTCCATGCTATCGTTGTACACTAAGCTCCAGAGAAATGGAACCCCCCTTGGTTAATGTCATCAAACCGCTTAAGTTTTTTGTAGTATATCGTGAATGGCGCGTTGGTCTAGTGGTTAAGACTGCGGCTTAGCAATACGATGGTCACGAGTTCAAATCCGCGAATGAGATTTTTGATTTTTTCCAAATTTAAGTTCTTTATTTATTTATTTATTATTATTTTTTAGGTTATTATGTGATTTTCGTTAATTATTATTTAAGAAATCAAATGTTAAATTAGGAATGAGGTTTGTAAGAAAAGCTAGGCATGTTGCATAAACAATATTCATTTATTTCTTTATTTACATTTCTAGGACTTCATGGAATCCACTTCCTGGTTGAGTATACAGTTTTCTATCTGTGTTAAATTGGGGTTATTTACTTAGAATATTAACTAAACACAAAATAAATACCCTGGGTGAGGTATAACGGTTCGTTTATAGATATTTCTAGAAACATAACTAAAATGTTTATTTATTTAAAGTTGTTTCAGTTTTTTCTATATTTTTTCGTATTATATACTTGTATATAATACGATAACTGTACGATACTTGTATGATATACTTAAATAATTTCAAATGTTTGCATGCCGACTGGTAAAATGTGGCTGAGCTAAATATAACCTTAAGAACTATTATGTATTACCCATATTTGCAAAATAAAATTCTATTCTATTCTATTCTATTCTATATACTAGTATATATTAGTGTTAGTTCGATAAAATGGAAATAAAAGTATATAGAGAAAAATAACGTGCTATGTATTTTTAAAGTTGTGAAAACATATTTTTTTATACTCTGTATGATCTTATGGGACAAAAACCCTTGTTAAAAAAATGAAATGTTGTCATTCGTGCCTGTGAATTACAGAGGAAGAACCAACATGCTAAACTATACAGTATAGCAATATACATCTTTCTCTTTTATCACATTTTCTTATAACCCATTTAACACAATATTATAGAAAAATATGTGAGGTCAGATGGTGCATCGTTAACACATTAAAAGACTACTTGTAAACAGGAGTAACTGGATTAATATTAATAAAGGTTGTTTATTTTTGATTAACTACTAATGATCCCACAAATATTGGGAATTATTAACACTTGATCATGTTCCAATGAAATTTTATCAGATAAGTTACACAATGAATCTGCTGAGTAAAACCCTAATAATAACGAAGAGGATGACCGTCACTGTCTATCACTTCTTGAAGAGGACTTCGTGCCCAAAACCATATTAAAGCATGCAGCACACACGCTACATCAGTGCTAAGCGACACTCCAAAAGTTTCAGCACTTGAACGCGTAGTTTTGAAGGGTTCCAGCGAGTGAACTTCCACAATGTTACGGTGTCGCTCCGATTCATTAGTGTAAGCAATTGGACGAGGGCCTTGGCGATCACATTTCACATCACCCGTCGCTTGATACCTTTGTATCCATCTACGAACTGTTTTTCTCTGTAATGAAAATGATAATATTAGAAATACATAAATAAAAAACAACTTGTAAGTAATAGTGCAATAAATCTTACCGTTATGCCCATATCTCGTGCTATTTTCTTTATGCTTTGTTCCTGTTCTCAGAGAACAACAATTTTAGCCTTGAAAAAAGTAGTTAATCGCACCATAATTATTATCGGTTAATAAAATCGACTGTTTAAAAACTTAATAAATCGGATAATATTACGACGAAGATATTACACACAAGCGGATCGGCACGAAAACGAAACGATTTGTAAAGTAATTATACCCTCAATCACAGTTTAGTAAATAAGGCGAAGAAGTATTCTAAATTCAACCTTAACTCGCAGTTCATACAGCAGTTAAGTTTCTGAAGTAAAATGACGGTAGTGCAATAATCGGAATCAAGCACATTCTATTCAACCAAACAAGAAATCTATGCTAATTTCAACCTTATCTTTTAGTTAATTGAGGAGTTACGTGGATGTTGAAATTTAAACCTTAATATCTCGAAGATTAGGCCGTTATCAACCTTGTTCGATAAAAGGAGTAATGCTGTTAGAATTTTCGTTGAGATTGACAACTGAGCCAATAGCCTAGTGGTATAAGGCGCGGTCTAAATGATCGGCTGGCGTCTGATGATGCGGGTTCGTATCCTCAACCGTACGTAAAGTGTCTTTTTGAAAGTTATTCTTGGTATATGGTTCGGCCAGAAGCCGAAAAAAGACCATATTATTAAAAACATGCAAATAATAATATGTGATCGGTGGATCGGTGGATCGGTGGATGCTCGGGCAGATATGGGTGCGGCGGCAGGGGAGGGAGCTGCTGCTGCCGTCGCTCGGGCGATAATCTTTAAGTGTTGGGATGGGTCGTTTACTATGACGCTTACTGTACTATACAGAATGCCAACTTGCACTTGACCAGAAAATTACGTATGTAAATTTTTTGGGTTCCGTACCTCAAAAGGAAAAGAGTCGGAACCCATATAGGAGCCACTTCATTGTCCGTCTGTCTGTCAGTCTGTCAAAACCCTTTTTTTCAGGAACGCGCGGAGGTATCAAATTGAAATAAATTAATATCGAATACGTACTTAGGTCTCTTGGAACTCAAGAAAAATTCACTTGTACATACTAATTCATTGTTATCTGTGCAAAAGCCAAGCACTCAAATATAATAGCCGATACGAGTATGTACCTATTCAGTAAAACATCATATTACATTCACCGGCCAAATATTCTACATAATTTTGCAGTTTCCTTAGTTTAATTCCGAGTTTAATGCTACAGCTCAAGCGATATGCGCATTTGCAAAATTTCTCCATATTCGGGCAGTTTTGAGGGCAGGATTACCGGTAAACGTACAAGTATCGTACAAGTAATCTATGTACGTACAAGTAATCTATCTACGTACGTACAAGTTATCTCTATAGATTACGCAGGTATGTGAACGCTTCAAGTTCGTAGTCGCCGCTAAGTGCGATCAGCTCTCACATAGTTGAGGCGTATCGGCCAAGCACACAAACATGATCGATTACTATTGAGTTAGAAGTAGTTCACGTGGACAGACCGATTCTTACGCAGCACATCACGGGTGCTAGCTAAAACTAGTATATATGTGCTCGTGTGACTTTATCTATGTCAGTCGTATTTACTTTCTGAGTTATCTTTACATACAAATAAATGTGTCTGTTTATGTCAAAATAACAGCTTTTTACTAAATTCACAATATATACACTTTACTAATTAAAAAAAAAAAAATTTTGTCTGTCCGTCTGTTTGTTCCGGATAATCTCCGAAAAGACTGAACCAGTTTTGACGAGACTTTCACTGTTAGATAGCTCATGGTATAAGGAGTAACTTAGAAAAAGGAATTAGGGTTCCGCGCAAAATTAAAACCCTTGCGACATAGTGTAAATAAACTGGGTAAGTCCTGCATTTACCTCATTTACCTCAGCACTTCTACGGAGGAAGTTCTATTATGGAATTGAACTGTCGATTAATATAATGTTTCGTATTACTTGTATGACAATAAGTGAATATAATACAAACTGTGATGAACAAATTATGTTATAATTTCAAAACTCAATAAATCTCTTATGAAATACAAACAATCTTGTGTTATACCCGATCCCCTGCCGCGACGACGGCGCGATGGTCCGATGGCGGCCACCTCGGTATTAAATTCAGCCATTATTTATAATCTGTCGCCCATTCATTACAATAATTAGTGAGAGGTGTTTCATTAACAAAAGATTTACTCACCGTTTCTACGGACGATTTTGTTACAAACGACAGGATTCTTCACATTGCGCGCATAGTATGATGGTTCACTTTTGTGACTGATTTCAACGCTTCAAGAGTACTAGACCACGACACTGGTGTTTGATCGTTTAGAGATAGTATTTTCATCCAACATTATACACTAAATATTAGATGTTTGTAGTCAAGAACAAAATCACAGTTTTCTTTCGTATTTGTCACAAGACGTGCTTGAATGATGATCATTTTCCTTGACCGATATTCACTAGAATAAACGGAACATTGAATATTGTTATTATATAGGACCACCAAACCAACCCCCCCCCCCCCCCCATCCTGCACGGTATACGGTTGGTCCATTATCGGACCGGACGCAGCCGCACGGCGCCAACGATCATCCCCGGACATCCTACTAATATTATAAATGCGAAAGTTTGTATGTATGGATGTATGGATGTTTGTTACTCTTTCACGCAAAAACTACTGAACAGATTTTGACGAAATTTAGCACACAGATAGTTTATAACCAGGATTAACATATAGGATACTTTTTATCCCGACATTCCCACGGGATCGAAACTTATGCGGGTGAAACCGCGGGGCGCAGCTAGTAAACTCATATGCATTCCACACACACACAGTCGCGCGCACATACACATTCGGCACGACACGACTTTTTGAAAAACTTAGGTTTTTCAGTATTTGTGGCAGATTACACCCCTTATTTACACCCTGTTCCTCATAAGGAACAGGGTGTAAAGCTCACTCATACTCCATAGAAAAGGGAGGATCCTCCGACCAGACGGGCGTTGTCTCTGGCGGGCAACTGCCCAACGATTGATGTTGGGAAGTTTGCATGTATGCTAGTTGCGCGGTAAACTCTGCTTGCAAGTTGCAGGATTTACGTGACGTCAGTATGACGCGTTGTTCACATGTGGCGTTGTAGATACCGCTACAAGTCTATGTCCTTACTCATGATGCCAAATTTTACAAAAATCCATTCAGTGGTTTAGGCGTGAAAAGGTAACATACATACTTTGGAATTTATAATAATAATATCCCTGGACATTTCACACAGCACCATTTGTCCCAATCTAAGCAACCTAATGCTTGTGTTATGGTAACAAGATGGCTGATAAATTACTTATATACAATTTTTTTTTTTTGTAAATTCATACATATTATAGATAGAAAAACACCCAGACTCGGAATAAATACATGTAGGTCATACAAATATTTGTTCCGTGCGGGAATCGAACCCGCGACACGCAGCGCAGCAGTCAATCGCCAATAATATTAGTATGGATATCACTTGCTGAAGCTGCTTGTTCAAAAAGTTTAATTTCCTGACCGTGCGAGTAACGAACTCCACTACCTTTAATACTTGTGAGAGTTCCAAACGAGTACTGGTAGTCTGGTACTATAAGCAGATATCATCATTCAGGCGGAGGCAAACTTTATGTTTGTTTACCTAACACTAGCTGTGCCCGCGGCTTTGGTCATATGACTGTGTATTCTATTGGCATAACGTGAAGTCATAATATATTCGAAATATCGTCTACAACATTTGTTAATTTTAACTAAAACGTGTCTGTATTTAATATGCTCAAATCTAATTATCCTTTGACTCGTCGCCACCTCGAATCCTGCATACAGATTACACCAGCCTCGCACAGATGGTGACCAAAGCTCTGTGTGAAGTGGTGCCACGGGACTAACCGAACCGACTTCCGAATGGACCATTCCATTCGGAATAAGATTAGAAATTTAAACAAACCTTTTTTACAGTCCGTTCAACCGATTTTAACTTCTATTCCGTAGGCATAAGGATGGCATTAAAAGCAAAAAAGTGGTTACAATACCAACTATTTACTGCAGCTACCATTTGTCATGCCACCAACGCAATATAAGTAAGTCAAAATCGGTTGAACAGGCTGTAAAAAAGGTTTGTATCTTATTCCGAATGGAGTATAGACACACTCATCGCGAGGTGTCTCGATGTTGTACTGCTGTACTATATGTACAGTCGTCTCAAACTATGACGTAGTGTTTTTACCAATTACTTTAATGACTTCACTACACTACACTCCAGCATTGATAACCAAATCGCCCGGTAAATGGAAAGTGCGCAGAGTTGCACAACTATGCTCGTAGTGTTGGGATTCGATATGCGTTATATCTTCAGAATTCCAGTTTTCAGTAGGAATTTAACCAGAACAGGGTTTGTTTACACTTTCATCAGCTACTTTTTAAAGAGATTATAGCTTTATATATATCTATGTACGACTGAACGTATAGCGTGGTTATAGCTCCGTGATCGCTGAAGCGACCTGTTGATATCGCGCGGTTCTACGTTGCTAAGTCTATTGCGAGAGGTATGTGATTTTATTTGGTGTTTGTTTTGTTTACATTCCTGCTACGTTTACAAAACGATGCGAGACTCATCATCATAAGCGATCATTTCATACGCGAATGCTGACCCAAGGAGCTTCAATTCCTCTATTTCAATTCAATCTGATCCAATTCGTCCCATCTTTTTTTGAACTCACTGTTGCATTAATTTTCGAGATCTGGATAGCATAGGGTATTCCTAGATTTATCGTAACGTTAAAACAGAATTATTATGGACATTTTAATTGCCGTACTTGGCTCTATTCTAACTGAAAGGATTGCCTCGCTATAAATAGAATTGATTCGAAACCTATTAGGTATGATGAAACCATTATCTAGTACCGCATGCAATTAATTTATTCGTGTGAATGTGAGCTTCTGAATGTCAACGCTGTTCAGTTTGCGTCCAATTTGGATTTATTTCCAATAATGTGGCGTCACAAAGCCGCGCTTGTAGGACGAATAGGCAGGGCAGTTTGGGCACGGGACAATTTGATGTGCTCAACTATGAGGAAATACGATATAAAGCCTTTTCGATTAACTTTGCTCGAATGTTAAACGTAGTTTGATACCAATTTACCAGTAGGTTGGGTTTAACTTGCTGCCTTCCAATCCATCTTTCTTATACCACCAGCTGTGCCCGCGGCTTCACTTACGTAACTATGTATTCTGTTGGCACTAGGTATAAGTTACTGCGAACGTGACAACATAGTGTATTCCTAATATCCGTTGTGCAACATCAGTTGATTTTATTAATTTAAAACTAAAACTTTTTGGTGAGAACTTGATTAGCCGATTGAAGAACAAAGTGAAAATATGCAAAAATACTGTTTTATCTTTATTATATTTCTATCATTACTAAATACTTTTTGCATATTACATGTGTTGTACTGGGTGGCGCAAAAGTAGTGGCACTAAAGAAAATACCTTTTTTTTTTTTATATGACATTTTCTGTCATTCTGTTGTTGAAAATTGTGTAGTGAACAAATGTAAAATACACTGAAAATAAACATGGACCGTTTTACTCCCCAAGAACGTGGAATAATTGTGTCAATGTTCTTACGGAATAATTCATCAGTGATAAGAACACAACGTGAATTTCGTCGACGATTTCCCCACCGTCCGGCACCGATTGGTCGCACAATTCGACGCTTTGCCACACGCCTTGAACCAACTGGCTCAACATTGGATAGACCTAAGTCTGGGAGACCAAGAACAGGCCGTTCAGCTGAAAATATCGATGCTGTGCGCGAAGATGTGGAAGAGTGTCCAGAAACATCAACGAGGCGACGTGCCACGCAAACGAGAACGCTGCAGAACCATGTTACGTGAGTTTTTGATACCCAGTTTGGACGAATTGGGGCTGGAGCACATCTGGTTTCAACAAGACGGCGCTACGGCACACACAGCGCGCGACACTATGGACTTAGTGAGGGACGCTTTTCCAGGCCGAGTTATCTCTCGTTTTGGCGATTTGCCTTGGCCTGCAAGATCACCCGATCTGACCAGTCCAGACTTCTTTCTTTGGGGTTTTTTGAAATCTCGGGTGTATGTGAACAAGCCACAGACTCTCGCAGCTCTAAAAGAAAACATTCGTCAAGAAATAACGAACATATCGCAGGAAGTGTTACGGCAAGTTATGCAAAATGTCATAAATAGGGCTCAAATGTGTATCAACTCTGGAGGTCACCATTTAAAAGACATCATCTTTAAATCCTAATGGTACGAAATTTAATGGCACAAATATACATTTAAAAAAATCTAAATCTAGTTTTCTAATTTAGAAAAAATGTTATAGCTGAACCAAATAGGGTCTTTACTTTTGCGCCACCCAGTACAAGCTCGTAATAATAATCGAACTACACCTTAGGTGTTACTAAAGAAAAATCTTTAATGTTGATTAATTCAATTGGCAAGTTTAAGTAAAGGCACAGGTTCTGATCAGTCAGCAAATATTTTAAGTGAAGTACAAATGAAGAACATAGAACATAGAATGAAAAAGTGGTGTCTATCAGCAAGTTTATGTAATTCAAGAAGTTGCGAATAATTCGAGAGGACGTTGTGACGACGACCCTTTGAGTATTAACATTAGCGGTTGCGCTGCGGATTCATTTGAATGTATTTTAGTGGAGATTAATATAACATCAATATGATGAATATGATATTTATGAAACAATTACTTAAAGTGTGTGTTATCTGAGATAGAACAGTACCTCTCCTTTGTTCTCAAGGATTAAAATAATGTTAATAACTTACACTAAGACCTACTCCTTCTCGTATTAGTGTGAAGTAATAAACTATTTGCTAATAATGTATTTTGTATGGCGACCTATAATAAACTACCAGATTGTTTTAAAACTCTTAATTTTAGTACATTTAAATGTAAATTATTAAGTTATCTCTTAAGTAAATGCTACTACTCGTGAAAAGTTGACTTAAATATTAGGATATAATTATAATCTCTTTGACTTAATTTAATCGTTTTGACATTTCTATCTAATATGCGACTAATTTGAATGTTGTCCTAATTCATTTAATTCAATGTTATATCTAAGAAACTAACCAAAATGTTTTTTGTTATATTTGCAGGCCAGAAACGGTAAAATACAGTATGTAACAAAAACCCTGTTGTTCCAAGTAGGGACGTTTTCAGAATCGATATCCGATGGTAATTACGTAAGTCAATTAAAAAAATATTGAAGAAAAAAAAATCAAAATAAATATTTTATAATAAATATTTGAAAAGTAACACTGATTGCTCACCCCTGCAAAGAGAAATAGGTAGCGACCGGTCGCTTTGTCGCCGCCCGCCGCGCCGCACACTACCATACTACACTAAGGTCATGAACTCGTCACGTGTCGTTCACATCACTCAGCTGTTTGACTGATAGATAACACTTTGGGAACGTTAGTTTGAATTTTTCAAAAAGTTGGCTTATCAAGTTTGACGATTGATAATACAATAAACACATAACCAGGCCTCCGTCACTCCATGTACTTGCACGTTATAATTACCTACCGCCCGGCCGAGCGGTCCGGGCCGTTTACGGCCCAAATTCAGTGCTGTGGGATCGCGCCAAAGAGTATAATAATAATACGGGAATCGCGCGGTGTGAAGCAATCACAACTGTACGTTTGAGTATTTAGGCACATTTTAGCATGCAGCGGTTGCTGACGAGACGGAGTAGGCTATTATAGCAGTAGGTAATTTTCTACTAAGTGAAGTATCTGTTACGTAGTAACTATTTAGTCATTTGTGACATAACTAACACTTTAAAATTAATTTATTTACCCACAGAGCACGTACTTCCGTAGGTTCTTCAACAAACATCACGAGGATTTCTTCCTCAATGTCATGGTCTCGTGTCCTCGGTTATCCTTCGGCAATACGATGTTGGTCTCGACCGTGCACAGACCCAATGTTGAACATCCGTATGTGGAGACGTTGGGAAGCCATCGTCGACGCAAAGTTATGTTCCATGGAGTTGCGAAACGTTCTTGGTACACTACAATATTCCTCATTTGAATAAGATTTTTTGGAAAAAACGCACACACAGAATTCACTCACAAAATCACAATAATTTGGTTCTTTTTCTAATGCTGTCAACGCGTACGATACATCCGTCCCGAAGTAAGTTGCGCGGGCGACTGAGGGGCAGTGAGGGCGACAATCGGCTAGTGGCGGTCGTACAAAGGGAGTTTGTGCGTGCCGCCTGCTTTGTGTTTTGGCGCCAACCTGTCTAGTTATCGCGAATCAAAGGGGCCGCCGCCGGCGGCGGCAATCTTTATCGACCGTAGGCTAGATCCATTAGTACTTGTAAGTTCAGATGTTAAAAACATTTTGTAACAAATGTATCGAATTTAAAAACTATCTGATTATGGACAATGTTCGGCCACCATTGTTTTTTTTTAAATTATAACTTCAATAATGGTAAGCCTATAGGTATATATATACGCTCCTACAAGGAACAACAGGGTTTTTGTTACATACTGTATAATGAACTTTTAAAGTTCATAATATTTTTAACTACATAACATCACTCAGTAACAATATTCTGACAAATAAATGGACCATAACTATTTATATTTTTAATTTTATGCGTTATAATACTTATAATATACGTTAGCTTTTAATCTATTTATTCGAAACAACACCGTGTTAACGTTATTGTATGACAATATAGTAACAAACTTTGGTACAGCACTAGTTTGAACCAACATTTCTCTCACACACACGAAAAGTAATCAAATCAACTGACGAGCGATGTTCTCCTGCTGTGAAATTGAACACGCACCGCACATACATACTACACATAGGTATATACGACGTGTGTATGATAGGCACAGGCCGCCGATATACACTAGATTGACGGCGTTTAGGTCTACTGAATTGAATGATAGATACACACATACACACAGCCAGCGTGTACTCGTACATGACTACATACAATTTAGCGGTTTAGAGACATGATACCACTATACAATGTACTGCATTATAATAGTACTGTTTGTATCCTTTGATCTGTCAAATTATATCAGTGACGTGATCATAAATATTCTGCAATAATTGAAAGTATGGCTGTCGAGTGCAACCTCCTGCGGTGTACTCGGGAGTGGTTTTGTGTATTCCGTTTTAAAACTACAGTTTTGTTTTTTGTTGATATAATGTACATTAATACATTTCTTGTAACCATAATTTTATTTAAAAGTGTCCGTGGACTTTCTTGCCCGGTCTTCTCCATAGGTACCTACTACGCTTTGGAATAGGCTACAGCGCAACTAGCTGCATCTTTCTGACTGACCGACCCCTTGACCATTCAAAAGTGCCTGTAATTGGTTTGTTTGAAATAAATGCTTTAAGTTTGATTAGATACAGCGAAATATTAAGAAAAGTTTTGGATTCACAACTTACTTTCACACGTGCATCGCCCAAAACTTTCATATAATATGCGTCATAGTGTCCCAAACTTACTACTTACTTCGTATTAAACATCCGTTAGATTGAATCGGAACGCACTAAGTATTCAATTTGCCGGAGTATAATCACAGAGAACAGTACTGAAGCCTGCTGGTAGATGAGCGAGTTAGCTCACTTGATCCACTTACTATTAGACTGGTCTTGATCCTGATTTAGATTGAACCACATTTAACTGGATTGGGATTAGTGTGAATTAGTTGACGACTTACAACGTAATTATTGTTTAATAGTAAGTTTTTTTTTTTTTTTTACACGTTGCCCCACATTAGGAATTTCTCCTGTGTGGTGGGTGCGTTTACATACATATAAACTCACATACACAAACAGCCAGACCCGGAACAAATAATTGTAGGTCATACAAATATTTGTTCCGTGCGGGAATCGAACCTGCGACACGCAGCGCAGCAGTCAATCGCCAACCGTGCCGTCCAACCCGCCGCAATGCCGTTATTAAAGAAATACTAAAAAATTATTTAAAAAAATTGTATATAAGTAGTTTATCAGCCATCTTGTTACCATAACACAAGCATTAGGTTGCTTAGCTTGGGACAAATGGTGCTGTGTGAAATGTCCAGGGATATTATTATTATACTTTGGCATAAATACAATAAAATTACAAAGTAATATGAGTATTCTTTTACTTACTTTGATACAATTTGCAAGTATATACAAGAGGTATATACTATATAGACTGTCTTAGGCGTAATAACAATAAAACTATTATTGTGTCCTTCAAACGATTCACATTATTTGCGCTAACAGCATTTTCTAGTGTTGAGTTTCTAGATGAAGCCAGTTCTGATCTCCACTGCCGATAGTTTCCGTAAGAACGCTCGATTGCCAATCTCACTTTGCTTGGAGTGTGAGCCGACACTTCGGAAGCAATCTTCTAAATGCTTCCAGATTTAATATTACGATCACATCAGCTCTTTGTTCGAAATAATGTTACAGAACTCAACCCACAAGTAAGTAGGTACTACTTACTTGCAACTTGCATAGAAATGGTTCAAAGTGATTTAATGTTTCTTATGATTACGTCAAAACCGAACCTTTGGATAGGTATCTGCGAAAGCCTTTTAAATCATGAAAAAATTGTTTTTTCTTTTAATCAAAAAGCGCATCATCCATCCGTACATAAAAGTTCATAGATTTAACTTGGTGTTCTTTTATGGCCACTAGTCAAGAAGTTCCAATAAAATAAGGTAAAAAACATTTTCTTTCGGTTATAAAACCTCACATATTGACTTGAACCGCGTTTAAGAAATTCCTTGGATATTTTACATGACAGTTTTATGAGTGTCCCACGAATGGGAAGCCTCTCGCATAAAATCGTTTAGCTCGCGTATCCGAGCGAAGTGGCTAATAAATCTAGTATTAGTACGTACGCTGCTACTGGCGAGGGTCTGGCCACTTATTTCCTCTCATTTTATGTTTTTTCTCCAACATATTGCAGACGATACCCAGAATACCCTGAAGGTTTACGATCACAACCTTCTATAGGCTTCCTATCAACCACAGCTACACTCGTTTGGTTTTTCTCGTCTAGTATTATAGTTCCCTAGAGTCAGTCTGAGAGTGAGCGCCGCTGTTTATTAAACATTTCATTCATGCAGACTAACATTATAATAGCCTACAGTACTAAGAAAAGATAAAAAATTAAAAGTCATTTATTAAAACTAGGCTGAGTATCAGCACTTTTCAAACTTAAAAATTACAAAAGATAGTCAAAACGCCCATCTCCTTTACCAGTTCCCCGCGCTTTAGCTGAGAAGAAAAAGTGGCGTAAAAAACTCCTTAGCAGCACAGCTTGATATTATAATTAATCTGTATTTCTCGAAGCCCTCCGAAAGTTTTCGTCAAATCGATGGTGCAAGTTTTATCTACAATATTATCCTTTCTCTAGAACATAATTTATTATGTAAACGTTCCATTTCATGAACATAGAGATCAGAGGGCCTAGCACGAAAAAGCAAATAACGATTTCTGGATCTACAACAACTACATGAAAATACAACTATCCTATAGCATTTTAGTTATGCGGCAAGCACAATAATTATCACCCACAGATATGAATAAAGCCTTAAAACTACATAAATATTATGTGCGAAACGTATATTTTTAATTTAAAATCTTTCGATTCTACGTTGGTTTTATCCCGCGCGTTTGTGTTAGGGGGGGAAGGCCCAAGGGTTGTAAGCATAGTCCGGTGCGGGTCAGTCTCACTCGTACAGTAATGGTCGCGGTGTTGCGGTGAGACGCAGTGTGCTCTGTGACTTATTATCGCTCGGTTAATTGTGCTGATTGCGTACCCGCACCGCACCGCAAGCCGGGAGGGCACACAATGTGAGTAAACTGGTCTAGTTTAATGGAGATAGGAACTACTGAATGATTAGTAAATAGTTTGTGTCTGTAACACTAGACTATTTACAAATACATTTCTGATTTACAGCATTTAATCTCTGGTCACACAATGCACTTTGTCAAGTTCCACGACATTGTAGTAACAAACTAAGTTTATTTCTGAGTTCACTTTGTTTTTCAAGACATTGCCAAGCGGTTAGTCGACTCTTCACGTGACCAGAGGTCTATTTTTTGGCCGAAGATCAGTATTGTCACACAACGGCAACGTGGCGACGCTGCCAGCTTTTTGGCCACTTTTCCTGTTGACAACGATGCGGACGACTTTTTGATGCCCTATGATTCGTTTTCCTTCCTTGTTATCTTAAGTGTACTGTTGTGTGTACTGTTGACATTAGCTTATCTACTTGTATTATATTGTTATGATTATTGTAAGACTGTTAGCTTTTAATTTTTTTTTTTTTAATATTTGACTATAACACTAAACTTTATTTTAACATAAATGAAGAACATGTCTGGGTCACGACCGTAGCATCGAACTTAGGACGTCACGATCTATAGCTAACCAATAAAGCCTTAGTATTCCACACCAGCAGTACAAAGTCACACTGTACTGAAATACAAGCCTATTTACATCCATTTGTATGTATATGGCTAGTAAACTGATCCCAGGCTAGGTTCGGGATAAACAGCCTCGCTCGTAACTACACGCGGCACATGCGGAGCGTGGACGTCAGCGTCACTACACAGTCTATGCACACTGAATATTAATAAGACAAGTTTTAAATGCCAACACAAATTATTAAACCACACCGATGCCAGTTCCCAACACAATCAAGTATAAGCATTTTTGCAAAAGGCAGTAACGTAATTCTATTTAATATTAGAATATGAACGTCTAATACTGTTCATATCTATGTACTTCTGAGACTTATCTAAGTCTAAGAAGTTTTATGTCAAACCGCTGTGGTGGGCGGCTTGACCTGTGGGCTTGACAGTGCTGTAATTGAGACAGATATAATTGCCATTTCCGATACACCCGGGAAAAGACTATGGCCGGTCGCAGAATGGAGCTACATAGCAAATGAACGTGAAGTAGCTTGTTTCATTCATACTCACAGCCCGACGCCCGCCGCGTTTATCCCAACCATCCCAGGATGACTGTTTATACTTTTGATAGTGATCGCGGAAACTGAAAATAGTTTAATGTTTGTACCATGTATCTTGCGAAAGTAAACAGGTACACACTATCCTTATTAATATTAAAAATGCGAAAGTAAGTTTGTTTGTGAAAGGCACACAGATAGTTTATCGACCTGGACCTGGTTTACCTGGATTAACTCATAGGTTACTTTTTATCTCGGTAACACGTTTCCCACCTCCACGCGGGCGAAACCGCGGGCATAAGCTAGTACACAATAGATACACGCCTGCACGACTGCACGGTTTCACTCGTAGCGCTACGGCGTAGACTGTCGTAGCAGCCCGCTACGTGATCGTGGAAAGTTTTAGAAGCAAAGAGATAATATTGTGAAGCGTTGTAAATATTTACCACTTGAAAGGACATAGAACGAATAAAACAAGGTCGTCTGTATGTATATGACTCTTTGCAGGCAGGTAATTGCCTGTATCCGAGTTAATCAGCTGAAAATCGTTACATAAAGCAAGTTGAATAAAAATCATTACCGTTGCAGCGGGCCCTGGATGCGGTAATTAATAGCAGTCCATGCTCCGTTAACTTTGTTCTTATTTATGTGCTGCTGAGGTTCCGTAATGACGCGGAAATGAAATACCGTCTTCAAATGTATTCAGAAAAACGAAGATGAAGTTTGTTTAGTAAACCTTACAACAATTACTCTATGAATTAAGTCAGAATTACACGGTGCGATTTAATTACCTGTGGAACACCATACATTAAGAACACAATAAAATAGTTTTCTCGATTTTATTTTATGGGGCTTGCTTCTGGATTTTATACAACTGGAAAGCCTGAGTTCTAACAACTATAAAACAAATGCCTACGTCTACCTACTGAGCCTATCACAATATTTCTGTAGCTGTACGAGTCAGTTGTTTAAAATTAAGTACTACAGAGCAAATGACTGAGCTTAGCGCAAAGCGTGCTTCTTTAGATAATGATCGCAAGATTTAGTTCGATATGTAATTTTGCATGTTGCTGATAATAAAAGTACTGCTGGCCGCTGCGGGGCAGGCCTCGCACGCGGTACTACTTACAGTGACCATGTCCGTATGCTCACTGTTCAAGCATAGACTTACATACATACTAACTTCAATCAATCAATTTCGAGCCTATTGCAGCCGGGCACACATCGCCCACAGGCTGCTACTGCACCTGGGCACACATCGCCCACAGGCTGCTACTGCACTCGGGCACACATCACCCACAGGCTGCTACTGCACCCGGGCACACATCACCCACATGCTGCTACTGCACCCGGGCACACATCGCCCACAGGCTGCTACTGCACCCGGGCACACATTGCCCACAGGCTGCTACTGCACCCGGGCACACATCGCCCATAGGCTGCTACTGCGCCCGGGCACACATCACCCACAGGCTGCTACTGCACCCGGGCACACATCGCTTACAGGCTGCTACTGCACCCGGGCACACATCGCCTACAGGCTGCTACTGCACCCGAGCACACATCGCCCACAGGCTGCTACTGCACCCGGGCACACATCGCCCACAGGCTGCTACTGAGAAATTCCCGAAAGAAAAGTAAGTTGAAGCGTGGACCCCACACGCGGCCCTTGTGCTGGCAACCACCAAACCAACGAAGCTGTCACAATAAGTGGTCGCCTAGTAATGAGTGACATAACTAATATTTATTTATTAACAATGTATAATTTAAAAAGCGGAAACGCTGGGAGGGGAAGCCCTGGGAGGACATTTTGATTACCTCATTGATGATGTTCTTCAGAGAGGTCAGGTGCGTAGTACTAGCAACCGGCGTGCGTGTGTGCGCATGCATGTACCGGCGCGCATGAACGTAAACGAGGCAAAAGGAGTATGTAAGGATAGAAGCAGGTGCCGTCCTGTAGTTTCTGCCTAGGGATAGGTACGAGAATGCCTGTATAATTTAAAAGAGTGTCCATGGAGTTTCTTGTCCGTTCTTCTCAAATCTATCTACTACCCTTTTAAATGGGCTTATAGCTTCATATTTTCTGACTGACCGACTCCTTGCCCATTCAAAAGTGCCTGTAAATGGTTCGAAATAAATGCTTTAAGTTTTGAGTGAGGTTGATTGGGTTTGCAGTATGGCCACCCTACTTGCATACAATATCGTACATCACTATACGGGCAAGCTTGTTGCCCACATCAGACATCTAGAAACACATGCACGCGAGCTAAATAGCAATTGGCCGAATGTTAGATGTTATCGGGGGTACCTACAATAAGACACGGTACAGACGCGGTCACTTCCTAAACACTACGAACATAGTGCGAGCACGGAAGGAAGTGTGAATACTTATAATTTTATTCTTTTGTAGTTGTTGTAAAAGGAATAATCATATTCCAAAGTTTTATTGTTTCACAAAGAGCATAAATCAGCATAATTTATGTAAATAGATGTTTTTTTTAAAGAAATAATCATATTCCAAAGTTTTATTGTTTCACAAAGAGCATAAATTAGTATAAATTATGTAAATAGATTAATGACGGTAAAGTATGGCGAAGCACACTCTTCAGGAAAAAGCAAATTGATACAAATGTAATTAATAGTTATTCTTTTTTTAAATTGATTTACATTCTGTAATTACTTTAACTCACACACTGGCTTATTACTTGTTTTTTTTTAATGAAAGTCTATACAATGTATATACTTTTACAATGTTTGTAAATATGTGAGCACCACATATCTATCACATAATTAATTTATAGGTCATGGTTTCAGTTTTAATTCTTTTACCAATTGTGGTATAGTAATTTTATTTTAGGTGCATCACATCTTCTTCACATATAATAATTAGTGTACGCAAAATAATTGTAAATTCTTGCCCATTCTTCTCCATGCGAAAACTACCATTTTTTAGGGTTCCATAGTTAACTAGGAACCCTTATAGTTTCGCATAGCTTAGCTCAAACACTATTGGTACTAGAAAGTTGTAATTTGGCGTGAGTATACACGTTAATGACGCCGAAAAAGTGGTAAAATAAAATTTTGAAAAAAACAATTATTTAGGGTACCTCCCCCACATGTAAAGTGGGGATGATCTTTTTTTTTTCGTCCTTCCCATAGTGTGGGACATCGTTGGATAGGTCTTTCAAAAATATTAGGGGTTTTTTTCAATTTTCGTTAGAGTTTTAGAGGTATGAGGAACAGGGTGTAAAGTTCACTCATCCTCCATTGAAAAGGGAGGATCCTCCATTGAAAAGGGAGGATCCTCCAACCAGACGGGTGTTATGTCTGGCGGGCAATTGCCCGACGATTGATATTGGGAAATTGTATCTATGCTAATTGCAAGGTAAACTCTGCTTGCGAGATGCAGGATTTGCGTGACGTCAGTATGACGCGTTGTTCGCATGTGGCGTTGTAGATACCGCTACAGAGTCAAGTGTCTCCGTCCTCTACCAACTAAACGGTTGTAGTTAGAAATTCAAATGTCACGGTAGTAGTACCTATATATAACGAAGTTTAAAGGAAAACTATCACACTTAAGTGAGCTTTACAAGTTTACGAGTACCTAATAGTCGACCAATTGTATTTGACGTAATTTTCGAACAACTCCATATAATTCCTCAATTTTATTTTTTTGTGACGAGTGAGTAGTGTAGCTCTGTGTCCTGTATTTAAATTCAAAACACCGGCTATGAACAAGTCTTATCCAAATCTCAAAAAAAAAATTAAAACTTTCTGTGCAAAATTGTCGGACCAAGTGAGGATTTGTATAGGAAGTCAAATTAGGTACGTAGTCATGTTTGGCTTTTAGTTAGAGCATGTACGAAACTTTCAGTCAGCGAATATGGCCCGCACTTGGCTGTTACAAAAAGTACGGCATCCGACACTGCGCGTGGCCCAACACGCACTTGACCGGTTTTTTTTTTTTTGCGGATGGGCAATCATCAAATGACCCCTCCCGCTCTGGGTGGAGCGGAAGGGAGTGTCAGACTCTTACTGACTAAAACCCACCCGTGTTCTTTCCTTATCCCATTATGTTCCAGGGCAGCGGCAACCCTTTCGGACGATCCCGCTACCCCGCGAAAACTACACTTTGAGATAAGATAAGTCATTATTTGTCTTAAACATAATGGTGTTACAGTCTTATTTAAATATGTCCACATGTTTAGCTATACAGAATATGTATCAATTGCATGCAAAATAATTATGATGTCAAAATAACAGAAATTAATTTGGAAGGGCGACTAGAATCAATTCTATTATAACCCTTAAATTGACAGAGTGTAATTTTTGACGTTCAAAAGTGCCTTTTATGAACCTATTTAAAATAAAGGCTTTTACTTTATTGTCTAAGGATATTAAATAACCGCTCTATGTTTAACAGATCAGTATTTCGTATAATTCCAGCTTAAACGCACACAAAACTCTTCTTTTATTACATGACCATAGGTACTGCTTAGCGAAGGAGAGAATCAGAATGCATAGCCTACTAGAGTGCCCAAACATAGCAATTACCATAATACTCCTTAATATCTATCTGTAGAATCATGATGCCACTACAATTATGTTTTCTTACGTCGTAATACTTCCAAACGAGTATAAAACTTTCAGTGAGAAACATCAGGAAAACAGTATTCATTCATAGAACAACAAAGTAATTATTCTCGGTTATTTCCTCACTCCTTACAATATTATTAGTTTGTTTGCATAACAAAGCAGTAAATAGCTCCAGTATAACTAATGTAGTAACTTGTAATGTAAGTATAGCTCGGTCCTCGCTCTATTTAGAACGAGTCCTATTATTATCGCGTAACTTATATGATTAAAATGAACGCGCTTACAGTCTTCAGTTGAGTTGTGAAAGCGTTGCATGTTTAGTGGCACTTCTTTTGTTGTTCATTTACTTTCTTGATTTATTTAAAGAGCTATGATGTATTTAAAAATAGCTAATACTATACAGGGTGGCAGGGACATTGACGCGCAAACTGTAACCATGGATTTAGCACATGAGTTTAGACACCATAGCGTAGAAATTTTTCATCGGTTATTAAAAAAAATATTGCTGTTCCATACGTTTTGACCGCGTAGGTATTGCATTTTTCTATGAAAGAGATTTTTTTTATGATAACCGACGAAAAATTTCTACGGTATGGGCTCTAAACTCATGTGCGGAATCCATGATGGTTACAGTTTGCGCGTCGATGTCCCTGCCACCCTGTATTACTTTTTCAGAAACAACATCACTTCAGTATTTCCAGAAGGGGTAGGGTAGGGGGTTTCTGTTTGTTGGCTCTTCAGGGTAGCGTGATGTTACAACATAGCCTATAAACTTACTCAAGAATTGGGCTATCAAATGCAAAAAGAATTTTTCAAATCTGACTTGTAGTTTCAGAGAGCTAATCTCTGAAACTACAAGTCGGATTTGAAAAATTCTGCGTTCAAACAAACAAATTCTTCAGCTTTATTATTAGTATAGAAGATATACATAGATAGACAAGTATTCTATCCTATTCTACTAATACCTATTATAAACGTGAAGGTTTGTATGGATGGATGTTTGTTACTCTTTCACGCAAAAACTACTAAACGGATTTAGATGAAATTTGGCACACAGATGGTTTATAACCAGGATTAACATATAGGATATTCTTATTCCGAAATTCCCACGGAGTCGAAACTTATGCGGGTGAAACCGCGGGGCGCTACTAATAGATTATAAATAGTACACTCACACTTTATGTTTAGATTGACATGGGGTAACACAAGTGGACAGACTACTCAGTTTAAAGCATTGGCTTTAAGCTCTTCTTCTTCTTTAGCAGTTAATCAGTTTCAACTTCCGAAAAAAATAGATGTTAATTATTAATTTGTACGGACAAAAAGGAGGCGTTCCTATCTCGTTTTATTCTTGTCAATTCCTCCTCTCACTCGAAACGTCCGTCAAAGTTTTATGATTATCATAAAAACATTTCATAAGCTCTTTGGTACATACATAAGTTCATTTGAATGTAATGAAATGACGTCACATTGTACTTGTTGAGTTATTTCAGTTTATTGGCGATCAATATTAAATGTTTAGTTCATCGTACCGACGTTAACTTGGACGAAATATTCATGAATAAACGAATAAGGGTCTTCGGCTGTTAAAGTGAAGGGCCGGCAGCAATTTTGCATAAAGCTGATGATGTATAAAGCTATGAATCTTTACAGCTGCTCTTGTTTTTGTTTGACTTCGGAAAATTTTGCAGTAGCCACGCAAGAAACGGCGGTTTACATTGTTTCTCTTGACAAACACAGAGCCTGTCTGATTTTATCCTTAGAAGGTACCTCAAAGGCAGCGGCCGCCGAGCGCCAGATCCCCTCTAATGTTGGCGATGTGGGTTGTGGTTTGGGTTAGATGAGGTTATAACAGTATGCTGTTTCCTGATATTCACTTAATCATTACAGATTTTTTTTTTTTTTTAAGGATTAAATTACAACTTTGCAATAATACACTTAGTGACACAATAGTTTTATGACACCACCGCTCACTTAGAAAAAAAAAAAGATTTATTCTACCTACAATGTAAAGTGCCTACACATTTTATTAGAGCAATATTGTATAAAAATGTGTATTAGTGTCTAACATTTTAGGAGTTCATTATTATGCTTATTTGTTATGCTTAATCATTATTATGATTAGAAAAATTATGCTTAAAAAAACTATGCGTAACTAATGTATAATTAGTTGTTCCGGGTCTGGCTGTTTGTGTATGTGAATTTATATGTCTGTAAACGCACCCACGATACAGGAGAAATTCCTAGTGTGGGGCAACGTTTTATGCAAATTTTATGCAAATGGATAGGGAACCGCACACACATGTGCACTTTATTATTATCTCCCGCACCGAAGACTAGTCTCCGCTGAGATTGACCGCCATGGCCGGTATGGAGGACTATTTCACGGTCAATATAATGAATAACTTTGTATAAGGTGTACAATGATCCCAGATTCAGTGACTCGACGCAGCCCGAAGCAGTGAAAGAGAGTCGGCGGCAGTGAGACATGTATCGAGTATTGAAACTGTAAACAAGATCGTAAACATGGGGATTGGGCGGTTAGCGTTACACAACTCGTGTGTATTTATGATACGACTTCAGAGAATTATTGAAAGCTATAAGTGCAATCATGAAATGGGCCAATATCTAACTTAATCTGTCATGGTTGTGGGTGATAAGGTTGATTTTTGTTCGCACTGTGTCAATCGATTTTTTTACTAAAATGCGTTGTCTTTTAAGAGGTTTATTGGCAACTAACACAATATATATAGGTCATGCATCTCTTTATAACGATTAATTTGGCGTTAAGAGACAGAGGTTTTATATTTAATTGTAACATCACAAAAATAAGGGCGATATTTTATCGAAATACTAGAGATATTCACTTTTCGTATTCCTAACATTGAACTCAACAGTCTCGTTGTCAGATACAATATAGCTTCTCTTCTTATGCAAATGTAATGCAATTGAAATATTGGACGGTAACTTAGAAGGTTTGAAACTCGATTGAAAGATATTCTCAATAGATAATAGTTTCATTCCACTATTTATTGATATCCTCTGGGTAACCTTTGCATGTTGTGTGTCAAGTGTATTAGGCCTGTTATCTTTATTATGATTCTTAGGGCTGATTTTTCCATCGCCAGATAACTTTTACCCGAGGAATAAAATTTACGTTTGACAGTTTTTGTATGAAATAACTGTCAATATTTCAAAATTATTCCTTGAATAAAGTTACTAGATAATTGAAAAATCATTCCTTAAACCACTTTTTGCCCTATACCATATTTATTTATTTAGCTGTGCCCGCGACTTCGTTCATGTGAAGTCGGAACACAATAATGTGCCTCTTTACTGTTTTTAATTTCTAAAATAAAAGTACGTACTCCTTAGAACATCTATCTGCCAGTGAAAATCCTGTCAAAATCGATCCAGACGTTACAGTGATTAACCAGAACAAACAGACATGTGACTGTTCCTAAATTACCCTAGGCTGATAAAATTTTCGTTTTTCCTAATTATGTGGAATTGTCAGGAAAATGGGGTAGGCTTTCATTTGCATTTAGTCATAAGTTGTTTAGACATTTCAACATTCAATAATTGTTCATTCAATTTCATTTCAATTGTTTGACAGCTGCGCACGCGTACAGATTAGGTACTAAAACCCGGCGGCGGCGCGAGATTCGTTGCCCGGAATGTTACCACATCATAATTATATTTCATGTCTTTTTTTTTTATTTATGTTTATTTTATTTTGTTTCATGTTATGATTGTTGTTTTTTTTTGTTTTTGTCGAATCATAATATGTTGCAATGGGTTAAATAATTCAAATTCTTGTTTTGATTGCTGTTTTTATTTATTTATGTATAATTGCATGCTGCACTGGTTGACGTAATCACGTCAACGCCGCCTGCCGCTGAAAACCAGCGCTGGGACTCTGTTACGTATAGGGTCTTAGCATTATGCTGAGCGATGGCCGTTTTGCGTGAATGTGACGCATGTTTACCCCCAACTTGTTATTTTTTTGTGTGTTTGTTCTTTTTTATGCGTCATGTTTGCCGCAAATAAATGTATTCTTTCTTTTCTTTACTCCAAACAGACACATCAATTTTATAATTATATTTGTATAGAATGGATACACCAACGCTATATTAATATGGCTTATACTCGTACCAATTAAACGTATGCACAGCATTAACTTACAATGCTTGTGATAATAATAGATCTTGCATGTCTGTATGGATATTGTGTGTCTGTGTGTGTGTTATAAGTCCCGCGCGCTTAGTATAGGATTCATTGGTCATAATAGTCACCTGACGGGACATAGATAATAATCAGCGCGGTGGCCTCAAATGTAATTTATCGTCGATAAACGCTTTTCTTCAGGACCAATAAATCATAGCACATTAGCTATCACGTAGAGCATTCATCACCGGCTTGGTTTTACGTCAGCGGAGTCACCGCTAGGTGGCGCCTGCTTCAAACATTTACAGGCACTTTTGAATTGTCAAAATTAAATAGTCGGTCAGTTAGTCAGAAACTTGAAGCTAGTTGCCCATTCCAAAACGTAGATCTCTATGGAGAAGAACGGGCAAGAAACTCCAAGGACACCTCTTTTAAAACAAGATATTGTTACAAAATCCTGGGTACATTATTCTTATTGCTTCTATATGTGAGAAAAATGTAAAAAAGAAACAATATCTATAATACAAAAATGAATCGCTGAATGTGTTGCTAAGCGCAAATTTTCAACAACCAGCTCATATAGAAAAAACATTTCTATATGAGCTGGTAACACTGGCCGAGTAACATTTGACTGCATATTTTAAAATTTGCATAAATATAAATAAACATCTCGAATCGTATAAGTAGTGGTGCGACAGATTGCGGTAACCATAATTTACATGTGATGTTATTTGTGACTCTATGAGATAAGTGTGGAAGTATATATGACAACAGTCAATTAAAAGTGCAGTTTTTTAGTCTTCAACGCTATTATAAACAGTTAATCTGTATTCATAACAACACAATAACATTTCATTACAAACAGTGACGATATCAATAAGTTTTAGTGCGTATTATACTTCTACAGTGAAAAAAAAAAGTCTAAAATTAAAACAGATATTCAATAATTTCGAAATTTGGACTTTGATCTCTGCTACGATCAAACAACTAGCGCCACATTTCTACTCAAGCAGTGAATAGACGAACTAGTAAGTAGTACTACTAGTGCCATTACAGCCTCAAGCGGCAAGTAGAAGAACTAAAGTGTTGCCATAATAATAAATAATAAAAATAAAACTAGTACTACTAGCGCCATTACGGCCTCAAGTGGCAAGTAGAAGAAGTGGAAGTAATACCACATAAAAAAAATACATTTAGATTTGGTAGAATTTGGATAAATTTGCTGTAGTTGAATATCAACTGGCAGTAAAAATTTTAAACAAAAAAAAAAAAAAAAACAAAGATGGATTTTCAAAATATAACTATGCGAAGAAATAAAACAGTCATCAACTCTCCGACTTCCTCTTTTGACTCCGCTAATTCTGAATATCTATCAAAAAGTTTACCACAAACTACCAGCTTAACTTGCGAAGAGTGTGAAAGACTAAATGGAGATATTGAACAGTTGAGAATGCAACTAAATACTGCTCATGATGAAATTGACAACTTAGTCATGGAAAACGCCACCTTAAAGAAACAAACATCTGAGCAACAAAATATCATTGCTAAACTAAAAAACCTATGTAGCGGCCAACCTAATAGTACAAAAAAACACTCAACTATAAAGAAAAATAAATGTATGATACAAAATTTAAATATTATCACAAAGAACCTTGATAAGACTCTTAAAGATCTAGAAACAAAAAAGAGTACGGAAATTATAGCAGATGGCGCTGCACGCAGTACGAGTGACAATGGTTCACCTCTAGATCTCAACTGCAACTTGAAGCAGTACGATCTATGCACAACAGAGAGCGCTGTAGCTGAATCTAAAAAAAAAAAATTATCTGCGGGACCAACTTCAATTACAAATGAAGCAGAAATCATACAAAGGGAGAACCAGCGAAGAAACTACATAATAAAAGAAAAGC
Source organism: Apamea crenata (assembly GCA_949629185.1). Taxonomy (NCBI): domain Eukaryota; kingdom Metazoa; phylum Arthropoda; class Insecta; order Lepidoptera; family Noctuidae; genus Apamea; species Apamea crenata. The sequence goes on from OX451374.1 coordinate 16,226,091, forward strand.
AAAGAAAAAGGAAACTATGTGTCGTTAGTAACTGCAACAACTATCGGCCGGTAGAAATTATAGAAGATACTTTCTGCGGACAGTTTGAGTATTGTAACTATCTGTCACCTAATAGTAAAATGAAAGAAATATTCACAAATATTACAAACAAGGTAAGAGATTTTAACATGGGCGACTATTGTATAGTAATGATTGGCGAAAAGGACTTTAAAGATAATGAAGACTCCATCGAACTTGTTAGACTAATTAGAGAATCATTGGAACAAACAACTCATACAAATGTGATTGTATGCTCTCCGGTATATGTAAGGGGAGCCCTTATTTATAATTATCGAGTAGAATTGTTTAATAATTTACTTTACATGGACATACAAAACTATAAATATGCATATTTCTTTGATACGAATCATGACCTATCCTTAGAAATGTTCTCATATAAAACAGGCAGACTTAATATACTAGGTATAAGGTCTATATTTGGAAGTATTTTCAGTCGCATACTTGTTGACATCAAAAATTACCCATTGGACTATGACCATGACAATTCACAATATAATAATAATCAAATACAAAATAAGTTTTTTCGTCCCACCCAATGCCAGTAATGATAAACAACAACTTACACTGATACATCAGAATATAGCTGGAATACTCAATAAATTAGATCTCTTTGAAATAACAATATCGGAGTTGACGATAGAGCTGGGTGAAATAGACTTTATATGTCTTAGCGAGACCTTTATACAATCAGGTCATGAAGGTAATCTTAGACTTGCAAGTTACAAGTTAGCTGCGAATTACTCAAGGTCCAATAAAAAACGGGGCGGCACGTGCATATTAGTGAAAGAAGACTTAGTTTTTAGCCCTTTACAAATAGCAAATGAAATGTCTAGCGATTGTTCCTTCGAATGCTGTGGCATAGAAGTTCCGAGTCATAGCTTAATACTAGTATGTGTTTACAGAATCCCGGATTCCGATGCATGTATATTTTTAAAAAAAATGGAAGTTTTGTTACATAAGTTAACTCACAAGAGTAGGAATCGGATCATAATATGCGGAGACTGGAATATTGATATGCTGAAAGACACTACACAAAGAAGAGAACTAATATCTATTTTAAATAATTTCAACTTGTTGACACATATTAAAATGCCCACTAGGAAAAAAAGTTGCATTGATCAAATAGCCAGTAACATCTCGATCCTAGATATCAAAAGCAGTATACATAACCTAGCCCTCTCAGATCATGATACTGGGCAGTCATTAACGTTCTTTCTTCCGATAGCTAATAATAAGCCGAAGATTCCAAACTTCTTTTATGAAGTCAAAAGAGATTACAATAAAAATAATATTAAAAAATTTCTTGATTGTATATCGGCTTTAAGTTTTAATGAAATATATGAAGAAACAGATTGCAACAATGCATTTAACATATTTCATGACCTATATATTCTCTTTTACAAACTATGTTTTCCGGAAATAACAATTAAAAAATATAATAAACCAATAAAAAATAAATGAATTAGTAAAGGTATAAAAATATCGTGCATAAAAAAGAGAACGTTATATTATAATTACCAACACGATGCCCTGAGCAAAAAATATCATAAAAGAAGATACATAACCTATTCGAAAATTTTAAAAACATGTATATCACATTCACAATTAATAAATAACAATAAATATTTATATAATTCTAAAAATAAATGCAAAGCGACATGGTCTATTATAAAGAATAATATAAATAATGATGATAATAATAAAAATGATATCAAAGAGTTAATAATAAATGATAATATAATTAATGATCCTAATGACATGTGTAATCAATTTAATAACTATTTTATAGAAATGACCAATAAATCGAACCTTAGCAATATTAATAACGTAAGTAACATTGACATTACCACTAACACTGACAGTATTTTTTTGACTCCAGTAAATGAACAAGACATTGTAAAAATTATCAACTCTTTAAATGATACTAACGCTACTGGATATGATGAAATAACCACAAAAATGATAAAACTTAGCAGTAAAAGCATAGTAGCACCTTTAAGTTACATAATTAATCTGTCATTTGAGACAGGAACATTTCCTACTAGACTAAAACTGACTATAGTCAAACCGCTGTACAAAAAAGGAAACCGCATGGATATGTCCAATTATAGACCCATTACATTGATCCCTATTCTATCAAAGATTTTTGAAAAAGCAATGTACGGGAAAATAATCAACTTTTTAAATAAAAACAGCATACTTACTGAGAACCAATTTGGTTTTAGGAAGAATAATAATTCAACTTCACTTGCATGTTTTACTTTGGTCAAACTGATAGCTGAAGCCCTCAATAACAAAATGTCCGTATTATCAGTATTTTTAGATATGAGCAAAGCATTTGATTTTGTACCACATAATCGCCTACTTTGCAAAATGGAGAAATACGGCATAAGAGGCAAGGCGCATGACTGGCTTAAAAGTTATCTATCAAGTCGCCAGCAAAGGACAGCAGTATCAAGTATTGACAATAACACAATAAAAACATACAGTTCAGAGTTAAGAATAAATAGTTGTGGTGTTCCTCAAGGAAGCGTATTAGGGCCCTCATTATTTATAATATATATAAATGACCTTTGCAAGAGCCTAAAACATAATTGTACACTATTTGCTGATGACACTACTCTGACAATAAAATCTTCAAATAGAAATGACCTAGAAACGGAAACTAACAATGAAATACTAAAAGCAATGAAATGGCTGGAATCTAATAATTTACGTGTAAACATTGAAAAAACAAAGTTAGTACAATTTCAAACATATAATTCTTTGGTAAAACCACCTCAAATACACTACAATAATTCTATTTTGGAACCCGTACCTTCAACCTTATTCTTGGGAATAGTGATTGACGAAAAATTAAACTGGAAAGAGCATGTAAACAAAGTTTGCACTAGACTCGATAAATTCGTGTTTGCTCTTCGAAAATTGAGACGAATAGCTAGTAAAGAAACAGCCCTCAAGGCTTATCATGGCTATGTTGCATCAGTGCTGCGTTACGGCCTCGTGATTTGGGGAAATTCAGTAGATGTGAACAGAGCATTTATTGCACAAAAAAAGTGTGTCAGGGCTGTGTATGGAGCAGAATATTTGGAACATTGTAAGCCATTATTTAGAGAACTGAAAATTCTTCCACTTCCTTGCCTTTATATATTTGAAATTTGTATGTTTATAAAAAGGTACTCACACATATTCCCATTGTATGAGCACATTTCTAAGCGAGTAAAAAGCAGAAGCCCAAATAAATTGCTCGCACCTAGCCAGAGACTACATTTGTATAGCAGGAATTCCAATTGCATGGCAATCAAAATCTTTAATAATTTACCTCCACTTATTAGAGTGTTGCCCACTAATAAATTCAGGAAAACAATATTTGCCTGGCTTTTGGACAACTGTTTCTATTCAGTTAATGAATTTTTTAACTATAAATATTGACATTACATTTTTGTCAATATTTTGTGTGTATATGTCTTTGTGTGTGCCTATTGACTTGTATTGTTTTTTTTTTGATATATCTTTTTAAATTTTGAATCTAAATTTTGACAATAAATTTTTATCAATACTTTGTGTGTGTATACCTATGTCTTTGTGTATATCTATTGACTTGTATTATTTTTTGTTTATTTAGTTTTTTTTTTTCATAAGTATGTCTTTTTTTTTTCATTTTAAAAAATATAAATTTTGACATTACCTATAATATGTTATCAATAATTGGCCACTTTGACATTGTAACTTAATTTTTAATATTTCTACGCCGGCAACGGTAGTGTATGTGAAACTGATTAATATTAAGACCTTAATGTACCATATACTCAGAAATAAATAATTATTATTATTATTAAAAATCTCGAGAACAGCTGAACCGATTTCGCTAATTCTTTTTTTAGAATATTCCTTGAAGTACGAGGATGGTTCTTACGCTGAGAAAAAATTAAAAAATTGCCTGAAAAGGTTTAAAAATAACACTTTTCTGTATTCCCATACAAATGAATACAAATTTTGTTTTGGGGTGGGTCGGGGGTACTAGTATAATATAAAATTAAAAATAAGTTAAGAGATGACCAGTCTCAACCGACGGCGCCCGTTCACGATCATGACGCGTGGATCAGCACCACCCAGCTCAACCATTTTGTAGGGAACCGAATGATCCAACCCCCCCCCCCCCCCCCCCATAGACAGAGAATCGCAGCTTCATAGACTACAGCCACAAGAGAGTTACTGCTCTTTTAAATTGTTGTAGCCGTAGATTACTTTGGTTTAACGTCGCGTTGAAGCGGAGTTTATGTTCTACGAGGTTTTAAGTTAGAGTATACGATGAGATATTGTCGCCTTACGATAATGCAAGGTGGCAAGGTGTGCAAGATTAAGTTGTTTATGTAAGAGGTGGGCGCCTTTGTACCTTGTGTTTTGTAACTGTTTAGATCAATGACGTTTACATCAGCATACAGGCGGATGTTTTAATTACAAACATATTTTGTCAGTATGTTTTTGTTGACGAATGTACATACGAGTAATAAGCAAAACACAACCACAATAATTCAGTCGTATAAGAGTGAACATACTAGGACTAGACTATACATACTAGACGTGGACGGTGGTTCTTCTAAACGGTCTAAGCTTAACACTTTTTTTAAAAGGCCCTGTCATATTTAGAACCAGTCTAAAGTACCTACCTACGTTGCCTATGTACACAGTGTTCGCTGTAGGCCACGTCTGGCCTGCCCGCGCGGTGTGAATGTGGTGCGATGAATACTGGATGAGGCATCACACAACATTTGTGTCGGTGATGGAACCACGCTGACTAGAGCTGAACGTAGATGCAGTTTGATTGGATAGCACGGTCTGAGGAGCTGGTGTGACCTAAAGATTTGCACTTCTTTTGAGTTGTTGGTGTGAAGTAGTTGTGGTACATTTTGTATTTTATTCATTTTCATTTGTATACGTTCCACAATGTTGGTGGCGATAATATTACAGGAAAGGGTTGAGCCGTTTCTGTAACAGCTAAAAACATAGATCATTGTTATTATGGACTATTATAAAGGCACAGTAACGTATTATTGGAATCAAATTAAAAATCTATTTTTCGCACAAAAATGTACAAAGACGTCGGACTTAAAAAATTCAACTATATACAATTTAAATAAGGTAAATATAATTAAGCAACATAAATAATTAATATTAGTTAGTAAATGATAAATGATTGTATATTAATGCAAGTAGGCTTATACAAACACATTGATGTTTAAAAACTCGATGCGGTCGGCGTTTCCTATCTGACAACTCTGAGAAGAAAGGCCCAAATAAACTCAGAATTAAGGTACCTAGTATTAAGAATCCTCTAGATTATTATAATAACATTTAATTATAATGGTTGTGATCTATCGCTGACTGGTCGAGGCACGCTGCACTTTTAGTGGTGAAGTCTATATCTTTTGAAATGGTCGTGAATTCAAATTCGGAACAATGACGACCGTCTTGTTTGTTTACATGTGTCTACATAGAGTCTAGGTGAATAAAGTGTTAAATAAAATAAAAATGTGTGGGGTCGGGGGACCCCTGGCAGGAACGAAGTTCAGAATGAAAATCCAAGATGACGGCTGTGAAAATTTCAAATGACGAAATGTAAATTTTCATTTTGACCCCACTATCGGCTACAGCACCCTCGAAAACAATGAAAACGATACCAGTGACGAAAAATTTCTCTCTTTTCGTTCGTTCGTTCGTTTGTTTTTAACTTCGTTTCAAAAACTGGACCAAAAACTCGACTGCTGGGGCAATCAGGTAATTGCTCAAAGTCTGTGAGACTTATGCTGCCTCACATGAACTTATTATTTATAATGTCACCAAGAGTGCCGCAGGTAGATGTCCAGACTCTGTACCTGACATTATTAGGTTGAATGGCCTCCATTTAAACAGAGTGTCCAAATTCAAGTACCCTGGACATTTCATCACCGACGACTTTAAGGATGATACAGATATTGAGAGGGAGCATAGGGCACTGGCATGGCGGTCAGAGGTAACATGTTGGCCCGTAGATTTGCTCGGTGCTCTGACCTAGTAAAAATTACTCTTTTTAAGACTGTCAGAGTTTTTACACGAGCAAACTTTGGGTCAACTGCGTTAAGAGATCGCTGGATGTTCTGCGCAAACAATATAATAATGCTTTCAGGATGTTGTTGCGACTGCCCCGTTTCTGTAGCGCCAGAAATGTTTGCCGAGGCCCACACAAACGGCTTTCAAGCCATAATACGCAAAAAAACTGCTTCGGTGCTGTGCAGAGTGCGGAGTAGTCGCAATTATATCCTGAGAGCCGTGGCGGAGTATAGCTACTCCAAATGTTTTGCTTTATATGCGGAGGTTGATTAGGTAGGAAACATATTTTCTTGCCTGGTCATCCTTTGTTTGAATTATTCCGTTTTTATTATGTCAATGTTATTAACACTAGAATATAAGCTGTTTGTAATACTTACAAAATATGGATCATTGTTGTCCGAAATAAATGCCATTATTATTATAAAAACATTTTGCATCCGTAACTAAGCTATACCAAACCACACAATATTCCATAAGGTCGCCTGGTTGGTAGCTAATAGTAGATATAGACACACATACCTACGTCGTATTGATTCCAATCAGAGTCTTATATTAATAACATCCTCCCACTCAGTCCATATCGAAGTGAAACATTCGAACGTTGTTTGTACACACGCCCAATATCACTGAACAAATAAATGAGAGGAGAGCGACTGATGAGCTCAACATTAAAGTCAAATCAACGACATTATGTGAGAACTATGTAGGTAGTTACCTACATAGTTCTCACATAATGTCGTTGATTTGACTTTGAGAGGAATATTAATAAACTGTTCCTCTGAACCACACGTTACAAAATTTTGTTTCAGGCGGTTAGTGGAAGTGCTCAGGTGCGGTTCGGGCAAGTGCTAGTGAAATCCGTGCACTGAGTTGAATAACTCGCTGGGGGCTGGGGCTTACTGCACTACAAGCACCGATCAAGCGAGGTGGTGCCGTGAATATAGCGTGAGTAGTTGTTCGTGTCTTCCGAGCACGCGCCGATAGCTTGCGACGCCCGCGGTCGAGCGGCGAGCGGAGTTGTCACCAATATACTAGTTCGTCTCAATGGGATGCTGCGGATTGCTCACTGCTGTTTCATTATTAGAATTCCAATTGACTGCGGATTATTAAATTCGAACTGTCGACCACATACCACGCGAAGCTTAATAACTAATGCGGAGTATTTTATCATCATTCAGCTGAAAAACGTGCTGGGCAGAGGCCTATCCTTAAGTTTTGATACGACTCTTTCTGCACTTTCCGCATCCAGTGGATTCTCACGACATCCACCAGATCACCGCGCGACGTATTCGATCTTGATCTGACATTTACCTTGACAGTTGACATACCCCGAGCAATGAAGCGTTGTAATGTGTTCATTGATGAAGCACTGTCACTGAAGCATTCAGTAACATTCCAAGCGGTGCTTACAGCCGTACTTCGACGCTGGCAGCCTTTATGACGAGACAAACGTAAAGGGGGCGTGGAGGGAGGGGAGGGCGGTGTTCGCAAGCGAATATCTCATGGATTTCTATTGTTGCTCGCGCGCTCTGGATTACAGAAAAATGTGGAATTCGTCCAAAAATGAAGGTACACTGAAGTAGCCTACACGAATTTTAGATAAAATGAGAGATTGAGTATTTCGGACGTTAGGTACTATGGTAACGGCACCGCCCGCCCGCTCAACATTTTACTCAATTTTCCTAGAAACCTCTCTGGACAATATCGAACATTTTTAATGCCATGTATGAATTAAGAAAGATCCTCCTGGAGTTGGTTTTCAACTCCGATTAGGTTATTCCTGCCGTACGCCTCCAGTCTTCACCAAAAAGTGAACTTCAAGTTAACAAACACAAGATAATAACCTATCTATATCTATATATATAAAATTCAAAGTCCTGACTGACTGACTGACTGACTGAGACATCAACGCACAGCCTAAACCGCTGGTCCTAGAGACATGAAATTTGGAGGGTGTATTCTTCGTGAAGAGTAGGTATCCACTAAGAAAGGGTTTTACGAAATTCTACCCCTAAGAGGGTGAAATGAGGGGATTTTGTTTGTATGAAAAATCTTATTCCTTGAGTTAATAAACTTGAAACTTAGCACGAATACTTATCTAAGTATATTATGAAGTTGGGCATTTTTTGTTTTTATAAACTACCCCCTAAAAGGGGGTTGGGAGGTTTCAAAGTTTGTATGGAAGAATTGTAGCGCGCGGTCTGCTTTAATCGAAACTCAGTATTTATACCTAAAATTGAAAGAAAAGAATAATTTGTATCAGGGTTTTTCGAAAATCTACCCCTGACGGCCTGAAAAGGGGTAGTCAATTTTACAGGGGAGGATTTTACAGCGTGGCTTGATTAACTCGAAAATTGGTATAAATAATCTTTGAGTCAAGTTATGAACACATCCCAAATGATTTTTCAAAATTCCACCCCTGTGGGGGTGAAAAGTGGGGATACAGTTTATATGAAAAATCTTTTTCGTTAGGTTAATAATCTTGAAAATTGGCATGAATACTCGCCTAAGTAAGCAATAAAGTTTATCATTATTAGTTTTTCAAAACTACCCCTCAAAGGGGATATAGGGGTGTTAAAGTTTGTGTGGAAGAATTTGAACGCGCGGTCCGATTAACTCGAAACTCAGTGTTTATACTTAAGGCCAAAAATAAAGAATAACATTTATCAGGATTTTTTGAAAATCTACCCCTAACGGGTTGAAAAGGGGTAGTTAATTTTACAGGAGAGGATTACAATAAGTGTCTTGATTAATTAGAAAATTGGTATAAATAATCTTTGAGTCAAGTTATGAATATATCCCAAACGATTTTTATAACTTCCGACATCCACGCGGGCGAAGCCGCGGGCAGAAGCTAGTAAATTATAAAACGTTCATAATTTATTGTCTTTTCCACTAAAACTGCTTTTTACCAGTAGACGCTTCCCTTTTCCTTAACTAATCTTTTAATAGTGCTACACTCCAAATCTAGGCAGAGTCTAGCCTGAGTTCGTGGTGGGACCAGAGCAACAGCTACAAAAGCGGTGTGAGCTGAGCTCTCGGGATGATTGAAAGTTGAAACATGGGACATCGTACGAACAACATCGACTGCCGCAACAAACACTATCAAAACTTCAAATCACGTACTTTAGAGGAGAGCAATTCAAAGTTGTAATTCGGTGCTAAAGATTTAGTATTATGAACTTCAGTAAAATGATGTATGATATAAATAGTGATACATTTTTTTTCCTTGACAACAAATTTCATATTTCATATACTTTTCTAAATATTTCACTTTCAATAATGTTTTAGATAGATAAGATAGATAGATAAATCATTTAATCATTTTTTTTTTTTTTTTTTTTTTTACGCGTATAATCAGAATTTCATCGAAAGTGCCAAATTCGATAGTGTTCTTACACATATGAGTATCGAATATGGTACTTTCGCTACTGTTCTAAGAAAGTTTTTACTTATACTAGAAGAAAAATGTGCACTTTCGATATCTTGCTTGGCAATCACTTAGGTCTGTGTTCATCCGATTTATTAATAAAAATGCATTTTTCATAAATTAAAAAAAAATATTCAAAACAAATTATTATGTAACAAAAAACTTAAAATTGCATTATTTGAGACACGTTTAGGTCTTATTCCAATTAAGTGCAATGAAGAAGTTCATTTCACTTAATTGGAATAAGACCAAACGTACCTATAATGACCATTAAAAACTAATTACAGCCCTTTGGATCTATTCAAATCAATGAGATCAGTAAAAATAATATAAATGCTTAACAGTTATAATGAAAACATACTAGTTAGATAAAATACAAAATCATTCTGGACTATAATAACAACAAAATCTAAGGGAAATTTCGAACTGAGCACCTAAAATAACAGAAAAAAATCAGTCTTAGCTTAGCTACCTACAGATAAAGTGATAAGTCAATCATATTTAAAAAAACTAGACGAGTTCGGCGTTTTCCATCTGACTACCCCAAGAAGAAAGGCCGAAGCAAACTCACAGGTCACAGACTGTTTTAAAGTCCAGACATAATCTTGGTCAGATCATGTGAATAACATGTAGATCAATGTCTGAAATGGTCTTTTGAGGAAAGTACCACACAGATTGAAGTCTGTTTTTTTTTGATGATGATTAGATAACTAAGGACTTATATAATCATCACCATCACTGTCTGGCAAACTCTCATTTCCTGTGCCAAGGTTCTTACAAACATTATGATACTGTTTTGGTATAAGCCCTGCTTCACACAAAGGTCTGTTATGGAAAAAAATAAACATTTTTAAAAAAACTTGGTGATTGAGTATTTGGAATTATCATAGCAAAGTTAGGTAGTATTTAATATACCCTTTCCATTAGGTTAACCGTTTTTTGACTGCTGTCTTAGAATGTACATATTCCGACATTACGTAAAAGTTAATTTTAAAATGCGTAATTGAATAAATATATAAACTGCCTTATCTTATTTTATGGCTTCTTCCAGACATTATAATACCGTACCTGTATCAACCAATAGTATGTAGGTATGTTGCTGCACTAACTATGTAGTTCCATTTGTCAAAAAACAGTTTACCTAACGGACAGGGTGTGTAATTACGCCTAGACGGTCCTTCTGTGGATTTCCTGTTTTTCTCTTTTATTTCTTTATGTACTCCCATTTTTTGTGTGCTCTGCTAGTTACCAGTAGTTACTGTTTAAAATTGTTTTTCGGATATATATAGAATCATAACGTTTACCGGAATTAGTAACTTTCTTCGATCATTTGCCCACTGCTCAATATGTCGCTTTCGTTTTCTACCAGGATCAGTTTTGTAAGTACATTTACGCTTACGTATCTAAGACACATTCGGAGAAAGAGGACTTTCATTTTCAGATTCAGTTATCAACGAATTCACACTCAAAATGTTGCCAAGTTCTTCAGACTGTCCTGTTTCAATGCAAAAATCATTCTGAGAGGAAGGAGATGGGACAGGCCTACCTAGTAATACTGTGCTCCGGTCATTTGGTAGACAGTCATTCTCTTTTTCCGCCTCTGACATTTCAATTATTATGGTGGATTCACTTACTTTGATAAGCGAGTCAGTATCTTTGTCACCATCAAACAAATTATTTAGAACCCTCCATTCCTCATCATTTATTTCGTTAGGTGGCACAGGTGATTCTAAAGTAAAAATGAATAAAAAACATTATAAAAAGCAATAACATTTTAACACTTTACTAATCGAATCTACCAACCAAATTCATCTATAAACGTAAAACAATATCGAATGTGGTAGATTCAATATATTAACTAACCAAAAAAACATCGAAAGTGACAGTTTCGATAGTTACAAAACTGTAAATATTATCAAAATTATATGAATATTATCGAAACTACCACTTTCGATAAAATATGCAGATGTATTTATCATGACAATGATCGAACAATATCGAAACTACCACTTTCAATAATGTTACTTGTTAACTTCGAATTACGACCACGTGTTCTAATAATGCAGTAAAAGTAAATATTTCAAATAAAACAAAACAGTATTGCTATAACAAGCACATTTAAATAAGCAAGAGACAGTTTTATTATTTGAACTACCATTATTTAGAAAATTTACACAACTTACCAGGATAATATGTTATCGTAGGTTGTTTAATTTTTCCAATTTCAATGAGTTTTTCATGTTTGTTAATCAAATTAACTATTTGTCTACCCCGATTAGCCATTTTGACAATCTTAAGAATATAAAAAAAACAAAAACTAAACACAAAACTTAACTAAACAAAACTAACGCGACCTCACTCCGTCACATCGCGGCGAACACTGACGATTCTGGCAGATTCGGGACGCTCGCGCAACACGCTCGCACGGAACATCATTGTAAGTACCACTTCCAAAGATGTTCGTCGCGCACATGTCCTGTATCGATTTTGTTCAATTAAAAACTTCTTTAATAATGACTTTTTAATTATTATTTTTGATGTATCCGATATAGTTTTAAGCTCTCTTTTTAATTATGTAAAAAAGAAACTGTCAGCGTTCCGTATCGTTGAACGTGTGTGTGAAACCTACAGTGTGTGATCCGCTAGTGTGACTAACTTGTTCGTAAATTATAATCTGATTTGAACTGCAAACCGTTTTTCTATTGTGCTATAACCAACACTACCCATAGTACGCCCACAGTAATTAAAATATGCCTGATGTTAACGAGAGACATACCATCTCCGTCATCAGAAGTGGGATTCGTGTTGGTTCATGCACAAAATGAAAATGAAATGCTTAGAGTGAAAGTGACTGTTGACATTTCAAAATCAAAGTGCAAGCATGCGAGCGCTAATTAAATAATCGTGTGGATCTGTCCCAGTTCGACCCAGACAAAGCAGATACGGATGCGCGATCATGGTACATGTTGTTTTGGGCATAGGCTGTATGCAGAAATACCTTTGCCGAGTGACGCGACTGTTGCGCCTACCGTCATGTTTGAAAAAAAAAAAGACTGTCTCTAACCGGCGTTGGAGTTCGACGTATCCCGTTCCCGTGTTTAGAACACGCAGTATAAGGCGTGTGCAAACGTAACAGTGCATAACAGCTGATTTGTGTTTTGCCGAAAAGTGGTCAACTTGTTGTGGCCATCAGTAAAGTAAGACGCACAAAGGAGCAGCATCAACGTGTCTATCGCAAATAGCATACCAAGGAATGACGTGGAGTAACTAAGAATCGAAGCCAAGCAGCCCCGCAGCCGTCAGTGAAGCCTTTCGTGTCCTGCAAGTGAGGGAAACTAGGACATATCGCAGCCGGGTGCACGAGTAGTGGCAGCCAAGCCAAGCGGATGGTGGACAACGTGCTGGAAGTCGTGAACGGCGAGTGGACGTCGTACAACTACCCTCAGACACGTTAGAACATAAAAGTGAGCTGTATTGTTTTGTTTACGATTCTGGTGCTGAATGCTCGTTAGTAAAAGCGAGTTGTGCAGCCAAATTAAGTGGAAAATGCTCAAACATGTGTATTCAGCACAGAAAGAATCATATGTAGCGTTGCGATTAGCGAGCAACAGCTTGAGATTTTACTACTTACATTTCTACCCGACATTTACTTGCAAAGTAATAAATTATGATAGTACCTGAAATAGGCCTAGGCTTTTCGATTAACATGTCGGCGACAGAGTTTTTGTTGCATAAAGCTCTTGTAATGACCTGGGAGTCGTGGACTCTATGTGAAGGTGGTCGAAGGGATAATGTCGTCCGGGCCATGCAGCTGATAGCGGCTGGTCGAGGGGACACATGCATCCGGTCCAACCTTAAGTGTTTACTGGTCGAAAGGACAGTGTCGTCCGGGCCATTCACTAGCGGCTGGTCGAAAGGACACACCCGTCCGGTCCAGGTTAATATTGTTGTGTTGGTCTTGTAATGACCTGGGAGTCGTAGACTCTATGTGAAGGTGGTCGAAGGGATAATGTCGTCCGGGCCATGCAGCTGATAGCGGCTGGTCGAAGGGACACATGTATCCGGTCCAACCTTAAGTGTTTACTAGTCGAAGGGACAGTGTCGTCCGGGCCATGCACTAGCGGCTGGTCGAAAGGACACACCCGTCCGGTCCAGGTTAATATTGTGTGGAAAGTTGATCGCAACACGATGGTATCGTCCGGGCCAGACCTATGGGTTGGTCGATAGGACATGCTGATCGAGCTTAGAGTGCATTGCTTATTAGAGAAAGGTGCCGTCCGGTCCATGATAGTGGTCGAAAGGACAAACGCTTTCTTTTGTTCTGAGACAGTTACAGTTAGTAATGTTATGTGATCTACGAGAAAGTTGATACAGTTTCTGACCAATTCTTACTAAAGGCTTAGAGGAACCTTTTGTTATCGATGATAGTTTGGATCAGAGTATTACTAACGAATTTGAGGATAGTGATAGTTTTTTTGATGAAACAGAGTAGAGATTTAGTTGAGTGTGTTGTGTGGGGTTTCGTGAAGAACCATAAAGTCTGAGTTTTAAGCGATAAATTAAGTTGGTGTGCTTGTTTACAGATCTATCACATAAAAACTGTAAATAATTACAAAAGTAACTTTATACTTAGTAAAATTAAGCACTTACTTTTACACGAGTTGAAAGTCCTTTGCCTCGACGTTTTGTGGGCTTTATCAGAGGCAGTAACTCATACTCTAGTTGGTCAATTAGTTCCTTTGATAATCTATAAACGCTCACATAGTCGTCATCTCGGGTTAATAAAGATAAACTTCGAATTTTATTATATTGTTGACGCTTTTCTAATTTATCCAAAGCATGAGGCTCTTCTAATAAAGATTTCAACAAAAACATTCTTGACATCTTTATCGCTTACGTATTCACTTTACACAACGCCCAAAAAGTAGTTTTTAACCACAAATGATATAACTAGATAGTATGAGACACGTGCATCTTAGTTGATTCTTTTGATTGTAATCTTGAGATTTGGGAATCAAATAGTGGGTAATGCTCTGAACTCTGCTATTGTTAGTTTGTTCCAGTTTTCATTGTGTTTTTACCTGTACCAAATGTGGTCAGGAGTGACCAAGCGATGTGATACTTTGCGGCTATGTTTCTTTACAGATTAGCACACGAGGACGTGTGTATAGCAGGATGGCCGTGTCGGAGTCATTCGTTTGACTATTCGGAACGCTAGCGCCATCTCCTGGCGCTAGACAGAGTCTAGCCTGAGTTCGTGGTGGGACCAGAGCAACCGCTGCAAAAGCGGTGTGAGCTGAGCTCTCGGGATGGTTGTAACATTGGGCGTCGTACGAACAACATGTGCTCAGAAACTGCGGCTGCGGCAGCGGCTGCGGCTGTCAGCGTTCCGTATCGTTGAATGTGTGTGTGAAACCTACAGTGTGTGATTCGCTAGTGTGACTAACTTGTTCGTAAATTATAATCTGATTTGAACTGCAAACCGTTTTTCTATTGTGCTATAACCAACACTACCCATAGTACGCCCACAGTAATTAAAATATGCCTGATGTTAACGAGAGACACACATACCATCTCCGTCACATACATATTTATCCAGTTTTGGTTTAATTTGTAACTAACACAAAAGTAAACATAACACAATGGCGGTTAGTAGACGTTGAACTGTGCTGCCACCTATGACGAGCTTTCAGTTTTAACCCCATTGACTGATTGAGATTTGATTTGATTGATTGAGCTGTACAAGGACCTTTTGCGGGCGGCCAAAATCGGTACTAACGCCACCGTCTTGTTTTTTCAATATACGAGTATTTCACAAAACAATATTGCACGAATATTTACCAACAGCGCCCCCTATTAACGTACTTTGAGCGCCAAAAAACAGACGCAACAGCCCAACATCAAACTGTGATCCTTCTGCTCTAGTGTCTGTAGTATGTGAGAGTCGCGCCGAGCCGGCTACCTGTTGCCGCACCTCATTAGGGAATTAACTCGACGATGCAGACAATATGCCACCGTTCTGTTACTGTTACATATGACACACACGAGTGGGCAATATTTTATTTTATTACAACTCAGCCCATCGCAGTCCACTGCCTCTCCCAAGCTGCGCCACAACACCCTGTCCTCCGCCTTCTACATCCAGTCTGTCCCAGCCTGCAGCCATCTTCTTAATCAGTGCATCTAGTTGGGGGGCGTCCCACGCTACGCTGGCCAATACGCAGTCTCCACTCTAGCGCTCGTCTGCTCCACCGGCCATCGGTCCTTCCACAAACATGGCCAGCCGGCCACCCCACTGCCACGTTATTTTGCTTAACCCATAAGCAATGTCTGTAACTCTAGTTCTTTTCCTGATAATTTCATTTCTGATTTTATCCTTCATATCTCTTTCACATAGGTACATATGTTTTGGAGTTTTTCTCCAAAACATGTAAGTAAAAGAGATATTCCATTTTGAATGGTTTGGTAAGTATGTACTGGTTACTAGACGCAAGTCGGTCGTGTTTGGTAAGTATGTACTGGTTACTAGACGCAAGTCGGTCGTGTTTGGTAAGTATGTACTGGTTACTAGACGCAAGTCGGTCGTGTTTGGTAAGTATGTACTGGTTACTAGACGCAAGTCGGTCGTGTTTGGTAAGTATGTACTGGTTACTAGACGCAAGTCGGTCGTGTTTGGTAAGTATGTACTGGTTACTAGACGCAAGTCGGTCGTGTTTGGTAAGTATGTACTGGTTACTAGACGCAAGTCGGTCGTGTTTGGTAAGTATGTACTGGTTACTAGACGCAAGTCGGTCGTGTTTGGTAAGTATGTACTGGTTACTAGACGCAAGTCGGTCGTGTTTGGTAAGTATGTACTGGTTACTAGACGCAAGTCGGTCGTGTTTGGTAAGTATGTACTGGTTACTAGACGCAAGTCGGTCGTGTTTGGTAAGTATGTACTGGTTACTAGACGCAAGTCGGTCGTGTTTGGTAAGTATGTACTGGTTACTAGACGCAAGTCGGTCGTGTTTGGTAAGTATGTACTGGTTACTAGACGCAAGTCGGTCGTGTTTGGTAAGTATGTACTGGTTACTAGACGCAAGTCGGTCGTGTTTGGTAAGTATGTACTGGTTACTAGACGCAAGTCGGTCGTGTTTGGTAAGTATGTACTGGTTACTAGACGCAAGTCGGTCGTGTTTGGTAAGTATGTACTGGTTACTAGACGCAAGTCGGTCGTGTTTGGTAAGTATGTACTGGTTACTAGACGCAAGTCGGTCGTGTTTGGTAAGTATGTACTGGTTACTAGACGCAAGTCGGTCGTGTTTGGTAAGTATGTACTGGTTACTAGACGCAAGTCGGTCGTGTTTGGTAAGTATGTACTGGTTACTAGACGCAAGTCGGTCGTGTTTGGTAAGTATGTACTGGTTACTAGACGCAAGTCGGTCGTGTTTGGTAAGTATGTACTGGTTACTAGACGCAAGTCGGTCGTGTTTGGTAAGTATGTACTGGTTACTAGACGCAAGTCGGTCGTGTTTGGTAAGTATGTACTGGTTACTAGACGCAAGTCGGTCGTGTTTGGTAAGTATGTACTGGTTACTAGACGCAAGTCGGTCGTGTTTGGTAAGTATGTACTGGTTACTAGACGCAAGTCGGTCGTGTTTGGTAAGTATGTACTGGTTACTAGACGCAAGTCGGTCGTGTTTGGTAAGTATGTACTGGTTACTAGACGCAAGTCGGTCGTGTTTGGTAAGTATGTACTGGTTACTAGACGCAAGTCGGTCGTGTTTGGTAAGTATGTACTGGTTACTAGACGCAAGTCGGTCGTGT
This sequence comes from Apamea crenata, assembly GCA_949629185.1. Taxonomy (NCBI): domain Eukaryota; kingdom Metazoa; phylum Arthropoda; class Insecta; order Lepidoptera; family Noctuidae; genus Apamea; species Apamea crenata. The sequence continues at coordinate 16,243,477 of OX451374.1, forward strand.
TTGGTAAGTATGTACTGGTTACTAGACGCAAGTCGGTCGTGTTTGGTAAGTATGTACTGGTTACTAGACGCAAGTCGGTCGTGTTTGGTAAGTATGTACTGGTTACTAGACGCAAGTCGGTCGTGTTTGGTAAGTATGTACTGGTTACTAGACGCAAGTCGGTCGTGTTTGGTAAGTATGTACTGGTTACTAGACGCAAGTCGGTCGTGTTTGGTAAGTATGTACTGGTTACTAGACGCAAGTCGGTCGTGTTTGGTAAGTATGTACTGGTTACTAGACGCAAGTCGGTCGTGTTTGGTAAGTATGTACTGGTTACTAGACGCAAGTCGGTCGTGTTTGGTAAGTATGTACTGGTTACTAGACGCAAGTCGTTCGTGTTTGGTAAGTATGTACTGGTTACTAGACGCAAGTCGGTCGTGTTTGGTAAGTATGTACTGGTTACTAGACGCAAGTCGGTCGTGTTTGGTAAGTATGTACTGGTTACTAGACGCAAGTCGGTCGTGTTTGGTAAGTATGTACTGGTTACTAGACGCAAGTCGGTCGTGTTTGGTAAGTATGTACTGGTTACTAGACGCAAGTCGGTCGTGTTTGGTAAGTATGTACTGGTTACTAGACGCAAGTCGGTCGTGTTTGGTAAGTATGTACTGGTTACTAGACGCAAGTCGGTCGTGTTTGGTAAGTATGTACTGGTTACTAGACGCAAGTCGGTCGTGTTTGGTAAGTATGTACTGGTTACTAGACGCAAGTCGGTCGTGTTTGGTAAGTATGTACTGGTTACTAGACGCAAGTCGGTCGTGTTTGGTAAGTATGTACTGGTTACTAGACGCAAGTCGGTCGTGTTTGGTAAGTATGTACTGGTTACTAGACGCAAGTCGGTCGTGTTTGGTAAGTATGTACTGGTTACTAGACGCAAGTCGGTCGTGTTTGGTAAGTATGTACTGGTTACTAGACGCAAGTCGGTCGTGTTTGGTAAGTATGTACTGGTTACTAGACGCAAGTCGGTCGTGTTTGGTAAGTATGTACTGGTTACTAGACGCAAGTCGGTCGTGTTTGGTAAGTATGTACTGGTTACTAGACGCAAGTCGGTCGTGTTTGGTAAGTATGTACTGGTTACTAGACGCAAGTCGGTCGTGTTTGGTAAGTATGTACTGGTTACTAGACGCAAGTCGGTCGTGTTTGGTAAGTATGTACTGGTTACTAAACGCAAGTCGTTCGTGTTTGGTAAGTATGTACTGGTTACTAGACGCAAGTCGGTCGTGTTTGGTAAGTATGTACTGGTTACTAGACGCAAGTCGGTCGTGTTTGGTAAGTATGTACTGGTTACTAGACGCAAGTCGGTCGTGTTTGGTAAGTACCTATGTACTGGTTACTAGACGCAAGTCGGTCGTGTTTGGTAAGTATGTACTGGTTACTAAACGCAAGTCGGTCGTGTTTGGTAAGTATGTACTGGTTACTAGACGCAAGTCGGTCGTGTTTGGTAAGTATGTACTGGTTACTAGACGCAAGTCGGTCGTGTTTGGTAAGTATGTACTGGTTACTAAACGCAAGTCGGTCGTGTTTGGTAAGTATGTACTGGTTACTAGACGCAAGTCGGTCGTGTTTGGTAAGTATGTACTGGTTACTAGACGCAAGTCGGTCGTGTTTGGTAAGTATGTACTGGTTACTAGACGCAAGTCGGTCGTGTTTGGTAAGTATGTACTGGTTACTAGACGCAAGTCGGTCGTGTTTGGTAAGTATGTACTGGTTACTAGACGCAAGTCGGTCGTGTTTGGTAAGTATGTACTGGTTACTAGACGCAAGTCGGTCGTGTTTGGTAAGTATGTACTGGTTACTAGACGCAAGTCGGTCGTGTTTGGTAAGTATGTACTGGTTACTAGACGCAAGTCGGTCGTGTTTGGTAAGTATGTACTGGTTACTAGACGCAAGTCGGTCGTGTTTGGTAAGTATGTACTGGTTACTAGACGCAAGTCGGTCGTGTTTGGTAAGTATGTACTGGTTACTAGACGCAAGTCGGTCGTGTTTGGTAAGTATGTACTGGTTACTAGACGCAAGTCGGTCGTGTTTGGTAAGTATGTACTGGTTACTAGACGCAAGTCGGTCGTGTTTGGTAAGTATGTACTGGTTACTAGACGCAAGTCGGTCGTGTTTGGTAAGTATGTACTGGTTACTAGACGCAAGTCGGTCGTGTTTGGTAAGTATGTACTGGTTACTAGACGCAAGTCGGTCGTGTTTGGTAAGTATGTACTGGTTACTAGACGCAAGTCGGTCGTGTTTGGTAAGTATGTACTGGTTACTAGACGCAAGTCGGTCGTGTTTGGTAAGTATGTACTGGTTACTAGACGCAAGTCGGTCGTGTTTGGTAAGTATGTACTGGTTACTAGACGCAAGTCGGTCGTGTTTGGTAAGTATGTACTGGTTACTAGACGCAAGTCGGTCGTGTTTGGTAAGTATGTACTGGTTACTAGACGCAAGTCGGTCGTGTTTGGTAAGTATGTACTGGTTACTAGACGCAAGTCGGTCGTGTTTGGTAAGTATGTACTGGTTACTAGACGCAAGTCGGTCGTGTTTGGTAAGTATGTACTGGTTACTAAACGCAAGTCGTTCGTGTTTGGTAAGTATGTACTGGTTACTAGACGCAAGTCGGTCGTGTTTGGTAAGTATGTACTGGTTACTAGACGCAAGTCGGTCGTGTTTGGTAAGTATGTACTGGTTACTAGACGCAAGTCGGTCGTGTTTGGTAAGTATGTACTGGTTACTAGACGCAAGTCGGTCGTGTTTGGTAAGTATGTACTGGTTACTAAACGCAAGTCGGTCGTGTTTGGTAAGTATGTACTGGTTACTAGACGCAAGTCGGTCGTGTTTGGTAAGTATGTACTGGTTACTAGACGCAAGTCGGTCGTGTTTGGTAAGTATGTACTGGTTACTAAACGCAAGTCGGTCGTGTTTGGTAAGTATGTACTGGTTACTAGACGCAAGTCGGTCGTGTTTGGTAAGTATGTACTGGTTACTAGACGCAAGTCGGTCGTGTTTGGTAAGTATGTACTGGTTACTAGACGCAAGTCGGTCGTGTTTGGTAAGTATGTACTGGTTACTAGACGCAAGTCGGTCGTGTTTGGTAAGTATGTACTGGTTACTAGACGCAAGTCGGTCGTGTTTGGTAAGTATGTACTGGTTACTAGACGCAAGTCGGTCGTGTTTGGTAAGTATGTACTGGTTACTAGACGCAAGTCGGTCGTGTTTGGTAAGTATGTACTGGTTACTAGACGCAAGTCGGTCGTGTTTGGTAAGTATGTACTGGTTACTAAACGCAAGTCGGTCGTGTTTGGTAAGTATGTACTGGTTACTAGACGCAAGTCGGTCGTGTTTGGTAAGTATGTACTGGTTACTAGACGCAAGTCGGTCGTGTTTGGTAAGTATGTACTGGTTACTAAACGCAAGTCGGTCGTGTTTGGTAAGTATGTACTGGTTACTAGACGCAAGTCGGTCGTGTTTGGTAAGTATGTACTGGTTACTAGACGCAAGTCGGTCGTGTTTGGTAAGTATGTACTGGTTACTAGACGCAAGTCGGTCGTGTTTGGTAAGTATGTACTGGTTACTAGACGCAAGTCGGTCGTGTTTGGTAAGTATGTACTGGTTACTAGACGCAAGTCGGTCGTGTTTGGTAAGTATGTACTGGTTACTAGACGCAAGTCGGTCGTGTTTGGTAAGTATGTACTGGTTACTAGACGCAAGTCGGTCGTGTTTGGTAAGTATGTACTGGTTACTAGACGCAAGTCGGTCGTGTTTGGTAAGTATGTACTGGTTACTAGACGCAAGTCGGTCGTGTTTGGTAAGTATGTACTGGTTACTAAACGCAAGTCGTTCGTGTTTGGTAAGTATGTACTGGTTACTAGACGCAAGTCGGTCGTGTTTGGTAAGTATGTACTGGTTACTAGACGCAAGTCGGTCGTGTTTGGTAAGTATGTACTGGTTACTAGACGCAAGTCGGTCGTGTTTGGTAAGTATGTACTGGTTACTAGACGCAAGTCGGTCGTGTTTGGTAAGTATGTACTGGTTACTAAACGCAAGTCGGTCGTGTTTGGTAAGTATGTACTGGTTACTAGACGCAAGTCGGTCGTGTTTGGTAAGTATGTACTGGTTACTAGACGCAAGTCGGTCGTGTTTGGTAAGTATGTACTGGTTACTAAACGCAAGTCGGTCGTGTTTGGTAAGTATGTACTGGTTACTAGACGCAAGTCGGTCGTGTTTGGTAAGTATGTACTGGTTACTAGACGCAAGTCGGTCGTGTTTGGTAAGTATGTACTGGTTACTAGACGCAAGTCGGTCGTGTTTGGTAAGTATGTACTGGTTACTAGACGCAAGTCGGTCGTGTTTGGTAAGTATGTACTGGTTACTAGACGCAAGTCGGTCGTGTTTGGTAAGTATGTACTGGTTACTAGACGCAAGTCGGTCGTGTTTGGTAAGTATGTACTGGTTACTAAACGCAAGTCGGTCGTGTTTGGTAAGTATGTACTGGTTACTAGACGCAAGTCGGTCGTGTTTGGTAAGTATGTACTGGTTACTAGACGCAAGTCGGTCGTGTTTGGTAAGTATGTACTGGTTACTAAACGCAAGTCGGTCGTGTTTGGTAAGTATGTACTGGTTACTAGACGCAAGTCGGTCGTGTTTGGTAAGTATGTACTGGTTACTAGACGCAAGTCGGTCGTGTTTGGTAAGTATGTACTGGTTACTAGACGCAAGTCGGTCGTGTTTGGTAAGTATGTACTGGTTACTAGACGCAAGTCGGTCGTGTTTGGTAAGTATGTACTGGTTACTAGACGCAAGTCGGTCGTGTTTGGTAAGTATGTACTGGTTACTAGACGCAAGTCGGTCGTGTTTGGTAAGTATGTACTGGTTACTAGACGCAAGTCGGTCGTGTTTGGTAAGTATGTACTGGTTACTAGACGCAAGTCGGTCGTGTTTGGTAAGTATGTACTGGTTACTAGACGCAAGTCGGTCGTGTTTGGTAAGTATGTACTGGTTACTAGACGCAAGTCGGTCGTGTTTGGTAAGTATGTACTGGTTACTAGACGCAAGTCGGTCGTGTTTGGTAAGTATGTACTGGTTACTAAACGCAAGTCGTTCGTGTTTGGTAAGTATGTACTGGTTACTAGACGCAAGTCGGTCGTGTTTGGTAAGTATGTACTGGTTACTAGACGCAAGTCGGTCGTGTTTGGTAAGTATGTACTGGTTACTAGACGCAAGTCGGTCGTGTTTGGTAAGTATGTACTGGTTACTAGACGCAAGTCGGTCGTGTTTGGTAAGTATGTACTGGTTACTAGACGCAAGTCGGTCGTGTTTGGTAAGTATGTACTGGTTACTAGACGCAAGTCGGTCGTGTTTGGTAAGTATGTACTGGTTACTAAACGCAAGTCGGTCGTGTTTGGTAAGTATGTACTGGTTACTAGACGCAAGTCGGTCGTGTTTGGTAAGTATGTACTGGTTACTAGACGCAAGTCGGTCGTGTTTGGTAAGTATGTACTGGTTACTAGACGCAAGTCGGTCGTGTTTGGTAAGTATGTACTGGTTACTAGACGCAAGTCGGTCGTGTTTGGTAAGTATGTACTGGTTACTAGACGCAAGTCGGTCGTGTTTGGTAAGTATGTACTGGTTACTAGACGCAAGTCGGTCGTGTTTGGTAAGTATGTACTGGTTACTAGACGCAAGTCGGTCGTGTTTGGTAAGTATGTACTGGTTACTAGACGCAAGTCGGTCGTGTTTGGTAAGTATGTACTGGTTACTAAACGCAAGTCGGTCGTGTTTGGTAAGTATGTACTGGTTACTAGACGCAAGTCGGTCGTGTTTGGTAAGTATGTACTGGTTACTAGACGCAAGTCGGTCGTGTTTGGTAAGTATGTACTGGTTACTAAACGCAAGTCGGTCGTGTTTGGTAAGTATGTACTGGTTACTAGACGCAAGTCGGTCGTGTTTGGTAAGTATGTACTGGTTACTAGACGCAAGTCGGTCGTGTTTGGTAAGTATGTACTGGTTACTAGACGCAAGTCGGTCGTGTTTGGTAAGTATGTACTGGTTACTAGACGCAAGTCGGTCGTGTTTGGTAAGTATGTACTGGTTACTAGACGCAAGTCGGTCGTGTTTGGTAAGTATGTACTGGTTACTAGACGCAAGTCGGTCGTGTTTGGTAAGTATGTACTGGTTACTAGACGCAAGTCGGTCGTGTTTGGTAAGTATGTACTGGTTACTAGACGCAAGTCGGTCGTGTTTGGTAAGTATGTACTGGTTACTAGACGCAAGTCGGTCGTGTTTGGTAAGTATGTACTGGTTACTAAACGCAAGTCGGTCGTGTTTGGTAAGTATGTACTGGTTACTAGACGCAAGTCGGTCGTGTTTGGTAAGTATGTACTGGTTACTAGACGCAAGTCGGTCGTGTTTGGTAAGTATGTACTGGTTACTAGACGCAAGTCGGTCGTGTTTGGTAAGTATGTACTGGTTACTAGACGCAAGTCGGTCGTGTTTGGTAAGTATGTACTGGTTACTAGACGCAAGTCGGTCGTGTTTGGTAAGTATGTACTGGTTACTAGACGCAAGTCGGTCGTGTTTGGTAAGTATGTACTGGTTACTAGACGCAAGTCGGTCGTGTTTGGTAAGTATGTACTGGTTACTAGACGCAAGTCGGTCGTGTTTGGTAAGTATGTACTGGTTACTAGACGCAAGTCGGTCGTGTTTGGTAAGTATGTACTGGTTACTAAACGCAAGTCGGTCGTGTTTGGTAAGTATGTACTGGTTACTAGACGCAAGTCGGTCGTGTTTGGTAAGTATGTACTGGTTACTAGACGCAAGTCGGTCGTGTTTGGTAAGTATGTACTGGTTACTAGACGCAAGTCGGTCGTGTTTGGTAAGTATGTACTGGTTACTAAACGCAAGTCGTTCGTGTTTGGTAAGTATGTACTGGTTACTAGACGCAAGTCGGTCGTGGTTCGATTCCCAGGTTGAGCAAGTATTGGGTTTTTCCATCAGAAATTTTCCAGTAGCAGCCGAGAGTGAAGCTGAAGCTGAACAACGAAATTTCTTGGTCTTATAGTTGATAACAAATTAAAATGGAAATCCCAGATTGAAACACTATTCAAAATTATTAATAATTCAGTATATGACCTACATGAGTTAAAGCAGATTGCAAATATTAATACCTTGTTAACTGCATATCATGGTTTGGTTGCTTCAGTTCTGAGATAAGCTGTGATTTTTTGGGGAAATGCGACGGATAGTGATTTAATTTTTAAAGCACAAAAACGGTGCATAAGGGCTATGTTTGGGCTTCAAATGATCGAAACCTGTAAACCGTTTTTCCAGGAGTACAAAATTTTAACTCTCCCAAGCCTAACTATGAAGTCTCAGTATTTGTTAAGACCAATAAAAAATTATTTACATTAGTCTCAGAAATGAATAATGTGTCCCCCGAACAAATACCGCTTAATGCACAAAAGTGTGTTTCACATGGCTCCTATAATTTTCAATAAATTACCTTAAGAAATAAGGGCAATGAATACTGTCTCATTTAAGAAAAGTCTAAAGAGCCTTTTAGTTAGTAAATGTTACCATAACTTGAACGACTTCTTAAACGATATTTTTTCCAAACTTAAGACCTCACAGTGACACCAAGTAATAACAATTATTATGCTATATATTGTAATACGTAATTCTAAGAATGACATTGAAATAATTTAAATATTACTATTATTGAATAAATAATTAATCTGTATGACATTGCATTAATTTAATATCTGAAAATGGTTTATGATTGTTTTATGTGTTTAATTCTATTATATGACTGTATACATTTTGCATGCCTTACGGTAGAATTACTTGAAACATGTAAGTTTTATAGCACCCTTATAACAGTGTTTTCTGCAAAAATAAATGATTTGATTTGATTGAAGGGCGGGGCTAGGGGGGCTAGGTGGCTAGGTGGCTAGGCCGGCGGACAACGATGACTCACTATTTTCTTAACGTGAACGGACTATAGCTACTTTTTCGATACGAAGAAAAAGTGCTTTTGTACTTGTACTTACGTACTTAAAACATGAACTTGTGACTGTCTGTCACTTGCTCCTATTTAATAACAAAATATTTTATTCATTTTGAAATCGGCATATGGTTCGGGCCTCAAAGGAACACATAAATTCTCTATTTAATGGGAAAGAATATAGGACCAATTACTGGCGGACGGTTCGAATGCAATAATTCTACGAATTCCAAAGAATCTTGTGAAATATCCGTTTCTAATTTTAAAGGACAATGCTAGCACTCACATCTGTTAGCCATAAAGATAGGTCCGCAACGAACCCTCGAAACAATTGAGAAATCGGACAAAAAAGGGACAGACGGAGGCTGAGCGCCTGAGCGTGGGATTTTTAAGGATAGAAGAAACTATAACAAAGTCAGAGAGGCAGTCGGGGTCCAACCGCTTTAGGTTACGGACTTCCTAGTCCACGCTAGTTAAGTTAGACCTAGGCAATGCAAAGAGGCTATGTCCGAGTGGGCTGTCGCGAAATAGCGAGCAATAGTTATTAAATTAAATTGGGTTGAAACCCAGACTATAGTAATCTAGTATTTAAAGTAGTGTGTGAGACGGTTGGTTTCAGACCACGAGTGTGAGCGGATGGCGTAGACCAGGCTAGCAGACTTAGAACTTAGGGCAGTAGCATTGAACCTGTGTGTCTGTTTGAGAGATTAAGAGTGCAGGGGTGTTATTTAATACGTTAAATTACAATACGTGAAATTAGTTAAATAAGTGTTGTTTTAGAATAGGTTATATCAGCATACTATTAATGTAAGTAGCGTGTAAGGCGCGTGAATCTCAGTGAGTCTGAACGATCAGATGAGTGTTGACTATTTTATCCCTCCTTGTTCCTTTCTCTGACGTTATCGAGGTAACCTACACATGCGTTTGGTCGTAGGGACTCGGGGAAAGCCCGCTATAAGGTGTGACACTTAACAACATACTGTAGACAAATGCTCTACCAATAGACTATAGACAACCACAACAAAGACATGACGCTTAGGGCAGTCACAGCGCTTATGGAAGGCTGAACTGAACTCGCAACTCTGACAGACTAACTGCAGGATACTTTGCATTGCTCTTGATATACGCAGTTTCCTAGGAGTGGGGTTAGGCTTCACCAAGCACCCTTAACTGGATTGATAGTCGTTCTAAGGAACGCTAGGGATTGTTCCTCGTTAAATCACACCCGGCCCCCGTAGGCCTCTTACTGATAAAAATATAATATTTAGCGACACACATAATTTGGATGAAGAATGGACGCACGGCTGCTGATTACACTGACGCATCCTCCAAATTGGGTAGATTAAGGAAGTGAGACGTGACGATTTAAAATAACCACTTCGGCGTATAGCAAGGCAATTGTAAGGAATTCTGCAACCGACTGACGATGCGGTACGCTTGCGCTAGTTTTGTATTGTCTTAGTAAAAGGTGAGCAGGCCGTTATGAGGGGTTATTACTACTGTTAGTACTAAGTTAAACTTTTCTCGTTCAATGGTAGAGGCACTTCGCAGTCCTTTACCTTAAGATTGAGTAAGACATGCTTGAGTGCAGGGAGCGTGTCCCGCTGGAACCGCAGCAGGTCCTCTCTAGGCCTATGCACGTTAGGACTGGTATAAAATGGTTGAAAGCCGTCGCATTTCACAATAGTATGTGAAATGCGACGGCTTTCAACCATTTTAGTCTGTAGTAGAGTTTCACTACGAGAAAAACCATTACCTACATGAGTTTGTGACTGTTCCTAAGTTACCCTAGGCTGATAAAATTTTAGTAGTAGTAGTAGTAACCTTCCGAATAAATCGCCAATTAAAGATACCCTCAATGAAACTGACGACGATGAAGATGTGATGACAGCTGATGATGATGACTAGAAATACCAAATAGAAAACAGTTGTTCCAACTATGTATAACAATTTCACTATTGAAATTGTTTAATTTACTAATAGTTATCATCATAATCTGACTGAATTAATTGGAAATAGGCAGTCAGATTATGATGATAACTAGTAAATTAAAAAATTTCATTTATATTTATTAATTCATCTTTCACACAATTCATGCAACTCTTATTCAATTTTCTTCCCTTACATCCATTCGTTCCTTCTATTCGTCATTTCAACTTTCTCTGCCATCATACTAATCATCTTTCACACATTGATATTCTATTTTTCATCGGTCTTTTGTTTCTACATTCAATTACTTAATAAATAAGACTGTTGATTAAGTCTGAGATTTTTTTTTATTTTATTCAATTGGTGATTATAACTATAAAGGTTATTAAACATAATTATTATAAGTACTGTGATTGTAAGACTGTTAATTAAAAGAGACCATAGAGTCAGTTTAACATAATCATTAAAGTTCAGTTTGTAAAACTGTTAATTAGTTACTGTTCACTGTTACTTTTTATAACTTTTAAATTTAATACGATGTTATAGAGACTGTTTAATGTTTTATGTTTATAATTACGCAGACATAAAAGTCCAAAATAAAAAAAAAATATAAGTATTAACAATTGTTTTCTTTTTGCATCCCTAAATTTCATTTAAATCTGGACAGCTAAGCTGTAAAACCTGAAACTAACATATAGATTTGCTTTGAATTATTAATGTTGGTTAACACCAACATTAATCATGCAAATAATTCATTTCCATGGTGTTAAAATACCATACATTTTAGTAGATAATCTAGAGTTACATCAAATTGAAACACTGCAAAAGTCCTTTACAATAGAATTACGTATAATTTTCTATTTCTGTTGCTGCTTACACTATGGTCGACGGTTTACACATAAAATATTAGTAACGTAAGGAACAACTAAACATATTTTTTAATGTAAGGGACATGCTATATTTTAAACCACTGGGTATTCGTAAATCTTTCGTTTATACCATGAAAGAAGATGAAATTCTAATAAACTTTGCTCTAGACAAAATTAAAATTGGACCAAATAATAAAAAGTTATAGACAAATAAAAAAATAAAAAATAGTTTTTTGGCTTTCCTGAAAAACCGTGGTTTGTCCCTTACATTAATTGATACTTCTGGTATCGTTAATTCAGTTTCTGATAATCAATAATGTACCTACATTTAACAAATTGTGCAAATGGGTACAGAAAGCCAATCAGACATCAACACTGTAGCATTCATTCGTACCATGTGTTGCACACGGAGGTAATTGCTTGTTAAAATGGGCGACCTCTGTGTGAACGAGCGCTAACGACCTGCGGACATACTTTCTGTTTTATTTTCAATGTATTGGATTTATATGCGCGTATTGTGTTTATTTATTTATTTAGGTTAGCCTACAATTGTTTACATTTCTTTTAAAAGCACACATATATACATTTGTAAGTGCAACAATTACTTACAGGCTGCATGCACACTGCCACACATGCCACGGCTGCCCACATGCACTATTTTATTTATATTGCATTATACATTTTCATTATTGCAATTAATTGTGAATTATTAATGATAAAATTTGTGTAAAACAAAGCCTATATCTACAAATTGATCATTTGTACACACAATTGTTTCATTGAATTGCAGCGGAATAAACTAGCTGTATTAGCTGTTAATGGCGGGCATTAAAGGGTTAAATAGAAAGTGCAATTAAAGAGGTTTTGACAGCGAATAAACAGTCTGCCCTACGACTAGCCTTACCTATGTATTTACCTACTACCTGATCTATTTATCAGACCAAGAGAAAAACCAGTGGAAGTTATAATTTATTCCGCAGGCGTATGAATCCTTAATATCTATACATATAATATTTAACATAATTGAATGATGTGAATGAAAAATTAATTGATGAATCACCAATCCCCCTAAATATCAAGCACAACATTTAATGTATTTATTTTATTATTTATGTACACACAGTAAAATACATACATAGTGATATGACATAGTTATAATGTGAGTACAAAGGTACTGCTTATTTCTTATGAAATTTCTTCCAGCAGACCTGCGAAGGGAGAAGTAAAAAAGAAATGTAGACAATAGTGTGTGAAAACAAGAAGAGAAAAATATGAATGTGTGAAGTCTAAATCTAAAATATTAAATATACCTACGCATATAATGCAAACAAAAAATAAGTATACTTAAATAAATACAAAAATATATAAACATATATATATATACAAATACTCACGGTATAGAGGAAAGGTAATGCTCTTTTCATCGACGTTTAAATAGAGAAATAGTTTTTAAATCACGAATGCTAGGCGGAAGTGAGTTCCACAATCTTACAGCACGCACAGAGAAGTAATGCGGGCGGTGAGTAATGGGTAGCTCACCGTCCGATCAGGACCAGGCCCATGTCGGACGGCGCGTTGTGTTCCACGCGCGCCTCAAAGACATGTCAGCAAATGGAGGGGCCCGATAGGGCCGAAGCCTGCCAGGGCGGCGGGATCGTCCGAAAGGGTTACCGCTGCCCTGGAACAGAAAGGGCTAAGGAAGGAACACGTGTGGGTTTTAGTCAGTAAGAATCTGACACTCACTTCCGCTCCACCCAGAGCGGGAGGGGTCATGTCATGTCTTTGTTGTAGTTGTCTATAGTCTATTGGTAGAGCATTTATCTACACTATGTTGTTAAGTGTCACACCTTATAGCGGGCTTTTCCCGAGTTTCCCTACGACCAAACGCATGTGTAGGTTAGAGACTCGCTATTCACTGCTCTATGGTCAGAAAGAGCCGATGAAACTCCTGTCCAGTTCCTACGCTTAAAATAAGCATCATCTATTGTAAGTACTGTGTGACGGAACGCGTCGTTCAAAGCGGGTCAGTCCCCACAGTAACGACTTATTCAATCAGAAACGAGTCTTCTTTGATTCATAATCTCCAAAGTCTCGACCTTCGTGCTCTTGTGATCCGATTATGACTGCAAAAGAAAGAGTTTGTGCCCGCGTGCGGCTTCAACGCGCTTGTTATGAAAAATTGTTGTAATGTAACTGAAAAACTAACTCATAGTTATTCCCTTGCCTGACCGAGACCTAGCGGACTAAGAACTCGCTTTCGTTACTGTGGACCAATTTCAGCTCCTAGGACAGTTTTTGTATACCTATTTTGTAACGGCAGACGCTCAGCTAGCATGTATAGTACTACATCATGTAAATAACAGTGGAGCATAATTAACTTAATCATCCATCTTTAATTTGTAGTATTCCAGCTACGATGTCCTTTATGTAATGGAATGGTCAGTACATGCTCTTGTTTACTACAGCCTGTATAGTGCTCGTAAAAGAAATACAGAGGCAGCCATGATCCGCTAATTTGGGCCTTATTCCCATACGAAAAGCGCGTAAAATGATTAACACTCGCTCTTACTTTCTGAGTTGTGATTTACATTCCAATCCATTACGCGACGAGTAGCCTCATGAGCGACTCACACATAAAGCGGGCGGTCAATGTATTGCGAACATTTGCCCTTTTGTGCTTCACATATTTTTTGGAGAAACGCTGAGCCTGGCAGTGCTGGTATTAGCTGATTGCTAGAAGAGATATGTTGCCTGCAAAAAAATGGTCGTAAAAATATATTTATAGCAAGAGTTTTTATGCTCAGAATATAACAAGTTAATATTGAAGGAATGGAAATGTAAAATAAAACGGTTATCTGTGTGCAACGGTTGGCACTTATCATAAGTGCGCTACAATTGATGTAACTAATATTAATTAGTCACGAGGCCGTGATGGGGCATGCAAAAGAGGAACTACAAGGAACAACGTACACCTCATCCATCGCTTTCCTTTAAGCAAGATCGAGGTCAAGAGTAGGCCAAAAACCTGTGTTCACAGGCAGTTAAATATTTTATCACGATGATTGAGCATCATGTTCAAAACAATACCGTCGTTACCAGTGGGCGTCTCTCCGACTCCTAAACCTACTTATTTTTGTTACACAACCAGTCGAAACTGGTGAGAGTTCACGAAAACATGTGAAGAAATATAAAAGTGTGCTATAAAACTACGTCCCGATCATATGACGAGCGAGCAGTCAGGAGCAAGCTCAATAATTGTACAACTACTTTTATAGTTTTGTCCTCGGGTATCCGCTCCTCTTGGAATTGATTCGGACTGGTTTCCACGCATTATGAGCTACATACTTTATACATATAATACTAGCCGCTGCCCGCGACGTCGTCTGCGTGAAGGCTCTACAGCACCAAAAATACCTAAGATGCCAGTGTCGCTATAGCATTATAAGTAAACAACTTTTAAAATAGCATTAAAGATAAGTTTTTTTTATGAGCGAAGCAAGTGAAGAGAGAGTTATATGGGAATCCTGCTGAGTTCAGTCATAAGATGTGACTAAGGAAATAGAGAAAATAATGGAGGAATACATTCCAGGACACAAAAGAGTAAAAATACGTACAAAGGTATCATACCTTACAACACTTCCCTATAAACTACGTTGGTAGTTATGCTGCCAGGAGCCAAAATGTAAAAGAGAGTCAGGACTGGTGACGCGGGAGCAAGCGACGTACAGTTGCCCGTGTGAGAAGCAACTCGTCCTGAGGTCGACACCCGCTGCCCTCAGTGTCTGCCCCTGCGACTTATTGATGGTCATCGCGAAGCAAACACTCGCGGAGAACTGTACGCGCTTGAACTGGAACGAAAAGTTATGAGGTATGAGGGGAATGCGTGGTATAAATACTGCCTCGGCGACGCCACAACCCGTAAGAATTTCCGCCTCAATCGTGTGTCTGTGGAGCGAGATGACTTTAACCCCTCAATTTCCGAGAGAATGCATTCGTTAATTGCTGCAGCCTGATCATTTTTGGGCATCAAAATGGCCCGCTCACACACTCAAGAATTCTGCTGGTGCGGTATACGACTGATGTCCCCGTACACACAGCGAATGAGTTCTTCTAAGCTGGATACCACTCTACCGAGAGACTCTGGAAGCACCACCTGTTCACCTCTCTCTTCTGGCCTTCGCCAAGACTTAGAAGGACATCGGAGAATTATGACTTTACACTATTTTATCATAAAATAAATGGCTGTGAGTGTATTATTATTTTGTACCTACTAACAACATGAAATTGATGAAGAAATGATCATCATCAATGAACATTAACTTTTTTGTAATACTTAGCACCGCATTTTTTTTAAATTGTCTTCCTCAACTCTGTTCAAGATTTTGAGGGTTTTGTTGGAACTTGAATTTGTCAAAACAAACTATACGATACAACTTTTATGAAGAAAATGCACATTACCATCTAAGAATTTTAAGAAAAACTAACTACTAACCTCGCCAGCATTATCAAATTTAAATTATTCATTTTCAAAAAGTGTTAACATGTAACTTGATTTGATTTTTATGAAATCTCATAGATGGCGCTGCTTCAAAATTGTCTTTATACTACTAACATTCATTAAACTATGTTTCTCTGCCCAAGTAAGTTATTAAAGCTAGATAATAGCATGGCTTACTCAAAAACAATATTTAAATATGCGTCGTTAGATTACACGCTGTCACAGAATGCGTAAGAAAAATAAAGATTCACAGCTCCTCCCCCGTAGGTCCCGACCTCATAGATTCATGCAAAAGGAGATTGCCCGTTTTGTAAAGGAAGTTCGGTCCCAGTGGAAAATGCTTGTGCCCTGAAGATTTTTATTTTACCTAATAGTAAAAACATAGCATTTTCATAATCAGAAACCTTTTTTCATTTATTCACCCTGGTTCAGGAGATATCATTATTTTTCTGTTTTAAAAATCTAGGTTATAATAAAATTAGAAATTGACATAGACTATACTATACATCACTATGAGCATGGAATATTATTATTATTTTGAGTTTGCACAATGCATTTAGGCACTATAGTCCACAATAATTATTATTATAATAAGCACACGATAACTTACAGGTGTAGGCATTGTCCAAGTGCGTAGAAGAACTGTCATTTGCCCGTTCAACTCCTCAACTGTATACCAGCGTAAATTAGGCGCTAATAAAATCGAACAGTTAATACAGCGTCGGGAAGGCAGACGGTGTGCCCGACTTCTGGCTGGGGTAGACATAGTTCTGACAAAAAACTGTTCGGGAGTCCAATATCTTACCAAGGATAGCACTAAGAGTCAAATATCTCACCAAAGATAGCACCTAAAGTCAAATATCTCACAAAGAACAGCACAAACAAGAGTCAATTATCTCACAAAACATACAGTACTCGAGGAACTTATTAGCTCAACTCGGTGGTAGCAGAAATATAAGAAAAGTAAAGAAATATAAGTATGTAAATAAATACGGAATTCAAAACTCAACGTATTTATACAAAGCAATCACGAACGTAACGAACCTCAGAAGCAGAACAAAGTGCTGTGACATGCGCAAGTAAATGTTGCCAGATCAATTATTTTTAATCATTAATAAATCGATTTAAGATTTTTTATCGATTTATCGGTTAAAACTGTTTTGTTAATACGGCGTTTCCAAAATACGGCTAGGCTAAGGCTTTTATGTTTGTGTAAATCGCTTTTATGAACATCTATTCAACAATGTAGACTTATTAAGAATATAAGCAACCTATTGTTGTCATCGTTCCATCGCTATTACTCGCATCGACTATAAGCAGCGTATATCCACTAGTTTACGTCATCATGAATATTTTATACTTGGCCTACACCTATCCTTGTGCATTTTAGATATAATATGCTACAATAATACGTAGCTATGAAAAAGACAGGGTTAACACCATTCTAACTCATCGTCCTGAAAACATAATGCTAAAACAGTAGCTTTGAAGTTGTCAAATGTTCAGACGTAAACTAGTTTTAATAATTAAAAATAATTGTTTTTTTTATTGTTAATTATCGTTTTGTTCTGATATCGATTACTCCATTGATTAAAATACGTCATTTTCAATAGTTATTTGATATCTGGCAACTTTTTTTTGTATACTTAGCAAACGGATGTCGACGTAATGTTTAACTATTAGTTAACTTTAACTTTATTCCCAGGGTGAAAGAAATTGTATAAAAAATAACTTGAAAACAAAAAAATAAATAATATTTTTAGGTTATTATTCCAATCAGGCACACGATACCACAAAAGGGACCTGCCTGGTGGCAATGTCCTTTGAAGTAAATCCATTCAGTAGATACTTTTTGAGTTTAGCCCGGACATACATACAGACAAACAGACAAAAATTCTAAAAACTATAGTTTTGGCTTCGATATCGATTGTAGATCACGCCCCAAGTATTCTTTTAAAAAAATATTCAATTTACAGTTTTGACTTTCCTACGATTTTATTATATGTATTATTGAATTCGTTGGAACACGCAGACACACGTCATGCTTCGTTAACTGAATCTGTTCGGTTCACTTTAACGAATACTATGACTAGTTAGTAAAAATATAGCTACAATATTATGTAGTCTGCAATTAAGGCTCATTTACACGTTTCTAGTGTTTACTAAAGTTAGCAGTTTTATTCCACATTTATTGTGAACTTTACTTGTAGAACACCAATAACAGACTGCAACCACTCGTGATTTATCCAATCAGGCCGTCATTTTATTGTTTAATACCTACTACTACTCTAAATCTGTGACACCTTTGAAGCTAACGTTACACAGTTCATCATAGACATCCATACATTAAGATCAAATCATAGCAGAATCGTGAGAGCTTTGTTCACAATCTGACGCCATGTTATTTATGAGGCAGCACCCGCCGTTACCGCAGCGGAGACAATCACCCACGCGCTGAACGGAGAGTAACTGCTTTATTATTTTCATAAGGCACTCTTCAAGTACGAACATATGGGGCCAGTGGACACACGGTCCGGCTCAGGGGCCTTATTGTCTGAGAGTCTGAGACACAATGAACGAAACCACGCGAAATAAACGCGAGATTGGCGAGATTAGGCAAGGAACTGATGTGGTTTCGAAGTAAGGAATCGTTAAGTGGTCATAGTGAATTAGGGCCCAGGGCAATCAATGTTTTAAAGAAGTATTTGAGCCACTATTTCGGAATAACAAAAGCCAGTCTCGGTACCAGCTGAACTTTATCTGACACCGACACAATAATATCTGTACGTGCCCCGAATTAGCAACAACTTCATATTGGTGGCAAGCTTTAACTCTACGAAAAGCATTTATTTACGTCAGTCATGCATGACTGATTCAAATCAAACAATGCTGATGAACAAATACCATAGTTACATAAGTAATAGATATTATTTATTCTTGACTAGCTTCTGCTCACGACTTCGTCCGCGTGTTTTAACATACAAACATTTATTTTATTGCACTCGGCAATACCAATTGTTTCGGAGATTACCGATCGATCCTACATCCATACTTAAAAACTGTACCTCTTTATAATATTAGTGTAGATGATCATGATCAATTTGGATACGTAGTGCAATCAGTACAGTGGCATAGCTTTTATAGAAAGTTCACAATTGTAGAGCCTCATCCCTGTGTGGTATTTTCTTTACCAACTCGACGTGCGTATGTTCTGGACCAAGTGTGTCAAGTAAGAGGTCACACTCACCACCAGACACTTTTATTAGTTACTTTATACTCATAAATTATAGGGTGTTTGTACTTTTTCTATGATTGACAACAGGCTAGATGCCAAAAAAAATCTAATTAGTTCTTCACTTAGATTATCAAAAAATATTAGACCCGTAATTTTTCTTTTGTCAATTAAATGAAAATGATGAAGATATCGAACGTTAAAGTTCCGCGTGACGTCACGCCTTGCTACACTTTTTAGCATGGCGTGACGTCACGACCGCCCACTCCCAAATTTAGACGCGATTTAACTTTGTAATTTTTTGTTTGATTGACAAAAGAAAAAATACGTGTGCATTATTTTTCGCTAATCTAACTGATGGACTAAATATAGTTATTATTGTTTTACCCAGGCATTTACCCTATTCATCGTACTGTAGGCACGTCTTTTCCATAGATATCCGTGGTCTTTTTGCACATTTCCCAAGTCTTTGCCCTTTAAATTGAGAAGTTAAACAGACCAATTCACGTATTACTATAACTCCTAACAATTAAAAGAAATTCAATCATTACAATATAAATTGATAACCGCAGCCGGGAGCTCTGAACTATTCGCGTTAATTGCCGGTTCAAAGTTTTCTCCCTCCAAAGCCCCCCTCCCTGCAGTAAATAGATCATAAACTAAACTATTCCAACACTTAACTGATCCAATCGGATTCCCTTCCTTTGTTCTCTGCGGTACTTTGATTCCAAGAAGTGAAATACATACGTTTGAAGGAGACTTCAACAATGTAGAGAAATAATTATTAAAAGGATACCTATCTAAAAGTACCTAATCTTCTAGAGTCTAAAACTTTTAGATAGGTGTTATCGGTGCTAACGTCTCTCCAATTCTTAAAAGTTTTGTGAGAAGAACAATCACTAAACATTAATTTGGGGAAGTCCTTTTCACAATACCATCTAGTCTGTCTGTGTTCTTCTGTGTTTTAGTTTAAGTACTAACACTAGTAATAAGTTATTTTATTGTTTACTAACACGCTCAATCATTGTTGTCCGAAAATAAAGAATATAATAATTATCTAAAAGTGTAGACTCTAGAACATGAGGTACACGTCGCTAAGGTCTGCTTTGCATTTATGATAAAAGTAGTGTCTTATTTATTTCGGTACACAATGAAAGGCAACTTTAATTATGCACACCCACACCCACTCTGAACGTTTTCAGGCATTTTCGGCATTGTCTTTGTCTTAAATCACGAGCTTTTTTTATTATTCTTTTAAACACAATAGAAGTATAATGAGCGGAGCTATAAAGAGATAAGACGAAGATTAGCGACGAATATTTATACATTCATTAATGAATCTCAAGGGAATGTTCCTGTCTTGAATCGACTTCAAAAAAGATTATGCAGTCGGCGAGTTATTTTCCATGTACGAGTATATCGCGGCGCTTTATCTGTAAGTAGAGGGGCTCGTGGCTAAGTAATAACAGCCGCACGGGTCGATGGAAGGTTAAGCTCTGCATGCCGTGGCTGCTCCGTGGATGGGTGACCATATTTACATATATTATCAAGACCCCTCCGTGCCTCGGAAGGCACAATAAGCCGTTGTTTCCAGCTGTCATTTGTACATCTTTGGCAGTCGTAACGGGTCGTCAGAAGCCCGAAAGTCTGACAACCAGTCTTACCAAGGTGTATCGTATTACCCAATAACTGGGTTGTGGAGGTCAGATAGGCAGTCGCTTCATGTAAAATACTGGTATTCAGTTGTATCCGGTCAGACTGGAACTGACCCCATTATATTTGGGAAAAGGCAGGCAGATGATGATGACAGCGCTTTATCTGTGACGACTGGCCCGATTATTTTTTACCACTTCACCAACGATAAATATTGTAATGAGATCCCAATGTCCCTGATGTATGAACAATATGAACATGACTATGAGCTCATCTCAGTATGTACAAACCAACTAGATACTAATAGATCCTACTTGATCGTGTATTCAGAGGATCTTCCCAACTATGTGAGAGCTTAGCTCACTTAACGACGCGCCTCCACGCATGACGCAGGCTCATCTCGTACAGTTCGAGGTAATCCTCGCTACAGACCTCAACTCTTGAACTGGCTTAAGATTAGCTACAACGTGTCTGTTATTGTTACATACGGATATCATACGGGTAGTTACCGAGTTGGCGCGACACCATTTTGAACAATAATATTATACCTTGAACTAAAGGAGAAATATATAACCATATTTTCGCTGCATAGTTCTGTTTCTACCAAAGCCTATAATTTTTAATCATAATTATAATTTTTCGTGCGTGATTAAAGCGTGTTTTTTTTCGAATTATTTTAGTCTAGTATATTCTTCAATTCGTTAATTAGTCTAAAGTCAACGAAGTAATGACTCGAGCGGTTTAGGAGGGGCCATGACGAATTCCTCTATCCACCTCCTCGCACCATCATCAGACCCTTGTTACATACCTCAACTGCAACAAACACAATCAAGTTAAATGTATCTAGTTGGAACACTTGCCCGCCGCAGCCGCCGGCCGGTGTGACCGCAGCGAGTGGTTGAGGGCACATGTTGCGACTTATTTACGCGACCAGGGACGCTCACCGACACACTACGAAACTGTTTACTCTACTTTTCTCGTATCGACACAAAATACATTATACTACGTCCGTTTCTCACCCTACCTGCTCGATTATAATATGTTATACCAACCTAACCTAAAGTAAAGGGCTAACCAGAAACAATAGTGTAATGAATTTTATTTGACGGCACTGTTGGCGCAGTGGTTAAGCGATTGACTGCTACGCTGCGTGTCGCGGGTTCGATTCCCGCACGGAACAAATATTTGTATGACCAATACAATTAGTTGTTCCGGGTCTAAAAAAAAAATATAATCGCTGGTCAATAATGTGATTTGAATTGGGAACCTTAACAAAAAATACAAAATCTTATACTTACAAAAAAAAAAAGAATATCGAATTGCTTTTTTTTTTACCTCACAGCATGTGTGTTTAGAGTATTCTCCTCGGAGATAAAGGTGTCTTTGTCTTAAGCGTGCTTGAATCCAAATGCATATCATGGCTGGTACACATATCAACTAGGCAGTAACGGAGCTGACTGGCCATTCCCCAGGGTGCGACTGACGTATACCTATTAAGGGTTGCGCTCATGAAGACTGTTCGAATGTAACTTTTATCAAAGCCGAACTGAAGAAAAACTACTCAAAGAGGTGGATGGTGTGTCCGCAGCGGGTTCGTGACGTTCAACGAATCGTAATATTTGCATAAAGTTAAGCAGCCGATGTTTTAATCAGACATTTTACTACGCAACGTTTAACAACAGACACGCTAGGTTCAACTTTATTATTACAACCACAAGGTTTTATTTAGCAACAGGAAGTTTAATCTGTATTTAAACAACAGGATAATTTGTATTTAGAGTAGGATATTTTAGGCTATTGCATTCTTTTAAAAGATTGTTACTGCTAGGGTACAAAAGTTGTCCTGAATTCGTTGAAGTGAAAATATCAGCCACTAGAGGGCGCGTTAGTGACAATCACTGAGTCTGACATAACAATTGAGAAGTTTTTGTTCTTGTTCTGTAAAATAAACAACACAGCTACAAGCGCGAAGACATTCCAGTAGAAGAGGCCATGCTTGGTTTTACTTCCAACAAGATTTTTGCACTTTCCTTTACCAACGTTATCCTTCAATATATTCTCGGATGCGCCGTCAAACTTGTGTAGTACGAGCTGAGAGTGCTCTGAGCGCGGGAGAACCTCGCTGTGCGCCTCGCGGCCAATTATGTCACACACACTCACGAACCCTCACACATACTCACACATAATAACAGTCCTCCAGACCCAATTTCGGTCATGGCGCCAATCTCAGCTGAGACTGGCTATCAATGCGGGAGATATTATAGTGCAGGCGTGTGTGCGCAGGCACTTGTGCACTCTGTCTTCCCTCAAACTAATAGTCGGATGGGATGGTTATCCGACATGACTGGCGAGAGACGTGCTTTTCAAGGCACGGGGGAATTAAACCAGCAACTTCCAATCTTCGAGTTGTTACTGAGACAGAATAAAACTTTCCCGACCTGGGAATCGAACCCAGGACCCCACGCTCAGCAGTCCCGCTGGCGACCACGAGACCAACGGCCATACACACATACACCGCTTGTGATACTGATGATCTGATGACGTGACACACATCGCACGCAGCACAGTCCATCGCACAATTAGAATGTACCACAGTTAGCTTCACCTCTTTGGGTTCGCTCTAGAATTCCATTACTCCTTATTATAGCGTTTTATCACGTTCGGTGGCACTGATGGGCGACCGATGTATTGTGAACCTTATTGCTTTAACATACGACACACAGTTACATTGTACAACGATTTAATTTACATGCAAATAGCGACGAGCGATTTATATCAATAGAGTATTGATAAGGAAGAATATTATGATGTATGGCGGGATTCGTAGCGCGTAGGCGTCGTACCGGCGCTACGTGTCTACGAGCGTGTAGCGCGTAGCACCGCACCGATCACTCGATGACGTCACTTCGTCTGATTTATACATTTGTTTGCTTTTTCTCTCTATATTTGAAGCAACTTTTATTGTAATACGGGTCGGTCCTATCCGGTGTGTTTGTTGTGTGAGACTTACATAACGTTTTGCTTTTTACTGCAAACAAGATTACAACTTTTCACTGAGATAGCAAGTTAAGTTTAAGTAAGCTTCGCAAACAGTAACGTAGTTTCGTTTGAGCACAAGCGAGGAGTGTGTCAGTTTAATTAATGCCTGAGTGAGTGTACCTGAGCTGAACGTACCGCGCGAACCAGTTCGCTGACTTCACTAACAACGCCCAACTTTATTAAGAACCTATACGTATCCGTATTTTGTCTCTGTTATTAACAAACACAGATAAAGTACCATATTATCGTTCTACGATTTGATGGAAAAGTAACGGACTTCAGAACGCGGCGTACAATGAGCTCCACATAGTACTTTTGCGATTATTGCTTAAAGATGTAAAAGTAGCAGCATATTTTTATTAATAATTTAGTTAACACAGTCTTTCTTCCTAACCGGAAAATCTTATTTAGAGCTAAAGCAACCTAACAGGACAGGACTGTTAACTGTCGAGCACGCCTCTGTCGCCACAGCACAAATGAGAAAACAACCTAACAGGACAGGACTGTTAACTGTCGAGCACGCCTCTGTCGCCACAGCACAAATGAGAAAACAACCTAACAGGACAGGACTGTTAACTGTCGAGCACGCCTCTGTCGCCACAGCACAAATGAGAAAACAACCTAACAGGACAGGACTGTTAACTGTCGAGCACGCCTCTGTCGCCACAGCACAAATGAGAAAACAACCTAACAGGACAGGACTGTTAACTGTCGAGCACGCCTCTGTCGCCACAGCACAAATGAGAAAACAACCTAACAGGACAGGACTGTTAACTGTCGAGCACGCCTCTGTCGCCACAGCACAAATGAGAAAACAACCTAACAGGACAGGACTGTTAACTGTCGAGCACGCCTCTGTCGCCACAGCACAAATGAGAAAACAACCTAACAGGACAGGACTGTTAACTGTCGAGCACGCCTCTGTCGCCACAGCACAAATGAGAAAACAACCTAACAGGACAGGACTGTTAACTGTCGAGCACGCCTCTGTCGCCACAGCACAAATGAGAAAACAACCTAACAGGACAGGACTGTTAACTGTCGAGCACGCCTCTGTCGCCACAGCACAAATGAGAAAACAACCTAACAGGACAGGACTGTTAACTGTCGAGCACGCCTCTGTCGCCACAGCACAAATGAGAAAACAACCTAACAGGACAGGACTGTTAACTGTCGAGCACGCCTCTGTCGCCACAGCACAAATGAGAAAACAACCTAACAGGACAGGACTGTTAACTGTCGAGCACGCCTCTGTCGCCACAGCACAAATGAGAAAACCTTGATAACTTTGTCTTTTGGTCGAGAAAGTCTTGTTAAGTAAACATGTGCGCGACTGTGGCGCCCTCTCGCGGCTCCGTCGGGAAATAAGCATCGCTTCACGACAACAGGACGCACAGACACGCTTCGTCTTGTGTTGTGTGTCTACCTCACAGCTGCTAGAGTTGTTTGTTTATCAACTCCTTCGGATCTTGGGCTCAATTCCCAGTTCATACAGTTTAATTGTACTTTCACCCGAGATTGCTCTGTAGCAGCCTGGAGTCTGGATTGGCGCCCAGTTGCTGGCAGTAATGTCGCCTCTATAACATGCACACCATAACTGGCGATGATAGAGTTTTGGCAGCGTATTCTCATATTCTCATCTCCGAGACCAATGCCGTTGCTTTACATAGTTATGAATGTACTTATTGTCCGAGGCTATTGGTACTATTGCCTACACGTAAGATAAATGACAGAAGCTGTTGGCAAACCTTTTTTTGTAAACTACCTTCTGCCATCGGATTGGTTCGTGTGCATGTCGGAAACCAAATTGTAATCAATGGGTTTTAATTTTTTTGCGCGGAATCCTAATTATTTTTCTAAAATAAAAGTAGTATCTGCACGGACAAAAAAAATGTTGTTATAGGTACGTCATTATAATATACTTTTATGTGCATTTAGTAAAAAGCTGTTAATTTGATATTACAAATAGACGCTTCAATTTTATTTATTTGTATTTGTTATATTAGATCAGATAAACAAGTAGTTTTAACATGGCATGTGCTTTATTTTAACCCACGCATTTCATATTGGCCATGACAAAGGAATTTGCTACAGTTTTATAGGATCAATACCTATATAGTAGGTACTTCCTTGAAATAACGTTTTCATACGGATCTATGCACTGACCTCTATTAAAATAAGTATTTTAATACAGGTCAGTGGATCTATGGCATATCTCTTATAAGTCTAAATTTATTTTTAAATCGTGTCCTAGAGCAATCGCATTAATTTATTTGCTAACGAAGAGCCCTAGTCTCGAAGGACCAGTTTGTTAGTACTAGTGCAGAAGTCCTAGTACTTACAAGTAGGTCCGCGGAGCCGGCTGGCGGAACGGCGCGCCGTGTTCGTTGATTGCATTTTGAGAACCGTGACGTCAGCGGCAAGGCTGCGTCCGACCAAAGCTCGATACTGCTCTATGTTGACAGGATCTCGTCGGAACTAGAATATAGCGGTCGGGTAGTGCAGCCAGGGGCACGCCTTCACGAAGTTAGGAATAAACACATCTTCTGTTTAAAATAGATTTATCATTCGTTTACACAGCGGCTTTCAGGATTCTCCAACTAATCTCTTGTTGTGGATGGTCGAAACGACAGCTTGGATTTTGCAACAAGGGGAGTAATTAGAAACTCTCTTATGTGATAATCCCGAATAAAGCGTAGTGAATAAGCCATAGCCCACTCCGATTGTTTGTCAATCCATGTTGAGTAGAAAATGTTTACGGGCTGATAAAGAAATCCTATCAACGTCACCTGTTGCAATCAAGTGCTGTTTATGTGGCATATTAGTATAACAACATCATTAAATAGTTGAAGCCTGTAATACTCGTATGATCGCTACTGAAACGCTTGTAATAACGCACGTGTCAGTTGTTTCAGTTCAGTTACCACACTAATCAGTTTATTAAACCGCAATCGCCGCGAAGACCGACAGTTGACAAGCGTCATGTAGCACGTTATTGTTTGTTTACTGCTCTACGAGCCTGCTAGTGTGCAAAGGTTTCTTAAATTCCATAATGTGAAAACTCCTATTTTCCGAGTCTTATGTCTCAGCTCTCTATGGGTGCTAGCATAAAGAAGCGGGTGGTCGGGTCCGACTCCCTGTACAGATCGCTGCAGGTTGATCTTCGGAAAGAAACGGTTACATGTTTTACCTGTTTCTTTATGTGTGAGCGCATAAGTTAACACGGAACTATTTCACCCGCACTTATCGGTACCGGTACCGACTTGCCTTTACTTCCGGTAAAGGCTTCTTTATGCAAGCACCATAAAGCAGTAAAACTGATTGATTCGTGACAATGAATTGTAGAGGTATATCTAACACCTATTTTCATAGTTCGAGGTTTCTGGCACATCACCAAAACCATCATTTAATTACATTTCGTCCGCTTTGATTTTCAATTAACACGAAGCTCACACCTCATAGTCGGTCCATTAAAAGTTCCATCAATTAGCACTATTATAAGAGGTGTTAAATTAACATAATTATGAACTTACCGGGTTTCCTGATTCAGTCCTCCTGTATCTACGACTTGATCACACAACACACACTACATTGAACGTACAGTATGGTCCTAAACACAGATCACTCGTGATGAACCATCCTTGGAACACAAACTAAAAATGTAAACGTTATGTTTTAAAGTTTAATTCGCATAATTTTCTGAAATGCACTGAATGATTTTTTTTCTGAAATGCACTTACTGAACTAAATAATATAAAACTAACCACAAAAAAAATTATTATGGGGCTAATCTCTAGGGCTTCTGAAAGAACTCCACCTATCTCTATTAAACTACGTAAGTACCTAGTGACCTGCGTAATAGAACAGAGGCTATCTGGAAATCCTGAAATATATGAATAAAGTGCACAACATAGATCTTGTGTGCTCGTATATCATATTCGGTACAATTGCCTCGTTCACTCGGAGGAGCCGTGTTTGATTTACCGTCAACAGGTAGCTGCGCCAGTTGGAGGAGTACAGACTTCTTGCAACGTTACTAACTTTATTAATATTTTTTTGTACGTACCTTCAGGCATTACAGTGTTTCAGACTCTTATGTATTAAGTTATTTACACATTTCAATCTACAAACTCCTTACTGAGTAGACTGTGACTACTTTATATTAAAGCGCATCAAAGATTTCGTCAAAATGTATAATCTAACTTTTTGACGAAAACTTTCAAGAACAAAATTGTATCTAGAAAAAAAGACGTGATGAGACGAAGACGTAAACGGAGGATAACTGCGAACGACGTAGAAACACTTCCTACACCACGGAATGAGTTCCGCTAACTAATCACGTCATCTGAAAAACAACACTCCCCACAAACACATCGAGTTCATCTCACTGCTGTAATCCTAAGGACTAATTTTTCTTAAGAGACTTCCTCGTGTTAGAACTTT
Source organism: Apamea crenata (assembly GCA_949629185.1). Taxonomy (NCBI): domain Eukaryota; kingdom Metazoa; phylum Arthropoda; class Insecta; order Lepidoptera; family Noctuidae; genus Apamea; species Apamea crenata. The sequence goes on from OX451374.1 coordinate 16,271,163, forward strand.
TGTGAACTTACAAAACAATTAATATTACAAAAAAACAAAATCCGAACTGTCATAACTAAAATAAACTTTTAAGTTTACATTTTAAATCAATTTTCACAAAATATATTGGTTATTAGATCAGTTAACAAACACAACGAGTCGATCGGCGGCGTCAGGTCGGCGGACTGCACGCGTCGCGCTCGCGAGCGGTCGACTCCCGACTGGCGCCGACTACAGGGCCGCCCTCCCGACTCACACTCGTCTGCCACGCACAGGATGTAAGGTCCTGTTCTCTTCTGTTTACCAGGATGTTCCGCCATGCTTACAGTCGAGACTATACAGACAGGCAGTTCAGATCAAACGCTTATATAGTATCGCCTGATTGCAATCAGGGAAATCATAGAGCCGGAAAAAGTAATATTTTTATAACTAGCCTGTACTGGCCCACTTCAGGGCAAAACTATTATGTTCCATTGTCATGTCTGTAAACAAATTGCCACAGCGCCTACCGTACAAAGGCTCCCGCAGAAGAGAATTACGTCGCACCGTCACCATCCGCCATCTGCGGGACCCTTACGTTCAAGTTCGAAAAACAAATCCTCCAAATGTGAAGATAAGCGGAATATATTTTTAAGAATATAAATTAATATCCTACTAATATTATTATAAACGTGACAGTTTGGATGGGTGGATGGATGTTTTTTACTCTTTCACGCAAAAACTACTGAACGGATTTGGATGAGATTTGGCAAACAGATTTATAACAAGGATTAACATATATTATGTGATGCTTTTTATCCCGATATCCCCGATGATACCACGGGATCGAAACTTATGCGGGTGAAACCACGGGGCGCAGCTAATACATTTAGCATGGCATGTTCAGCCTATAAGGTTCCCACTGCAGGGACACAGGCCTCCTCATTCTTGTGGATTTTTCTGAACTCTCGTTAGCTCTTATATTAGCTCAACGCTCCCTTTCTCCCGGATTCAAGGGAAGATTTCCACAAAAAAGCAACAGTGTCCCTCCGGGTGTGTGGACACCGCGCGCTCCACCTCGTTCATAACTCGGCTGTATCTGCCATCGCTAACTAAATGATAAAACAAAGTTTTTTCATTTCTCTTCTAACGACTCTTTCAGAATTGTATCATAAATATCTATGTCCAGTTCGCTGTTTTCTCACTGCGACGGTTTGGTTTGCGTGTTAATATAACTCAATTGTTCTAGTACCTTATAGTTGTGCATAAGACGATCGAACCGAATAGAATGCTCTTTTTATGCACTCTGTACACATAAATCGAACCAAACCGCACAAACTTCGCATTCTAAGTCAAAGTTAAATCGTTTATTTCAAATAGGCACATGAAGGCACTTTTTAACGCCAAAAACAATAAAAAAAATGAATTGATTCCAATCGCCCACTTCCAAAAGGTAGTTTCCTATAGAGAAGAATCGGCAACACACTCCGCCGTCTGCAAGTCAACTTGAAGAATCGGCAAGACACTCCGCCGTCTGCAAGTCAACTTGAAGAATCGGCAAGACACTCCGCCGTCTGCAAGTCAACTTGAAGAATCGGCAAGACACTCCGCCGTCTGCAAGTCAACTTGAAGAATCGGCAACACACTCCGCCGTCTGCAAGTCAACTTGAAGAATCGGCAAGACACTCCGCCGTCTGCAAGTCAACTTGAAGAATCGGCAAGACACTCCGCCGTCTGCAAGTCAACTTGAAGAATCGGCAAGACACTCCGCCGTCTGCAAGTCAACTTGAAGAATCGGCAAGACACTCCGCCGTCTGCAAGTCAACTTGAAGAATCGGCAAGACACTCCGCCGTCTGCAAGTCAACTTGAAGAATCGGCAACACACTCCGCCGTCTGTAAGTCAACTTGAAGAATCGGCAACACACTCCACCGTCTGTAAGTCAACTTGAAGAATCGGCAAGACACTCCACCGTCTGTAAGTCAACTTGAAGAATCGGCAAGACACTCCACCGTCTGTAAGTCAACTTGAAGAATCGGCAAGACACTCCGCCGTCTGCAAGTCAACTTGAAGAATCGGCAACACACTCCGCCGTCTGCAAGTCAACTTGAAGAATCGGCAAGACACTCCGCCGTCTGCAAGTCAACTTGAAGAATCGGCAAGACACTCCGCCGTCTGCAAGTCAACTTGAAGAATCGGCAAGACACTCCGCCGTCTGCAAGTCAACTTGAAGAATCGGCAAGACACTCCGCCGTCTGCAAGTCAACTTGAAGAATCGGCAAGACACTCCGCCGTCTGCAAGTCAACTTGAAGAATCGGCAACACACTCCGCCGTCTGTAAGTCAACTTGAAGAATCGGCAACACACTCCACCGTCTGTAAGTCAACTTGAAGAATCGGCAAGACACTCCACCGTCTGTAAGTCAACTTGAAGAATCGGCAAGACACTCCACCGTCTGTAAGTCAACTTGAAGAATCGGCAAGACACTCCACCGTCTGTAAGTCAACTTGAAGAATCGGCAAGACACTCCACCGTCTGTAAGTCAACTTGAAGAATCGGCAAGACACTCCACCGTCTGTAAGTCAACTTGAAGAATCGGCAAGACACTCCACCGTCTGTAAGTCAACTTGAAGAATCGGCAAGACACTCCACCGTCTGTAAGTCAACTTGAAGAATCGGCAAGACACTCCACCGTCTGTAAGTAAACTTGAAGAATCGGCAAGACACTCCACCGTCTGTAAGTCAACTTGAAGAATCGGCAAGACACTCCACCGTCTGTAAGTCAACTTGAAGAATCGGCAAGACACTCCACCGTCTGTAAGTCATCTTGAAGAATCGGCAAGACACTCCACCGTCTGTAAGTCAACTTGAAGAATCGGCAAGACACTCCACCGTCTGTAAGTCAACTTGAAGAATCGGCAAGACACTCCACCGTCTGCAAGTCAACTTGCAGGTCCCCTGCGGCCACACCACGTCCGGCATGGCAGCAGTCTGCTCGGGTGCTCCTCGCGGCTCGGAGGCGAGTCCACTGTCGGTCATATCTTACGGCGAGTTCTTCTTCCTTGTGCGTCCAAGTCATTGAGTCTCTCCGCTTACTGCGTCTGTTCGTGACGGCTTCCATAATATATATTGTGGCATTGGGGCCGTTTTCCTAATTATTTCTGCGTCCCGAATACACCATGAAATATGAGCCTGAACTCCGCGCACAATGGCTCGCGATCACGAGTGCTTGAGACAACTTCCGCTTCCCAAGTTGTTTTATAATTAGGTTAGAACTGTTTCAAAGTTCGTAGCTACTTTGCTTGACGAGTTTGCGCTACGACAGAACATTGTATGTTTTTTTCGGCAGCTTCGGAGCTGGACAAAATAAAAGAACAGTGGTCCATATTAGCCCTGGATTGCCAGTACTGGAAGTCATGGGGAGAGGTCTTTGCCCAGCAGTGGGATGATACAGAGTCGTAACTTATCATTCAAAGATTTGATTGATACGGACTTTGATAGAAAACTTGAGAATGCAAAAAGTATCTATAATAGTAATCAAAAATCAAAAATCAAAAAAAATCAAAAGTCATTTATTCAAATTAGGCTGAGAATCAGCACTTTTTGAACGTCAAAATTACAAAAGACAGTCCCCCAAAAACGCCCGCCCTTCACCACTTCCTAGTGCTATCGCTGGGAAGAAGAAGTGGCGCAACAAACTCCCCAGCAGCACAGCTGTCTGTTCAATTTAAAAAAAAATACTTGCTTCTATACAATACTAGGTGCTTATGTTCGGTAATTAACATTACAAAGCCAGAACATAAAATTTAATTATTTGCCATAATATGTCAGCTAGCCACGCCAATATACCAACAAATATAATAAAAACTATACGTACTCAAGCTAAAAAATAATTAATTAAAATGTAAATAAAAAAACTTACTAGCCAAATAAAAGCCTCCAGGCATAAAGGGCGTGACAGCTTACACATTTATGCATTGCTGGGTTCTAAGACCTGGCAGTAAGCTAATTCTGGAGAAGGAACATAAACATTGTCTTGCGTTAAACTAGGGTGACCAACTATTCTTATCGTCTAAGTAGTCGTTGATGGAATAGTATGCCTTTGAACAAAGGTTGGATTTTAGTTGAGCTTTAAACGCATTAAAAGGCAAGTCTAGAAAAGAAGAGGGTATCTTGTTATAAAAGGTTATACCAAGCCCAACAAATGAGTTATGAACCTTATGAAGCCGGTGAAAGGGGGCACGTAGTTTGTCCTTATTTCTAGTGTTAACACTGTGAATATCACTATTTTTAGTGTACAAGTGTAAATTTAGTATATAATAAGTTGACACTCAACTTTGTGACAGTTATTATTATATAATCCCTGTTGTTATTTAATTACTGATATAAAAAAACCGGCCAAGTGCGAGTCGGACTCGCGCACGAAGGGTTCCGTACCATTATCTATAAATATCACGTCTGTTGTATTAGAGCCCCCTTAAATATTTATATTATTATTTTTAATTATTTATTTTTAAAGTGAATATACAACTAAATATTCGGTGAATATTTCAAGCGTCTACCTGCCGTTATTAATATATCGAGTAAAAGAAGGCAAATAAACCGGTCAAGTGTCGGGCCACGCGCTGTGTAGGGTTCCGTAGTTTTTGTAACAGCCAAGTGCGGGTCGTATTCGCTGACTGAAAGTTTCGTAACATGCTCTAACTAAAAGCCAAACATGACCAAACCTAATTTGACTTCCTATACAAATCCTCACCTGGTCCGACAATTTTGCACAGAAAGTTTTAATTATTTTTTTTGAGATTTGGGTAAGACTTGTCACAGCCGGTGTTTTGAATTTAATTACAGGACACAGAGCTACACTACTCACTCGTCACAAAAAAATAAAATTGAGGAATTCTATGGAGTTGTTCGAAATTTTCGAGTCAAATACAATTGGTCGACTATTACTCGTAAACTTCTAAAGTCCACTTAACTGTGATAGTTTTCCTTTAAACTTCGTTATATATAGGTACTACTGCCGAGACATTTGAATTTCTAACTACAACCGTTTACTTGGTAGAGGGGGGGGGGGGCACTTGACTCTAACGAAAATTGATACTTGAAAGCTTGATAAGTCCCGAACAGTTTCCTTATTCAAAAAACGGTCTTTCCAAACCTATATATCGTTGGATAGGTATTTTTGAAAGACCTATCCAACGATATCCCACACTATGGGAAGGACGAAAAAAAATTATCATCCCCACTTAACGTAAGTTTTAACTGTACCGTGCACCTCTTAAGTTTTTTGGATCGTTATTGATTCTGTTTATTTAATTTCACTATTTGAATAAAGAATTTTCAGTAAATTTTGGATTAAAAATTGAAAACCAACTGTCAATCAGGATTCCTAAAGAAGTGTTTATTTTGCGTTGTATTTGCTTTTCCGATGAATCTCGTTGTCAGGAAGAAGAAGGAAGTTCATTGATATGGAAGGGGAGCAATAATGGTTTTGGCCGGTACTTGGTTAGGTGGAAGAACCGATCTGATTTGGATCAGGGGCAACCTCAATGCTTAGATTTATGCGGAGAGGATTGTTTCAGACGTGATCATTCTTTTGCAAAGCCGCGACCCGCGAGCCGGTTGGATGATTCGTTTCGACTAATGCACGTAAATGCACGTCCACACACGGTGTCGTGGAGTCGTAACACGCACTCTTGCCGATGCTCGCATCAACGTTCTGCCGTGGCCTGCTCAATCGCCAGACCAAAATCCAACTGAGCACGCATGGGATATACTCCAAAGTAGAGCTCTGTCGATCATGGATGCCGTGCATACCCCACAACTTTTTGACTTGTTAGAAAGAACGTGGGCATTCCTCAAAGTCATTAAGATGAACTGATTATAAGCGTGCCACATCGCTGTGATTATGTGATTCGTGTCAATGGTGGAAACACAGATTATTATTTGTTTTACCTTTCAGTAAAAATTAAAAAAATCCTCATTTTGGCCTTTTTTTGCCATTTAATTGACGACATTAACTTATGTTAATTTCCCACAATTTGCATTTTTTTTTTATTACAAAATATAGTATTTATTTTATTCTGTTTTTAGTATTTGTTGTTATAGCGGCAACAGAAATACATCATCTGTGAAAATGTCAACGGTCTAGCTATTACGATTCATGAGATACAGCCTGGTGACAGATAGACAGACAGACGGACAGTGGAGTCTGAGTCCTGTTTTTACCCTTTGGGTACGGAACCCTAAAAACGTGTGCGGTCGGGGGGCCCCGTCAGGAACGATGTTCCTTTTGCGATGCTCGCACGTATAAACGACGATTTTTTTTTTGTTTTTTTGCAGCTGCCATGTTGGATTTTCAATTTGCTCTCACTATCGGCTTTAGCACCCTCGAAAACCATGAAAACGACAGCCATGATTAAAAAATTTAAAATTTTAATTAGGCGCCATCTTGGATTTTCATTGACTTCAGCACCCTCGAAAACTATGAAAACTATCAAAGTCACATAACGCGTTTTCGTTACGTGACAAGTTTTACTCCTACCGCAAGCCGCGTTAAAGAACTTCGTTCCAAAAATCTCAAACATCCCATTAACATTGATGGAATAAATCCGTGAGGTGAAGCTGTTAATGAAGGGTGGTATTGTTACAAAATAAGTAAGGACAGTGCAGGAGGTGAGGGGGGGGGGGGGGGGGGAGCGCGAAACTTGACGCGCATCGAATCTGCTTTGTGTTTATTTTGTAATTATTAGTTCAGCTATAGTATGACACCAAATATTGCTGTGGACGGAGATGAATCTACAAATGAACGATGCCACGCTATTGACAAATGAAATAGGGACTTGATAGCCATAAAAACCTGGGCTGATAGATTTGGTGTAGCCGTAAACCCTACGAATGTCAGGCGATCATAAAGATAACTTTATATTTTATTTTGCAAATATGGGTACAAGTCATGGTGGTACATAATATAAATACAGAAACAGCCATATTTTGCCCATTACAAGGCATGCAAAAGTACAGAGCTTTTTTTTTTTTTTTTTGTGGATGGGAAATCATCAAATGACCCCTCCCGCTCTGGGTGGAGCGGAAGGGAGTGTCAGACTTTTACTGACTAAAACCCACCCGTGTTCCTTCCTTAGCCCTTTCTGTTCCTGGGCAGCGGTTAACCTTTCGGATGATCCCGCCGCCCTGGCAGGCTTCGGCCCTATCGGGCCGAATCTCTTTGAGGCGCGCGTGGAACACAACGCGCCGTCCGGCACGGGCCTGGTCCTGATCGGACGGTGAGCTACCCATTACTCACCGCCCGCAGGCCCGCGCCTACGGTGGCCGGGAGTCGTCACGCGGCTCCCGATGCCCGGAGCGTCTCCCGCGGCGGCTGAGGCGTGAGGTTCTTTCCCTCAGCCTCCCCGCCACCTCCTTCGCTAGCATGACTGCTTCGCAGAAGGTGTCATGCTAGCGAAGGAGGCCATGGTCCATGGCCATGGTCCGGGGCGAGAGGAAGTGGGAGGCAGGTGACTGCCTCCCACTTCCTCTCGCCCCGGACTAATTCGGATTCCGGATTCAATAAATAAAATAATTCTAATTCATCATTCAATAATATGTATAATTAATGTCACAATATCTAATAGTTATCTAAATACAATATATAAAATAGTCAAACAATTTCTTTCTCCAATAAAAAATCTGCAACACTTTATAGTGTTGCAGATTTTTTATAAACTTTGTCTACTAATAAGTTCCGATGTCTTTTTTTGAATAACGTTAAATTGTAGTCCTTCCAACAACTTGGTATTTTATTATATATCACCGGTGCCATGCAGCAGACACCCTTGCGCATCAGAGTGGTTCTAGCACTAGAGATATATAGACTACTATTGTCACGCCTATTCCCTGGAAATACGTCAGCCATTCGTGCGAGGCGATCCGGGATTAATTTTACGAGCACTGCCATTTTATAAAATATACAAACATGGTAGGGTTAATAATTTATATTGGTTAAAATATGGCACGCAGCTATCAGTACTTTTCAATTTAAAATAGACCGTATGCATCTTTTTTATGCCTTAAATGCAGTTTCTTTTTCTGTTGAGTTGCCCCAAAAGATAACTCCGTATCGCAGATGGCATTCGACTATACCATAGTGTCAGGCTAACCAGAGAAAAGGGGAAATAAAAGTAGTCACATGAAAAATAAGCATGATTTATTTACTGGGTTCAAACACTGGCTAAAAATAAAAGCACAAATATTACGGCAATACATCTATAGTTATATTATTACAATTCTCAGTACTTACATGGGTATTACAAGATCCTTACACTTTCGCAGTTCAACCTCTACTGACTTGCTAAGATGGCGCTACCACGTAAGTTTTTAAATCCCTCCACTTTATCAGACTGAAATAGTCAGTTGACAGTTAATATTCGGTGGCGCCATTTTAGTATTTAAAACAAATCAAATAACTGTCAAATTATGACCAAATAAAATATTCTGTTATTTCGAAAATACTGTAAACATCATAAAAATACCTAAAGATTTATATAAATAGCTAACAATAGTATGCAGTAAGGCATGCATCCAGATTTACAATAGCCGATAAGGTATATAGAGCGTATGCAGATGTACAGACGCCAGCACATCAAGCTACTACAATCTGTCAAATTTCTTTAATAGATTTTCACCTTTATCGCTAAAGCATTAAGGTTCAAGGTTGATTGGGAAAATCTGACAGTTTCGGGTAGCTTGACTTGCTGGCGTCTGTACTTAGTTTCTTGCAAAGTAACTCAATGTGTTGTTTCCAGCTAAGTTTTTTATCTATTTCTAGCCCTAGAAATTTAGTACTAACTACCTCGTTAATTTTATTATAGTTATGTTGCACATTGAGATTGTCCATATCTGTCATGCGTTGTTTAAATTGGATTATTTTTGTTTTACTTTATTCTTAAGCTATTTTCCTCTAACCATTTTATAATCAATTTTAACGTTACGAATTATTAATGTCACTTTGGTCTTTTGTCCTTTTATACCATGTTTTTAAGCAAATAAATATTCTATTCTATTCAGTACTGTCATCTGCGAATAGAGTCAATGGTTGTTCAATCGATTCCGGTACGTCATTAATGTCAGTTTGCGCGCGGACCGGTGCGTTGAGACGGTTTAGTCCATGTTCGACCCCCACAGCAAGCGCACGCGTCAGTCAGTCGCTCTGTGTATATCGCAATGCTATTAATTTTGCTACTACCCGCTTTTTGAAATTGTGAATAATGAGTGAAATTAATAAAAGTAGAAAGAGTTTGATAATGAGTGATGAAAATATTTCGGAGACGATGGCAAACGAAAATGGGATGTTAAACACTACAAGAAACATTTTGGGAATTGAGATTTGCCGAAGTAAAAGATTAAGAAATGATGGTGAAGAGATGATGATGGTTTATAGAAGACCGAAACGTCTCTTGCGCAGTTATTCTAAAAACAGTGATACTAGAAATCAGTCGCTAAAAGATAATACATCATTAGAAAATCGATTTGAAGTCTGCATCATTTCTAAGAATGCTTTGCCAAAACAAATAGCGATGGCCAACGTACTTCGAAGGTTTGATATGCAAATATTGAAAGAATAAAATATAAAAGTTTGATTTTATTTGGTTCTAAAGAAAATGCTTTTCATTGCTTTGCATTTTTCATTGGGACTAAAGTGTCAAATGACTTTTGAATCAAACTTAGCTTACGGAATAGCTCTACACCTTAGTCAAAATATATGGATGATCATCAGTGAGTCAGTGAATCAGTGACGAAATCGGGGTATTTTAGATATCAATAAAATCTAAAGTATAAGAGCTATGCAATTGAAACTATAAAGGTTTAATAAATCAACCACTGACATCATATCCCGAAAATTTTGTTTATCTGGTATAATCCAAACTGGTTAAAAAGGTTCAAAAATACGACGAAGTGCTTCGAGAAAAGGTAGGTAGTGCCCTTGCGCTTCGCTTGGCTCGTCTTGGCGGGGGCACTCCCGTGCCCCCAGATTATAGTTATCGCAAAACTACTAATGTACGACAAGTTATTTTAAGAAAAATAACAAATAATTGACGATGAAAATATACAACAAGTACAAGAGTGGCACAACTCTTAGCCTCAAACAAGAAGTTATAGAGATGTATTAGCTGATACACCTACCTGTCAAAATCAACAAGACATAGATATCACATCAGAAGGGTCAAGCAGTGTGATATTATTATTATTTTTGTTCTAAGTTCTGTAAGTGTACCTATGGACAGAAAGTCTGAAATAAACGTTTATTATTATTATTAAACCATCACAATATTAATTCGAAGAAAATAAATAGTAAAAGACGCAAAAAGCAGAAGAAGTCAAATGTTAATAACGATGGGAAAGAAGAAACAGAAACAGTGAACGACCATTTAGCTTCCATAAAATGTTTCAACAAATTAAGGAAATAATTATCTGACATAATTATTTCCTTAATTTGTTGAAACATTTTACTCTTGCGGGTTACGAGGATAAAAAAAAAAGAAAAAAAAATGTGTTTATTATCTTAAATCTTACAATTTAGTTGCCGGGGCTTCCCAGAAAGTAATCCGAAGATACTTGTGATGGGATAAAATTAAGGAGATATGTGAATGTTATCTAAAAAGATTTGCAAATACGTGATGTCAATAATAAAAAATGTAGATTTTATACCTAATATAATATCGAACTTAAGTAATAGATAGATCACTAAAAGATTTTACAGTTAACATACTTCAGTGGAATTTACAGAGCATTCGGCCTAAATTAATTGAATTGGAATCCATACTATCTAAAGAGCGAATTCATCATAGTCCCGTAAAACCGGCACTAGGGGAAATCAAATTATGGACACAGCCTTGGAATATGGATTTGTGCCAATTCATAATGGTGATGTGACTAGAGTTACATATGTTAACAATTACCTACAACAAACCTCTCCAGATATTACCTTCACATCTTCAGATATCTCTATTCATTTCATGTGGTGAGTATTAAGTGAAAGTTTGGGCAGCGACCACGTAATGATAAAAATTAAATTAAATTATCAAGATACGTTGCACTATTTTAGGAGACGTAACTTTAGGAAAGCTAATTGGATTAATTACCGTTTAAGATGTTGAACAATTGTTGAGTAATTTAAATAATTCATATTATAATGTTCAAGACATACGTATGATAATTTGATCTCCATTATTAACTAATCCGCGGAAGCTAATATTCCATTTATAAAAATCTGTAGTGACCCGCAACTAAACTTTATTCCATGCCATATTCCCAAGCCAATCTTTCAAAACTTGTAGCAGAAAGGAGATTAGCATTGTCGCATTTTAGACATAATCCAACTCCTGATAACATTGCTGTGCTAGAAAATAGGACTATAAAAGCTCAACGTAAAATAAAAGGTGCTAGGTTGAAAAATTGGCAAGAGTGTTGCAGCTCTATAGATGAAACCACATCACTATCCGAGATGTGGCGTAAAATGATATGGGTAAAAGGCTATAAACAAAACAGACACTATGTTTCTTCTACAAAAAAGGAGGAATTATTGACAACGTCTGTGTAAGTTATTTCACTTAATGAAAGTGTGAAAACTGTTAGGAAAACGTTTAGAATGGTTCGTTGAGCATAATCAGGTTCTGCCTTCTAGTACAACTGGGTTTAGAAGAGGACAGTCCTCCCTGGACTCACTGACACAATTGATCACTACTACTTTGGCCTGCCTTATTGATATTTCGAACGCACACAACAACGTTCTAATTAATTGACAAGATCGTGGAATTATTGCGTGCCTATTTCCAGGCAGAATGTACATACATGGCTCACTCCTATCTAATCCACCTGTATTTTAATGTAACGTACATTCGTTGCAAATAAATGATTTGATTTGACCTGACAGACTTGTCGAGAGGAGAACCTGATGAGAAGACCCTGACATTGCTGACTAAACAGGAATGCAACTTCAAGGTCATCGATCGGGCTATGGCAAAAATTGATTTTGAAGCCTTAGCTGAAAAATGGGAACTTGGCGATCACTTTGTCAATCTTGAAGTCAAAGTGGGACGCTATTGACAATACTCATTGGGAGCTGGCCTTACTAAAAGGTTCGAAAAATACGTACTATGAGAAGTTCAACAGCATGGAAGACAAATATGACGAAACAAGGAAACGACTAAAAAGCAAGATGTGCTCCACGGCTCATCAAAAACATTCGACACCGAAAATCGAGATCCCAGAGTTTTTAGGAATTGTCCTGAAAACTCTCCGATCTTGTTTTTCAGGAACAGATCTTTGAAAGATATCCATAAGATATTGCTGTATTGACAGCAAATGGATATCTTTCAAAGATCTGTTCCTGGAAACCATACACAAAACCCGACATTGAATACCTAAAGCTCAAAAAATGCAGCATCTGATATCAGGCTAAAAGGTGAAGCAGAAAGACTGGTGCAACACTTGATCATCAGCGCCGACAACTACAAGTCGTGTTGGGAGATACTGAATCAACGGTACGACAACCGTCGATTACAATTCTTGTCGTACATGAACACTATGCTGCAGTTGCCTGTCATACAGAAACCAGACGCTTACAACTTAAAGAAGCTGCATGACGTAACAACAGAATGTCTAAATGGTTTAACAAACATCCGATGATTGTCCATCTGATGTCACAGAAACTAGACTGTGGGAGCTACAATGAATACATGAAAAACTTGCACGCTAACAGAGAGGTGCCAACACTACAGGAATTTATGATATACTTAGAAAACCTGTTTATGGCGTTTGAAACCATGAAGACTTCAAAGGAGGACATACAGAGTTCAGAAAAGACAGCTGGAACTGAAAAACATGTATCTCGAAAAAACTTCGATCATAAGAAGTGGGTTCCGAAAACTTACCACACTTCATACGGGCAGTGCCTTCTTTGCAAAAACAATCATGTTTTAATGCGATTTCAGCAGTTTATTGACTTCGATACAAAGCAACGAAACAGCACAGTTGCAAATTTGCGACTATGCAAAAACTGTTTGTTTTGTCACGAAAACAAATTTGCGACTATGCAAAAACTGTTTGTTTTGTCACGAAAACCAAACTTGCAACGCTACGAAAACTTGTAAGGAATGTAATATGAAGCATCATACGCTCTTACATTACAACAATTCCAATAAGAATACACCTTCGACGAGTAATAAAAACCAACGCTCAGGTCAACGACCTTCGAGAGAAACTGAAACGCCAAGTTCGAATCATCTATCAGCCAGCGAGATGGAAGTTTTACTGACAACCGTTCAAGACGTGCTCTCTTAGATCAGGGCTCAGTTAAAATCAAATCAAAGCAAATCGTTTATTGCAATCCATAATGTACAATTACAGGTGGTAAATAAAAGAAAATAATAGAAACAATTATGGACCCTGTCGGGCACAGCAAATTTTTAAATAGGTAGAGAGAGGAAGAGCGCTTTGTTATTAATTTTGTTAGCAAGTTAGAATTATTTTATATCCTATTAATTATATTTTTATTCCTATGTATTTATATTTCAACTCATTCACTTATTCTACATATTAATATTTTGTATGCTGGTCTATCTATTCATTTATAATTATATTTAATATTGCTTATTTCTCTACTCGCTTAAACATTTTTAATTATTATTAATGTAGTATAATTCTTAAGCATTGTGTAATAATTTATTTTGCTTATTAAAATATATCTGTTATTCATAATTATGTATATTAGTATTGAATTTATCCATCAGAATTATTTTATATCCCATTATATGTATTTATATTTCCATTCGTTTACTTACCTATTTTATTAATATTTTATATTCAGGTATATCTATTTATTTAATTATATTTAATATCACTTATTTCTTTACTCGCTTAAAAATTGTTCATTATTATTAATCGGTCCAGCCTCGCAAATTCAATAGCGGGGTTTGAGCGATTAATGTATTATAATTATTAAGTATTACCTATAGTATAATTTATTTATGTTAATTCACTTGTTAAAATATATCTGATAGTCACAGTTAAGTATTATTATTATTGAATTTATCCGTTAGATATTCTTGTACTGTGTAATAGCTTTTTTAATTAAGTACTGCTTTAGTTTATTTAAAAATATACTGGTTTTATTTTCTTGTTTTATGTCATCTGGTATTTTATTATAAATTTTTATTGACATTGAATATGGACGAGATGAATGTAGTTTAAGACGGGAGGGGGGCAAATTAAGTCTATTTTTATGGCGAAACGAATAATTTGTTTGTATGTCTCCCCATGTGCTGTTAGTAAGAATCTGGATATTTACGAACTAATTTACATAATTCCAAGATATAAACACCAACTAAAGTGAGAACCTTGTGTTTTTAAAGTAAGGCTTGCAACTTTCTGTTGGTTCTATATTGGTTATTATTCGTATTAGCTTTTTTATTTGTTAACTTAATAACTGAAAATGCAGCACAACTGCTAAAGCTGCCAAGAAACAAACTAACTGCGAAGATATCTGGAGTGGGAACTGTATCAGGCAACTGTAAAGGACGCCTTAAAATAACATGCAAATCTATATCTATATGTATATCTAAAACTAAAACGGGATACAGCCTGAACGGCCTACAAAAAAAGGGCCCCAATCTACAAAAAGATATCCAAGAACTTATCATAAAATTGAGAACTTACAAATACCTACGCCTTTACAGCTGACATCGAGACAATGTACGGATGTATCTGGCTATCTGAAGAACAACAACATTTGCAGAAAATTATTTGGCGAACTACGCCGTCAGAGAAGCTGCCAGAGTACCAATTTTGCACCGTCACTTATAGCACTAAATGCGCACCATGGCTAGCCATGAGAACCATCAAACAACTGGCATACGATGATGGCTCCAAATGCCCCATGGCAGCAAAAGTACTACTGAACGAAGCATACGTCGATGACGTCATAAGCGGCCACAACTCACAGCAAGCGGCCCAGGAACTCCAAACATCGCTTATCGACATGGTAAAGGGAGCCGGGATGAACTTATGCAAGTGGTCCAGTAATGATCCAGCATTGTTAGAAAACATAAGGGATGATCAGATCTCACGCAGAATTACTTTTGACTTCAAGCAAGACGAATCCATGAAAACCCTAAGACGACTAGGTTGGAATCCGCATAAAAGTTAAACACAAAATATGAAGAAAAATATCGACCGGAAATAACTACCAGGCGACTGCTTTCAGAAATTTCACAACTTTATGATCCGCTGGGTTGGCTATCACCCATAACTATTGCGGCAAAGATTATATTTCAAGAAGTATAACAAACTTGAGTGGGTCAGTTACCGTCACATACATATAGCAGATAAGTTGTTGACGGCACGGTTGGCGCAGTGGTTAAGAGATTGACTGCTGCGCTGCGTGTCGCGGGTTCGATTCCCGCACGGAACAAATATTTGTATGACCTACATGTATTTGTTCCGAGTCTGGGTGTTTTTCTATCTATAATATGTATGTATTTACAAAAAAAAAAAAAAAATGTATATAAGTAGTTTATCAGCCGTCTTGTTACCATAACACAAGCATTAGGTTGCTTAGCTTGGGACAAATGGTGCTGTGTGAAATGTCCAGGGATATTATTATTATTTATTTATATTATTTAAAGTGACTAACACGAAGAGCTGACATACCCATACACATGAAAAATAAAGCGCTGGATCGGTTCAACGAACATGACATCGAACTATTTGGATTCTGCGACGCCAGTGTTAAGGCTTACTCCTGCGTGGTTTATAGCTGCATCAGAGATGAAAATAACAAGCCAACAATAATATTACTTGCTGCTAAAACAAGAGTAGCACCGTTATCACAAACCATCACATTACCGAAACTTGAACTTTGCGGTGCGCTCTTATTATCGCAACTCATCGAAAAAATCAGAGAAGCTCTGAATGGTTTCGATCACATCTAAAACAGAAAAATACGTCAGCGTCTTATTTTTACGACTCGATTGGAGTCGCAAAAATAAGACAAATCATACCAGCTGTGTAATGGCGTTAAGTGAAGTCGCAAGATAACCCTGCAGACTGTGCATCAAGAGGATTACTACCAACCAAGCTAACAATGTTCAGTCTGTGGTGGGAAGGTCCTACATTTCTGAATACCTTCCAAAAACAAAACCGTGAAGAAAACATAACATGCACTTTTACAACTAACATAGACAGCGTTTGCTAAGCGAAATCGAACTCTACAAACAAAAAGACCAATAATTGTATTCATAACTTATTAACTAATTGTAGTTCATTGACCAAAGCGATCAGAATTGTAGCATAGATACAACGATTTATCAACACAACTTATGAAGAAAGAAACTATTTCTACAAAAAGTAACATTTTCAAACTTAAACCGTACTTTGACAACAACGTTTTAATCCGAGTCGGCGGTCGACTGAACCATTCTAGTTTACCTTTCGAGATGATGAATCCAATCATTCTACCTAAGGGTGGACGACTTACTGAGTTGGTGATCAATCAAGCTCACCTAACGACTTTACACGCAGGAGCCAGACTAACTTTAGCGCACATCCGGCAACGGTACTGGATCGTTAGCGGTAACAGAGCGGTGATAGCTGAACTGCGGCGCTGTGTGCGCTGCCATCGCTACAACCCGTCGGAATTAATAGAGTAAGATCCCAGAGCAATCAGACATAACTTATTTTCACACGGATGAAACCTGAAGTTTTCAGTAGCGTCTCGTGTGCCTTGAATACCTACGCGCTTTGTGGAACTTGCCGAGTGACACCTGGGCAGGTACCAGGTGAGAAAGGTAACTAAAAATAAGAATTATTTAACTTAAATTCACATGGCTGATTTTTATATATGTCATGTAGAATATTATTTTAAAGTAATATCATGAGTGTCAGACACTTTTGATGGACCAGAGCTTTTGTCAGACGCTTATAAGCTACCCAAAAAATAAATGAACTTTACTTATTTTTACGTGTCTGATTTTTTAATATGTTATTGAAGTATTTATTTAAAAGTTATATTTAATCAGTCAGACAAATTAGAATGACCAAACATCCCCTAAGACAAAAATTATTCAGCCAGAAGTATGAGGGCGAGAGCACTATGCATGCGCTTCAGAGTGAGTGAGACGTCCATAATAACTCGGTTCCCCTTCTTAAACTCACCATCTGTTTCAATCTACTGTGTATGTGCTGTTTGCGTGTAATATAACTTATAGTATACACTATACAGTATAGTTCGAGCCTGCGAGAGCACATGTTTTTGTTGTTTACATCAGGTTATTTGTGAGTGTTTTATTAAGTTGTTTGTAATAGTGATAATCATGGAAGAAGAGAAATTGAAATGTACATTTTGTAAAAAATCTCATGATAAACTTATATTATTCTCCGAAGAAATATTGAAAAAGTGCAAAAACATTTTAAAACAGCGAATAATCCATAACCTCAAATTCAAAGATGTAGTTTTACCGGATGACTTGTATGACAGTGGTCACCATCGAGAATGTTATAAAAATTTTACTGCTCTGCCAAAAAAATATTTTTCCGCCATACCAGAAAAACCAAAAAATGCTGAAAAAAAATCATCGAGTATTGTTGAAAATTCATTAGTTGCATCGACATCAAGCCAACCTTGTAATCTTAGTACTAACGATGATCTATGTACAGCGTCTACCTCAAGTCAACAAAATAATTCAACAGTTCCAGATTTAGATGTAGTGTCAAACTCAAGTCCAGCTAATCCAATGCCTGAACCAAGTGTTGAGCCAAATGTGAAGTCAAGTGTTGACTTAGGATCAGTTGAACCGGTGTCATGTGATGGTGAAGAACCTTCTGAACGTGATGATAATTTCTCTTCTGAAAATATTTCTCTTAAAAGTAACGTGGATATAGACAGAAACCAGAAATGTATATACTGTAATCAACAGACTAAACGACATAAACTGAAAAGACTACCGTTACATTCGTGCGAAAAACGCGAAACGAATTTGAGGTTATGGACTTGCTTTGGATTCGCTGTTTTAAAATGTTTTTGCACTTTTTCAATATTTCTTCGGCGAATAATATAAGTTTATCATGAGATTTTTTACAAAATATACATTTCAATTTCTCTTCTTCCATGATTATCACTATTACAAACAACTTAATAAAACACTCACAAATAACCTGATGTAAACAACAAAAACATGTGCTCTCGCAGGCTCGAACTATACTGTATACTATAAGTTATATTACACGCAAACAGCACATACACAGTAGATTGAAACAGATGGTGAGTTTAAGAAGGGGAACCGAGTTATTATGGACGTCTCACTCACTCTGAAGCGCATGCATAGTGCTCTCGCCCTCATACTTCTGGCTGAATAATTTTTGTCTTAGGGGATGTTTGGTCACTCTAATTTGTCTGACTGATTGAATATAACTTTTAAATAAATACTTCAATAACATACTAAAAAATCAGACATGTAAAAATAAGTAAAGTTCATTTATTTTTTGGGTAGCTTATAAGCGTCTGACAAAAGCTCTGGTCCATCAAAAGTGTCTGACACTTATGATATTACTTTAAAATAATATTCTACATGACATATATAAAAATCAGCCATGTGAATTTAAGTTAAATAATTCTTATTTTTAGTTACCTTTCTCACCTGGTACCTGCCCAGGTGTCACTCGGCAAGTTCCACAAAGCGCGTAGGTATTCAAGGCACACGAGACGCTACTGAAAACTTCAGGTTTCATCCGTGTGAAAATAAGTTATGTCTGATTGCTCTCGGATCTTGGACTATAAACCAACTCATGGGAAAACTGCCACCACAACGAGTAACACCTTCTCGCCTCGTTCACCCACACGGGAGTTGACTTAACAGGACACGTCGAGTTCTAACTCCTCTTCCTTTGTTGAGTCTGACACTCAACAAAGACCAAACTCGCACCAAAATTTGAAAAAGTAAAAATTGTACAGTCAACAGCAAAAGTAGATGATCAAAATCAGAAATTCAATACTAATTAACGGAGTTCGCGTCAGAACTGTGTGGCGTCGAAGTGATTCAAAAGTATGACACTGAGTCTGACATACTTTTGAATCACTTCGACGCCACACAGTTCTGAGTTTCTGACGCAAACTCCGTTCATTAGTATTAAATTTCTGATTTTGATCATCTACTTTTGCTGTTGACTGTACAGAAGCTCTCGAATACTGTGTATCGCTTGCAAAACATTCAGGGCAAGAATATAGGCATTTGGCACGCCAAAGATATAAAAACATAAAAAAAAGCAAGTTTTTTTTTTGTGTTTGGGAGGAGGATATTTAAATATAATTTTGTAATGACGTCACTCGACGAGAGATGACCTATACCTAAATTTCATGTAAAACATTATTGTATACATAGCACACAAGCTTTGCTTGTGGACTGCTATGTCATGTGTCGCGCGTTCGAACCCGACTGTCGCCAGGTTCGTCTTTTTGTATTTCAAATTATTTTAAACCATCATTTATCTTCATTAAGAACTTTAATTATAAAGGCAACAGTGAGGTTGAAGGACACATTGCAACGAAAAGACTAGTCGGAGACAGACGTGTGACGTGCAAATGTTCTTGAGATACCGCCATGTCGAAATAATAAATATTGTGACCGGCAATTAATCCGGAGAATCTATTTTGGTTAAGTGATATCTTACACAATAAAGGGGTGAGTTGCATTAAGAATTATCTAGTAATTATTGTGTTAACCTAATCTGGGGTGTCCTTTTTGAGTGTACAAATTTGTATCAATTGTTCCAGCTTACCGTCACGCCCTTTAATTGTTAGAGAATTCTAGTGGAAACCCAAGTACGCATGTTAAACCGTATGTACGATTTGTCATTATTATTTCCCTTCGATATTGTTTACCACTTCGGTGGCGAAGACTCACGCCAGCCGGCAGTACTGAGGACTGGAAGGTTCCATGCTCCTACCGCCACCTGTCTAAAACCCTCCTGGCGCCCTTTTATTTAGTTGTAAGTTAGACTTAGTTAGTTAAGTTTAGTGCCAAGCTGTCACTGCCCTTTAGGCCGGCACATCTTACAGTTATGTAATAAACCTGTGTTTAATCTTTGAGCAGTTTTACTGTCTAACCACCCGCAAATACAGTACGTAACATGGCCTTGGCCATGGCCACCTCTTCCTTTGTTGAGTCTGACACTCAACAAAGGAAGAGGAGTTAGAAAAAATCAAAATCATAAGTCGTTTATTCAAATTATGGTGAGAATCAGCACTTTTTGAACGTCAAAATTACAAAAGACAGTCCCCCAAAAACGTCCGCCCTTCACCACTTCCTAGTGCTATCGAGATCGGGAAGAAGAAGTAGCGCAACAAACTCCCCAGCAACACAGCTGTCTACTCAATTTAAAAAAAATACTTGATTGTATACAATACTAGGTACCTATGTTCGGTAATTAACTTTACAAGACCAGAACATAAAATTAAATAATTTGCCAAAAGAACTTCAAAGGGATACATATGCATATTCGTATGTATGGTGACAAAGGCTGTGCACATCGAACTTGCATCGAACCTAAGTACTGAAACTTTCATAGCAGCTCAAACTCAAACTCAAATCATTTAGTTCAATTAGACCATTTACAGGCACTTTTGAATTGACAAAATTAAATAGTCGGTCAGTTAGTCAGAAAGTTGAAGCTAGTCGCCCATTCCAAAAACATAAATCTCTATGGAGAAGAACGGGCAAGAAACTCCAAGGACACTCTTTTAAATCAAGATATTATTACAAAATCCTGGGTACATTATTCTTATGTGCTTCTATAAGTGAGAACAATGTAAAAAAGAAACAATTTAAAATATAACATTAAAAATAAGCCCTGGCAGTTAAGAGATCACCAGTCTCAACCAACGGCACCCGTTCACGAACATGACGCGTGGATCAGCACCACCCAGCTCAACCATTTTGTAGGGAACCGAATGTTCCAACACACGCGCCACCATCAGTGAGACATTCAAGTGACTATGACATATTCTCAACTGCCATGCTCTTTCAAGTCAACATCAAAATATCATGAAATTATTTCTAAAGAGATTGAATCCTCTTATTAAATCTGAAAATCTAATCCCTGATTACCAGTTCGGATTTAGACAACAACATTCTACGCTTGACCAAGTACACAGAATTACTAATATTATAGAGAGAACAATAGAGAACAAGAAGGTGTGCTCCACGGTTTTCATTGATTTTGCACAGGCGTTTGATAAAGTATGACATGATGGCCTTATTTATAAACTAAGAACAATGCTGCCTCATATATCGAATAGATTGTTTAGAATAAGACAAAGAAATGCCTATTCAGACCTTAGGCAGATAAAAGCTGGAGTACCATAAGGTAGTGTCCTAGGTCGGGTCCTGTATCTTCTATACACCTGTGATATTCCTGAGCTAGAAAATAATTTCATTGCAACCTTTGCTGATGACACAGCTATCATGGCTGTTAGAAACAGTCACGAGGAAGCTTTAAAAAAGGTTCAAGAGTCCATAAATCGTGTCTATGAGTGTACTGCAACATGGCGTATCAAACTCAATGAAAGCAAGTCTATCCACATTGACTTCACCAATATAAAGTCACAATACTTCCCGGTATTCATGAATAATTAACAAATACCATATGCGAATACTGCTAAGTGTCTTGGCATAACCCTGGATGCAAAACTGCGCTGGAAAGAGCATGTCAAAAAGAAAAGAACCGAATTAGATAATCGATACAAAAAAATGTATTAGCTACTTGGTATACAGTCGCCATTGTCAATACCTAATAAAATGTTGTTAAATAAACAAGTCTTAAAACCTGTATGGACCTTCGGTATTCAGCTGTGGGGTTGCACCAGCCAAAGCAATCGTCAAAATAATTATACAACGCTTCCAAAATAAAGTACTCAGGGATATAGTAAACGCGCCCTGGTACATTAGAAACAGCGACCTTCACCGGGACCTCAAGATGGATATCGTAAACATAGTTATACAAAAATATGCCGAAGCTCATGAACACAGACTTCATCATCACGTGAATGTCGAGGCGATCACACAACCCTGACAACACTGAATTAGTGCGAAGACTAAAAAGGGTAAAACCTTTTGAGTTGGTTTAGTGCAGTGTAAGTGAACTCAAACTGTAGTGCAAGTGCTGAATCATATAAAGAACACGTGAAACAAGTGTCTTCCCCATAACTTATAGTGAATAAGAAAGACGTTATTGGACGATTTCTTAATTATATAGTTACTTAGCAGTTTAAGTTATATTTAAATTACTTATTAGCTAATAGGCTAGTTTGTAATGTAAATAAAATGTCACCAAAGTAACAACAAAAAAAAAAGTAGTGATGTACGAATTTATGTGGGGTAGGTACGACAACTTAAAGGTGGAAAATAAAAACTTAATGTAAAGTTATGTGATTTAGGGACAGTGTCCTTGACGAGAAACTTTCCAAACGTTGTAGAATGTGTCTGAAGTATTGCTCCCCTCTTCACACTTCCTTACTTTGCTTTTCCGTTGGAATAAGTGTCTGTAAAATGTTGCAATTTGACTGTTGTGATTGCAACATGTTCACAGTAGATGACAGCCCTTTTGCAACGCGCGGTCGCGTAATACCTTATGTTGTTAATTCAGTAACAAATATACAAGAAAAGACAAGTAATTTTTGTTAAAAAAAATCTTTGTGACAGGTACAAAACAAAAACTAAAACAATAGATACCTAACATCAATCAATTGTTTTAATAAAACATACCTGTATCTACGAGTATTTAACAATAAAATTAAAATGACAATAATTATGTGACATTGCTTTAAAAAAGTGCATTAATATTGTCCATGTTCTTGACCCGATAAATATTACAAATGTGGTCCTTTGAATCGAACGAAACTGTAATACCCAAACACTAGGTGATAATAAAGGCATTCTGTTCATTGATGAACGTCGAGTCCTGAACTCCTGACAGAGGCGTCATTCGTCAGCAGTCGGACAGGCTCAGTCACTCGCTGTCTCGTAATCATTATAACATCATGAGTTTTCTTTCCTTTGCATCAATTTGCTCAAAATACTTTACATTCGTGTCACGAACAGCATCACGTAGGTGTACGTGTAGATGACAACACACTTGTGACCACTCACACCCTCTTACGTTTCATGTGTTACTGCATGCGGGAAATAAGCTGTTTAATATAATATTATGACTTGCTTTTCTTCTCAAACTACTTATTCTCGAAATAGTTTTGAAAAGATTATGGTAGAAGGGACATAAAGAACTGATGAGTTAAACATTACATTATTCTAAGCTTCATAAATCTTGAATGAGATGTCACAGACTCGCATCCATGGTCTCCTTGCTTTAAATAACTTGACAAAGCGCATTACAGAGACATCCATTGCTTATGTAACACTGTTACAAAGCAAAACAATCTCGACGGAGTGACACCGCGGCGACGACGTCGCGACGCACGCAGTTAACCTTTTCCGAATCACCGCGTTCCTCTTCGAGATGTCTGGTTTATACCAACTTAGTGTGCGACTTTCTACGCGTCTCAGCACATCCTTTCATTCTTAGCGAAGAATTTTAATATGCACAACAATAATTCTCACATTTTTGTCTTCGAAAATACTTAGAACAACTTTTAGAGTATAAAAGAAATTTCGTTAAGCCTACCTCGATTGTCTACTTTAACTGACTTTATCACAAGACAGTGACCACCACGACTAGCCTTTCTAGCGTCTTCCCAAGTACACACTACTTGTAGATACTGTTTCGACATGAACGCTTTCCAGTACCGTCTCCGTTCGTCGTCGCCCTCGTGCACTCCGTGCACAGCGCACAACCTATGTGTGCGCGTGCGGTAGATGTGCGTCGCGTATCTGCCTCGCGAGCCACGCAACGCCATCCGCGAGCCCGGCGCCGGATAGCGCGCACGATGCACAGATGTGCCACGGCTTGTCCGTGATACGCTCCAGACCCAACGCTGCAATATTAAAACCAATATAACGAATTATAAGCAAGGCTATAAATAAAGAGGTAGACCAAAGAAATGATGGATAGATTGTGTGAAGGATGATGTGTGCGCGAAAGGGTGTGAGGGCTGACTACTGAGATGGCGGTTAATTATGATAAATGATAAATGATTTTATTTTTGTAAATAGGTGTTGTACAAACACTTTTACACGTCAATCATATTTTTAAAACTAGATGAGGTCGGCGTTTCCTATCTGACTAGTCTGAGAAGAAAGGCCGAAACAAACTCAGAGGTCACCGTCTCTTTTAAAGTAATCTCGGTCAGATCAAATGAAGACCATGTAGATCGATGTCTGAGATGTTTTTTTGAGGAAAGAACCACACAGATTGAGAGGACCTGTCCAGGCAGTGCACGCATTTGTCAGAAATCGTGCAGCTCAACTCAAAACTTAAGGAGCTCGACGATTCGACGAACAATACCAAAGAAAGGACATTTGGGTAGGCCACATTAAAAAAAAATATAAATAAAATGACCCACATAGTCTTCACATTCACAATAATTAAAATAATAGAATACTTTACAAAGTAAGCAAATGTCATAGTATACATAAAAAAAAAAACAACAAGACAGAAAAAAAAATATAAATAAAAATAAAAACATTCAATATGTAAAAATTGGAAGCACCTTAATCCCAAGCCTTTTTGTCCTCGATATAATGCTTAACGGTATAAAAGGCTTTCTGGCACAACTTACGTTTAATGAATGATTTGAATTTATTAAGGCTTAGATCTTAAACGGGGCTTGGAACTATGGAGATAGCATGCTGCGCAGACCCCAAATAAATTTGCGATGGCAGGAATTACTATGAGGAGGGCATTGTGAGCAATTCCTAGTCTGGAGGAGTGGGAGTATGTAATATGAATAGGTACTGACCGGCGGCGACCTGCATGGGCGCGAGCGCGTGTGGCGCGTCGTGCTTGTTGGCGAACACTAGCAGTGGCACGCGCCGCCCGAACATGTCTGGGTGCGCCAGCAGCAGCTCCAGCTCCTCGCGGGCCACCACTGACAACAAATCAATGCAAAGTGAAAGCTTTCACGCTACAATTTGGATGGGATTGCAGCATATTGTCATCATATAGTCAAACTAGCTTCTGCCTGCGGCTTCGCCCGCGTGGATGTCGGAAGTTATCCCACGGGAACGTGCTACCAGGATAAAAAGTATGTGCTTCCCCAGGATGCCATCTATCTCTTAGCCAAATCAGAAGTTCAGTGGTTTAGGCGTGAAAATGTAACATACAGTTGTTCAAATCCTCCCCTAAAAATCGAATTACCCCTTTTTGCCCCGTCAGGGGTCAATTTTCGACAACTTTACATACTTATTATTAATTATTTTCTGTCGAAAGTATCAATACTGAGTTTCGAGTTAATTGGAGCGCGCATTCAATTTCTTCCACACAAACTTCAACACCCCTATATCCCCCTTTGAGGGGTAGTTTGAAAAACTTATAATGATAAACTTTATTACTTACTTAGGCAAGTATTGTTGCCAAGTTTCAAGTTTATTAACTAAATTAATAAGATTTTTCATATAAACTGTATCCCCGCTTTTCACCCCCACAAAGGTGGAATTTAAAAAAATTCATAACTTGACTCAAAGATTATTTAACCAATTATATAATTAATCAAGCCACTTATTATAATCCTCTCCTGTAAAATTAACTACCCCTTTTCACCCCGTTAGGGGAAGATTTTCGAAAAACCGTCATACGTGTTATTATTTATTTTTAGTCTTAAGTACACACACAGTACACCGAGTTTCGAGTTAATCGGACTGCGCGTTCAAATTCTTCCAAACAAACTTTAACACCCCTATATCCCCTTTGAGGGGTAGTTTTGAAAAACTAATAATGATAAACTTTATTGCTTAATTAGGCGAGTATTCATGACAATTTTCAAGATTATGAATATTACGAATAAGATTTTTCATATAAACTGTATCTCCGCTTTTCACCCCCACAGGGGTGGAATTTTGAAAAATCATTTGGGATGTGTTCATAACTTGACTCAAAGATTATTTACACCAATTTTCGAGTAAATCAAGCCACGCTGTAAAATCCTCCCCTGTAAAATTGACTACCCCTTTTCAGGCCATCAGGGGTAGATTTTCGAAAAACCCTGATACACATTATTCTTTCCTTTCAATTTTAGGTATAAATACTGAGTTTCGATTAAATCGGATCGCGCGCTAAAATTCTTCCATACAAACTTTGAAACTCCCCAACCCCCTTGTAGGGGGTAGTTTATAAAAACAAAAAATGCTCAACTTCATAATTTACTTAGATAATTATTCGTACCAAGTTTCAATTTTATTAACTCAAGAAATAAGATTTTTCATACAAACAAAATCCCCCCATTTCACCCTCTTAGGGGTGGAATTTCGATCGGCAACGGCGGCGACCTCTCGCGTCCGGCCCTGGTTCAAGCCATGGTCCGGGGCGAGAGGGAGTGGGAGGCAGTCACCTCCTTCTGCGAAGCAGTCATGCTAGCGAAGGAGGTGGCTGAGAGGCTGAGGGAGAATACCTCACGCCTCAGCCGCCGCGGGAGACGCTCCGGGCGTCGGGAGCCGCGTGACGACTCCCGGCCACCGTAGGCGCGGGCCTGCGGGTGGTGAGTAATGGGTAGCTCGCCGTCCGATCAGGACCAAGCCCATGCCGGACGGCGCGTTGTGTTCCACGCGCGCCTCAAAGAGATGTCAGCAGAGGACGGGGCCCGATAGGGCCGAAGCCTGCCGGGGCGGCGGGATCATCCGAAAGGTTTACCGCTGCCCTGGAACAGAAAGGGCTAAGGAAGGAACACGGGTGGGTTTTAGTCAGTAAGAGTCTGACACTCCCTTCCGCTCCACCCAGAGTGGGAGGGGTCATTAATTGATGATTTCCCATCCACAAAAAAAAAAGGGGTGGAATTTCGAAAAACCCTTTCTTAGTGGATACCTACTCTTCACGAAGAATACACCCTCCAAATTTCATGTCTCTAGGACCAGCGGTTTAGGCTGTGCATTGATGTCTCAGTCAGTCAGTCAGTCAGGACTTTGAATTTTATATAATATACTATAGGTATATAGATATAGATAGTTAAACACAATGAAAAGGCTACGTTTACTACGAATTCTATCGACACGTAAAGAGTTCCACATCTCTTCCTAAATGTTTGAACGCCACTCGTTTAAACCGATATCGTGTCCATTACTTGTCAGCGAGCTACAGCTAAGTGTATGGTTCCAAAAATCCCGGTCGCTGACGGTGCACACTACGTAGCAGTCCATCTCGGTTTACAAGTACATCGGCCGCCGACGGACGGCATTCCTAATTCTCCGACAAACTTACTTCCGCTCCGAGTTCCGAGTTGTGTGAAGTTTGAAATCGGTCCTTCCGCGCCGTGGAAGGAATATTCATCTATACAAATTATTATAAAGAGGTAAAATCTGTTTGTATGTGTGTAGGTGGTAATCTCCGGAGTTAATTATCCAATAAAAATATTTTCACTGGTAGAAAGCTACATTATGTCTGAGTGCTATAGGCTATAAATTATGTTGACAACAGTCAGCGAAACACGACGCAGACACTTCGTGTGCGTTAGTTAGTTTTTAGTGTGGTTATAATGTTGTATAATATAATTATGTATTTATAGTATTTTTAAGTTGGATTATTATTGTATTATACAATGTGTTTTATATGGGCCATGATGCCTGAAATAAATGGATAAATAATAATAAAATATGTTTACATCGTGCATTTTAGCTGAGCTATCACAATTTTTGTCTAGCAAGTCGGAAAGAAATACCTCTTAAAACAGACTTAAGTATTTGCATGCGCTGCCTAAACAGTTGTATATAATTATAACTAAAAACAAAGTATGGCAATCTGGTCCGCCTTAAATAGTTGTACAAAACAGTCCGCGACACCATATTTTTATCTTTTAATATCACTTTAATGTTTAAAAAAAGTATTTTATGCTTTCGTTTGGATGAAAATATAATTTTTATTTATTAATCCTTATCAAAATAAATTATGTTATGATCACAAGGACATTAAAGAGATAAGATTTGCCCTTTACAGTATATCAATTGGTCATACAGTTTCGGAGATAATAGAAAATTACTAAAACGCAAAATGCCGCTAAAACATTCACGGATACAACTTTCATTTATACCGTGCACATGCTCTGTGCAGACGTTTTATCCATTTACCCATAGATGTAATAGACATCGTAGCCCCCTATCTAGCTGTTACTTTTAATAAATGTGTTGATTTAGGAACTTTTCCTGACCTCATGAAGAGTAGTAAAGTCATACCATTATTTAAATCAGGTAATAAGAATGACGTTGGTAATTTCAGGCCTATTTCTATCTTACCTGTATTTAGCAAAATATTTGAAAAATTAATAGTCAAGCAGTTGCTATGACATTTTAATTTAAATAGCCTCCTCCATAATAATGAGCAATATGCTTTACAAAAGGTCGTTCAACTACAGATGCGAGTGTTGCTCTGCTGAGGCACATATTTGACGCATGGGAGAAATCGCAAAATGCTATTGAAGTTTTCTGTTATCTCTCCAAAGCCTTTGATTGCGTGCACCCGTGTGACACGCTTTTGCGTAAGTTACGTCATTACGGTGTCCAAAACGAAGCTCTCAACGTAATAACTTCTTATTTACATAATAGGGTCCAATGTGTAGATGTTAATGGTGTTAAATCTTCCGGGCTACCAGTTCAGTTAGGGGTTGCGCAAGGCTCAATACTGGGTCCATTCTTGTTCTTAGTATATATCAATGATTAACCATTCCATTTAAAGGGCATCTGTGGCGTTGTACTGTTTGTAGATGATACCTCTCTTGTTTTAAAGTAGACAGGAATAGACAAGATTTTGACGACGTATACAGTGCACTCTCAATAGTTACAGATTGGTTTGCGTCAAAGAACCTAGTTCTCAATGCCAAGAAAATGAAATATGTAAAGTTCGCCTTACAGAATGTTAGAAATTTAGGACCCAACATCGTCTTAGATAAAGAGGTGCTTGAAACTGTAGGCTCGGCAGTTTTTCTATGACTAACAGTAGATGCCAAACTTCAGTTGGGACCTCATAATAAGTCTAGCAGGAAGGCTCAGTTCGGCTGCCTACGCCGTTAGGAAAGTAAGACAATTCCCTGACGTTGATACAGCTCTTTTAGTCTATTTTAGTTGTTTTCACAGCGTTATGTCTTACGGTATTCTGCTGTGGGGCAAAGCCGCTGATATACAAAATATATTTGTCCTTCAATAACGAGCTGTTCGAGCAATTTACCAGGGTCTAGGTGCCAGAGTTTTAAAGATATTGGTATTCTCACGATTGCATCACAATAATTCATCTTTGCCAACATCTTATATATTAGGCAAAATTTACACTTGTACACTAAAAACAGGTATATTCACATTGAGGTAATATGTACTAACGTTACATACTCGTATTACCACAATGGATATTCACAGTATTAACACTAGAAATAAGGACAAACGGCGTGCCCCCTTTCACCGGCTTCATTAGGTTTATAACTCACTTGTTAGGCTTGGTATAACCTTTTATAACATGATACCCTCTTCTTTGCTAGACTTGCCTTTTAATGCGTTTAAAGCTCAAGTAAAATCCAACTTTTGTGCAAAGGCATACTATTCCATCAATGACTACTTACACGATAAGAATAGTTGGTCGCCCTAATTTAACGCAAGACAATGTTTATGTTCTTTCTCCAGAATTAGCTTACTGACAGGTTATTGTTATTAACTTATTTAATTATTTTACTTCGATGGACTTAGTTTATCATTTTTGTGACTTCAAGTGACAGCTATGTGAACAGAACCCAGCAATGCATAAATATATAAGCTGTCACGCCCTTTATGCCTGGAGGCTTTTATTTAGTTAGTTAGTAGTAAGTTTTGATTTACATTTCAATTTTAATTAATTCTTTTTTAGCTTGAGTACGTATAGTTTTTAATATATTTGATGATTAAACGAACTTACCTGTAAGTGAAGTTCTATCATAATTATACGAAACGCCTCGTCCGAAGAGATTAGTAGTTACATGTAGTATCGCATAGATCTCGCCACTTCAGCACTAGTTGAGAATATTCCTTTGCCTAGTTTTTTTTTTTTTTTTTTTGACGTGGGTAGATACTCATATTACCCGGTGACCGCTATTACGCTGGTTCCTCATTTAGTTTAGAGTAAGATCCATAAATCATTGAGGTGTTTCCTAAGAGATTAGTAACGGGATGGATAGGGCGGGCGGGCGGTTACTAATCTCTTCGGACGAGGCGTTTCGTATAATTATGATAGAACTTCACTTACAGGTAAGTTCGTTTAATCATCAATTATACTTCACGCCTCGTCCTCAAGATTAGTAGTTACATGTAGAGTTTGAGAGTGTGTGAGGGGAATATCTTCAATGATACAACCCTATAGACATATGAAAAGAGTAAACGAATGTTTATTTTCCAAAAAATGAGTATGTATATAAACCTCCTTATTTTAATTTTACAAAGTAAAAATTTTAACAATCACTTCAACTTAAAAATGAAAGAAATTTCTTCTGCCTTACATGACATGAATACAAATTATTCTTATAATAATCGTAACAGTTATGAAATACTTAGTTATGTAAATAATTTCTTACAAATAAATAAATGTGTTTTTAGTTATTGATAATCGAATGAGCCAAGGATGTACAATCATTGTTCAAAATCGTTCTATTGTAGAACCTCGCAAACACAGTTGAGTTGCCACTCCAGCCGGCTGTGTTGCGGATAGCATCGACGCTTACACCGAGTGAGTGCGCGCGCGACGTGCTGGCGTGCCTTGTGCTGTGCGCAGAGAACACGGACGTGTCGATCCCGCACTCACTTAGTGTCATTTTTACCCAGCGGCTGAGGGTTTGGGTGCCGACTGCTTTGTGCGGCTTTTTTATACCTACGAACAACAGGTCAGACTTTCTTAAGGGCGTCGATTTATTTGTATAGCAGAGCAATGTGGCAGCGGGACAAATTGCAGGTTTTTGATTAAAGAATGGAATGTAAAGCATTGGTTGTTTGGAACCTGCTTTAGAAGTTTTGATGATATCTGGGATTCTAATAGTGATTTGATTTGGTGCAACAGTAATGTTCTTTATATTTATTTTGTATAACGTTTGTAATCTATGGGCGGTTGTAAGTGCTAGTAATGTGATTGTTTTCCTAGTTAATTTATCAAATGACAGCTCTTCATTTGGGTACCATTGACTAAGGTGTTCGAGTACGCAATTCGTGTCCCATGTGTAGCTATACTTTGGTAAAGATGGTCGAAGACGAAACACGCCTTTGAAGAATCTCTGTATTCTGTCATCTTTAGATATGTTTGATCCTAATAAAATTGCGAGAGCTGACCTACAAGAATTGAGGGTACCGTATTGCGCACCCTGATAATATTGTTGGGTCAAAAAATGTATGACAGTAGGAATAGACGCAATAAACATATTGGTGTGAGTATTTATACAGTAGTTCCACCATTTTCTCAGGCAAGTGTCGTATTGCTTGAGGGAGTTGGTCGATAATGACGCCATCATTATTTCCAGTGATGATGGTGGTACGCTTCTTCTTGATAGTGCCTCCCGGATAAGACTGCAGCCTCCAGGGTAATCGTCTGGTGTATCCGACTGGAGCTGGAATGCGAGATTAAAGCTCGTTTGTGAGGTGGAAAGGATAAAACTGTAGAGACTGTAAGGGCTTGAAAGACTGGATACCACGGCTGGGTGGGCCATGACGGGACAACTACAATACCTTTAGATTTTTCAGCGATTATTTTCCTGAGAACTTTCAAAATTATCGAGAAAGGGGGAAAAGCATAGAAATGCGTTTTTGCCCAGGATACTGTGAAGGCGTTGATGGCTACTGCATCAGGGTCCCTATGCCATGAGATATAGGCTTCACATTTTTTGTTGATGCGGCTTGCGAATAGGTCAATCTCGGGTGAGCCAAAACAATGAGTAATATGGTCGAAGGCCCGATCGTTTAACTCCCACTCAATGTCTGGGTGGTTTCTCCGTGACTCTGCATCTGCCACGACATTATTACTAGATTTTATATAAGATGCATAAATGTACAATCCTCGATCCTCGCACCATTCCCAAATTTCTCTTGTAATTAGTGTAAGGTGTGGGTACTGAACACCACCCATTCGGTTGATATAGGCAACTGCAGTTGAGTTATCTACGCGCAAAAGAATCTGGCAGTCAGACAGGTCTTTTGCAAAGATTTTTAGAGCAATAAAAGCAGCCAACAATTCAAGATAGTTGATGTGCTTTTTGCGCTCGGTGTTTGACCAACTACCACTAGCTGTATCGCCCATATAGGCTGCGCCCCACCCCGTCGTTGAGGCGTCAGAGAATATTTCAATGTGATAGTCGTCACTTCTTATGTGGCGTACTGAATTCAAAATGTGATTAAGCCACCATTGAATATCTATCTGCAATGAGTCGGGGATGTTTATGATTTTTTCATAATCATCATCGTTTTTCAGGTTAAGGAATTTGCAGCGCTCAAGCTCCTTGGTGTGGAGAAGCCCGTATTCTATTCCAGGGCAAGCTGACACGAGTAAACCCGTTAATTGTGCTAATTTCCTGACTGAACAGCGACGCAACTTCTGAAAGGCTTGTAATTCAGAACTGATGCGTGCCCTTTTTTCTTGGGGCAAGCTTAGGGTAAGCTTGTGGGAGTTAATGATCATGCCTAAAAATTTACATTTCATAGAGGGTACGAAAATGCTCTTTTCTTCGTTGATAATGAAGCCAAGTGAAACCAGTAATTTTTTGGTAAAGTCAAGGTTTAGTACACAATCTGAAGAGGTACGTCCCAATAGAAGCCAATCATCTAAATAGAGAGTCGAGAGCAAACCAGCGGTTCGGAGTAATTTAACTATTGGTTTGGTTATTTTCGTGAATACGAACGGGGCTGTATTAAGCCCGAATGGTAGCACGTTAAACTGGTATAGTTTTTGGTCATAAATAAATCGAAGGTATTTTTTGGATTCGTCATGAATTTTCACCAAGAGGTATGCGTCCTTTAGGTCGAGGGTAGTCATCCAACAATCTTGTGTTACAAGTTTAATAGCTGTACGGAGGTCCTCCAGCTTAAAATGATCAGTCTTTATGAAGCGGTTAAGATTTTTGAGATTTAAAATAAATCTATATTTTCCACTAGGCTTGGGGGTCAGAAAAATGCTTGATATAAACTGGCCCTCGCACGGTTCACATAGGGATACCGCACCGATACGTAAAAAATCACCTATTGTCTCATTGAACTGTCTTTTTTCTTCATTGGACTGTGTTGGGGTAGACGGAATATAGTTTTGAGTTGGTGGACTTGAGAAGGGGATTTTATAACCGTCAATCCAAGAGAGGACTGTGCGGTCCTCTGTTATAAGTGACCATTGAGTTTTAAAAAGATGTAAGCGACCGGCATACTCAACTGTATTTACAGGCGGCGACGAGTTTGAGCAGGGGGCGGCGGCGGCGGCGGCGGCTGCTGACGCGGCCACGGCCTCGATGAGAGCGCGGGCGGCGGCGGGGCTGCGCGTGCTCTCGGTGCAGGCTTGCGGCTCCTCTGCTGAGGGCCCGACTGCCTGTAAGCCGGACCGGGAGCCTTCATGTTTAAAAACCTCTGGTTAGGGAATTTTGATCGCTTCGATGAGTTAGGTTGGTCAGCTTTAAGCTCGACCCCAGATTTATTTATTGACTTGGCGGCCTTTAACGTGTCCGCTAACGTTTCCCCAAATAGAAAAGCGTCAATCTTTGTACTTGAAAGATGATCCGACATGTCCTTTTTCAGTGAAAACAATATAAAGTTTCTTCTTGTCACTGAGTCAGCGTGCTGAACGTCGCAAATTAATCTGCCAAGATCCATCAATTTTTGAAGTAACTCCTTGTCTTTATTTTCGGAGTTTAATTGTGCTGTGATTATATCACCCAGGCATGATATTGCACTTGCCACCTGCTTTTGTTTGGCTTCAATGCCTTTGTCGCGTTTTAAGAAGCTTTCTTGCATAGCGGCTTTGACTTCCGGATTTATTTTAGGGGAGTCAATACGAAGACAATTTCCAGGAGGCGGGTACTTTAACATTAGCTCTTTTCTGGTGTCTTTGTTTAATCCCTCTGAGGCTACATGTCCAAATCGAGAAGCTATTTCTTCATGGATATCCTTTCCACGTTTTTCCGCGAGTGAAGGGTCTTCGCCGAGGATTTCCAGAACTTCAGTGTCTAAACATGTGTTAGACTGCGCTGTGACTGTGACCTCATCTTGTATGGGTGGCGCGGACGTGCCTGGCCGTTCTGGAGGAGCCAATATGTCGTTTTGGATATCATTAGTTGGTAATGATTGCTCAATGACATTGGTGCCTATGATTTCGAATGTTTCCGGTTCGTGTTCATCGCTCAGCCAATCAGATGGCTCTAGCGCATCAGGCGGGTCTAGAATAAAAAACACGAATATCGGTTATGATAATCGGTTTTATTATATCACTAAGCGTGCGGTGAAAAAGCCCCAATGGCTATTCAGATTACACACTTATTATCATCGCAACGTAAATACGTCGAATTTATAAGGGTACTTAGTTTTTTTTTTTTTTTTTTAAGGTAAAAGAAAATTGATTAATTATGTTAAAAGACTACCGAATTGCATATATTTTATAACAAAAGTTATCTTGTTCGGGTTAGGTAACAATCCCCAATGAATTGAACGCCAACCGTCATATTTAAATTGCAACGAAAAAGCCCCAATGACTGATTCTGGTTTGCATTATGTAGGTACCCATAACAACACGCTATAAAGTTATCACTTTCACTTTTACAAATATTAGTACATACCTGTTTCAACGCCATAGGCGGTTCCCGGTAAATCCTCGGTTGGTTCGTTGGTGTGAATTTTCTTTTCTAATTTACGCAATTTGCGCATTAAATGTTCAAGCTCTTCTTCACACGTCCTAGATACTTTACGTTTCGGCATAATGGGCACGAAATAATGGTACTTGAATTATTTAGGACGATAGTGTCTTCAGTGGCCGAGCACTAAACTGCGAATGAGGAACCAGCGTAATAGCGGTCACCGGGTAATATGAGTATCTACCCACGTCAAAAAAAAAAAAAAAAAAACTAGGCAAAGGAATATTCTCAACTAGTGCTGAAGTGGCGAGATCTATGCGATACTACATGTAACTACTAATCTTGAGGACGAGGCGTGAAGTATAATTGTTGGTATATTGGCGTGGCTAGCTGACATATGGCAAATAATTTAATCTTATGTCCTGGTCTTGTAATGTTAATTATTGAACATAGATACCTAGTATTGTATACAATCAAGTGTTTTCTAAATGAACAGACCGCTGTGCTGCTAGGGAGTTTGATGCGCCACTTCTTCTTCCCAGCGATAGCACTAGGAACTAGGAAGTGGTGAATGGCGGGCGTTTTTCGGGGACTGTCTTTTGTAATTTTGACGTTCGAAAAGTGCTGATTCTCAGCCTAATTTGAATAAATAATAATAATAATAATGACTGACATGACTGAAATGACTTTTGATATTGATTTTGAAAAATATTTTTGCATTTAATTGATAGCCCAGTTCTTGAGAAAGGCTATTTAACATTACGCTACGACTCTTCGGAGCCGATCAGAAAGAAAAAAAGTCCGAAAGAAGAAAGAACGCTAAGCGAAAACGAAGTAATAGCGCGGACAGGCGACGCGTTACGACGGCTCAGGGTGGAGGAACCAACTATGCCACTCGGACGAACGAAGTCGCGGGCAGAAGCTAGTTTGCTATAATTTGAGCATGGTACACAACGTTCCTATATAATTTTCGCACAGTTGCAGGAGTCTTAGGAAACTCATTTATGGAAATATGGAAGCTTCATTGCCACTAAAGGAGATTGAGCAAGTTACTAAGGCACTTGGTTGCGCAACTTTTGACACAGTATAGTAATGAAAATTAGACACAAAAAAGGGGTAGTGTCATACTTTAAAACAAGGTTAAATTCAAAATTAAATATTGTGGGGTTTTTGAAAAAAAAGATAAGTTGAGTAGGTACCTATTGAGGTTATGTTACTCAAAACAATTCGTTTTGACACCATACTAACTGGCAAATATTTTAGATTATTTTGGTACATATTAATTGAGTATTAGCTATGTTCATTATTTAAGATATTTAAACACATTGATCCAGAAATCCTCTTAGAAAAACAACATTTCTAACAATTTATCTGTGAAGTGCAAATCAACAACACAACTTACCCTTTAATTAATTATAAGAATTGTTTAATAGTTATTTTCATTGTTTTCTTTTTATTAACAATGGGGAATAGCCTGAAGTTGACGTTCATCTCGCCTGATGGAAGGAGCAATGATAAGGCTGAAGATGGAAGCACACTTCACAGAATCCAACCACGGAGGGACTGGCTATCTTACCTTTTACGGTTGGAAAACGTTTTAAATTGTTATGACGGTAGATTTAGATTAGGCGGTGGTAGCTAGCCAGGTGGACTGAAAACCAGCCCTACCACTAACTAAAACGAGCACGAGCATGTACCTACGCCGGGATCGAACCCGGGACCTTTGAGGTGGTGAATAGGGTATCATTTAAATAAAATAAGAATGTACTCGTAGTAAGGTAGTGGAAGAAATAAAAAGTTCAATTAATAAAAAATATTTTTTATTCAGCCTCTTCCTCATCATAATTAACATATTCATAAAACATGTCAACTAAAAATTGAGCAGGAGCATTAATAGAATGGTATCGTGCCCAGCTGAGATACCACAGAACGGTCATCACATGTACACAGCAGCCTACTGTTCGGTTGCCCACCAAACAATTACAATAATAACCGGCAATATCTGATATATGGTTGGTTGTGTGACTATTAACTAAAATATATGCATAATAAACCTTATTGCCAATATGCCGAGATCTAATCCTGCCTCTTATGAGATATTTGTCCGTTCCCAGTACCAATGGCAGTTCATCCTCTATATCAATGGCCACTTCGATTTCATATTTCCCCTCGTTACGGACATGCTCTCCGTAATAAGAGCGTGACTGTTTGATTTGATACGTACCTAATGCTATCATTATTAAATCATGTAGAGATAACTTAGGAAAAGTATTTAAATGTGGATGCTCGGCATCTATACGTCTGAAAATCGTTCTTCGTCTGTTAATATTTTCATTCCTTATGAAAGCACCTAAA
Organism: Apamea crenata; assembly: GCA_949629185.1. Classification (NCBI taxonomy): domain Eukaryota; kingdom Metazoa; phylum Arthropoda; class Insecta; order Lepidoptera; family Noctuidae; genus Apamea; species Apamea crenata. Next base: position 16,308,441 of record OX451374.1, read on the forward strand.
TGATTTGTAGTATTTATTTTAGCTAAAGCCAGTTCCAATAATTGGCGGGCATCTGGTCGATCTTGTATAGGTATATGATATTTATTTAATAATGCACATGCTATATTGAAATCTGTCATGAGATGTGTCGATGCGCGGTTAAAGTATTCTTGTCGAAACAACTTAAAATCTCTTTTTATACGACCGTTGACAACCTCAACCACCCATCGACACATTGTAACACACCTAGAACGATTAGCCTGCTCTGTGGTAAGTTGATTTTCACCTTCTAAAAGTGATTCGGGCATGTGTGCTTTATATCCATACCTCTGCAATTCACCCAGTACATCTCTGAAGCCCCTATCTAATATAAAAATATCATTAGGCCTAAAGTAAGTTCTTAAGGGACTCCTTTCACTACGAAATTCTTTTGACATTATATTAGCATCATTTTCGGTTGCTGGGAAGGGACCAAGTGACTGCAAAATGTAACCATCACAGCATACTATTAAAAAAGGTTTTACCAAATTATTTAATTTGTGTAGACTGTGTGTCTTTTTTTGGTACGAGTAGTTGCTACTACTTTGCACATATATGTATGTACCATCACATATAGTTATTGCTGGTTTATTGTTTGCAGACATTTCAGGATTTCCAAACAAACCTTCTGGGATTACTTTATTTCTAGCTGCCACATCTTGAATTGACATATGACCTAATCCTAAGTAAAGAGGAACAAATGTTTCAGTTAGACAGTTCCTAGCATGGGACATATATCTCTCCAAAGTTCGCCTTGAAAGACTAAATAGTGATGACAACCGTTCATTACTGTCACCGGTTCGTAACTTGACAAGTATTATACTCAATGCAGTACTTGCACATGGAACTACTTGAGTCAATTGAGGTATATGGAGTAATAATTGATGGAAGCTATCTGCATTCATACCTAACCAATAATGACATAGGTGCGGATCCAGCTCTCTAATATTTGAAAAATCAAACTGTCTGCGACCACCCCTTTCCATAATTAACATCATGTCATCCATTTGCATCCCTGTGAAATCATTATTATGAAAAGATAACTCGTTCCAAGCCCCATTATATAAATGATGACTACATATTCGAGCACTACGTGGCACAAACAATCTATAATGCAACAGTAACATTTCTTTAATTGCTGATGGTACTAGTAAACGCTCATCACTGTAGCATTCACTAAAAATACAATGCCGTGAAGAAGCAGCAGCACGTTTGTAGATGCGTGAAGTAATTCTTGGACTATGCACAATAGCTTGCGATGGTGGGTTAAGCAGTGCTGGTGGTGGTACTGGTGGAGGTGTGGGTACAGATACCCGACTCGTAGATATTTCCACAACATTGCTGCTGGAAGTTGAAGGAATTTCCAGATTCTCAATTCTTTCAATAACAGATTCACTGTGTAAAGCTAGTCTACTTTGATCAAGCTCAGCATGTCTTCTTACACTTCTATATGCATTAGACCAACAGCGTAAACAAACTCTTTCAAGACGGTGTACCTGAAATAAATATATGTATATATATTATTATTTGGTTAGACACACTAGCAGCTAATTAGCTGATGCGTGTGTATCGTATAGTGTATATCGTATATGTGTATTTTATATACCTATATATAAAATACCACTATATATTTAAATTCTACATGGAACGAGAATAACAGTCACAAGTAGTGTTCCTGGTTGTCAGAGTATTTTTATTTATATAAATTCTATGTGCTTGTGCTATTATGCTAAACGTAGTTATGAAAGAGTACATAAGCACCATGAATATATTTCCTCTTGCAGAATTTTAATATAACTAGATTAGAGTGATTTCAATTATAATTAGGGTTAACTACTACTGTTATATTTCTGAAAGCAGGTAGGAGGAAGAATAAGTTGCCTGCTCATTGATTCCTTGCCTTATTAATTTATAACTTGAGATCTAAAGATAACTTGAGTTATTTACCTGTTGAGAAGGTGTATGTGATAGAATGAAATTCCGTTCAGGGCCATTGAGTGGTACTATGTGAGTCCGAGCTCTTAACACTGATGTTCCACAGCTTAAGCACACTTGCTGGTGTCCAAAGGTTTGTGTAGGAACAGTGCCTCTTAAGTAGTTGCCAGATTCTCTTTCAAGTATAATGTAACATTCCTGACATATGAAATCATCTTCTGATACCTGAAAATAATAAAAATTGTTCTATTATGTAGGTATTCATTGCTCAATATAAAGTGTATTTTTATGTTCATAAGTACTCTGTTGCTGTTACGTGAATAATCCATAATAAAATAATAGTGCCAAATGTATTCTATTCCATGAAATTGATAGTTACAAATGTGTAACTATTAATTCATAATGTGAAAACATTAGTTATGTACCTACTTAATGCTTTTAATTAGGAATAAGATTTTGTTACGTAGATATTCTACTACTATTAATGTGAAAACATTATTTTCTGAACGTTATTTTTAAATCTTAATAATATTCTATAGGAAGGTATTTTAATATTCGAAAGGTTAAGATTGATAAAGATTACTTACCGCGGTAGGAGAAATCCATGTACGTAAAATATTGACCATGGAATCCGTTGCCTCTCTGATTTGGCGTCTAGGCAGCGGGTGTGCTAATAAAAGAGAACAATTCATACAGCGCAACATGTTTTAAGTCTAGAACAAATCACCGTGGACGTAAAAACGTTCTAACAATTCACTTCGTAGCACACGCACAAAAAGAGTCAAATTGCTCGATGTAGATAGACGTGGAGGAATCCTAAAACTCAACTGAATTTATATTTGCTAGCAGAGAAAAGCTAAAAACAATATTCTCGGCTTACCCGGCAGTTACACGGTAAACAGAAAACACCAATTTGTTTGACATTTCATCGAATAGTGTTGTGACACAACAATAGACTACGGACGGCGTCATAACATTATCGATTATATATTAATTGTTTTATTTTTGCCTAGAAATTGCTTTTTAACGAAAAAAATAGTAACATAATTAAATAATAATAATAATGACAACTCTTAATACTTTTTAGTTGCAAATGTAGATTATTTTGTTGTTCCACGATTTATGTTAATGTTTAATCGATCGATTATAATTGAAAAAGGAGTCGCTTCACTATAAGGGAACAAATGACGTATTTATTGTATATATTAAATACTAATTAAAACGAAAATAGAAACCCCACAAATTATTTCAATGAATTTAAGTCAATAATCAATTAAAATAATATTATGAATTATACATTAACTCAAATGGCCATACGCGTCAAAAAGTGAATCTAAAAGTGCTCAATCTCCTTTAGAAATTAAATTATTGAAATGACTGTAATTTGCAGTTTATAAAAATTTTATGTTTTAACTGATATCTAATTCTTATAGGCTGTTTGAAGTCATTTTTTTCTTTATTAATAAGAACTAAAGTTCTTAGTAATGGATTACAATCTAGCCTAACCGACTAATAAGCAATTTAACTCTAACTTAATATTTTACGAGATAGATTATGTTATAACTAAGAATAGTGTCAATATGCACTTTTACACAGTTTCGTAGCACTTTCTTAGGGTCTGCTAATTGATAAAACACTTTGTTCATGTGTTACATGTATAGCACCATTAGCACCGCACTATTATTCATTCACTATTTAATACTACACTAACTCAAATGGTTTAGTTCTCTTTAGCCTACGCACTATATCCGTGTTGTCTAGCAGCTGAATTGCCTCGACATTCACATGTCGGTGAAGTCTGTGTTCGTGGGCTTCAGCAAATTTTTGAATGATGGTGGTGACGAGTTCCATTTTAAGGTCACGGTGGAGGTCGTCATTTCTAATGTACCATGGAGGTGTACGTTACCCCAGCAAGAAAGTGTCTCCTAGGGTTATAGGAGTAAAACGTATAATTTGTGCCCTAACTGCTGTAAATGTGCCCCCACATAAAAAATGTGTGCCCCCTGTCGTTTTGGAAAAAAACGGAAAAAACGATTCCTGCTGGGGTAACGTTTTTCTAGCAGGAAAATTCTAAACGAATGATCGGAGAGAGAAAAATTGTGCATGGCCAGAGAGCTTATATGTGTGCTAAAATGTGCCCCCACAAATAAAATCTGTGCCCCTTCAGGTTTTCGAGATATTGCATTTCCTGCTGGAGTAACGTTTTGATGAATCGTATATCTCTACAACCATTGCATGTGCCCCTGTGGAATAAACATACACGAGTAGCTCTTAATGTGTGCCCCTATGTGCCCCCAATTAGATTTAAGAAAATATTTATAGTTTTCAAGTTATCGCGGTTTCATGAAAAACCGAAAAAACATCGCAGCGCCTAAATTAGACAAGGCACAAGTTCGCTGAAAACTGTATTCGGTCCTTCTTGACGCTAATAATAACCATACAAAGTTTCAAAACTGTTCATGCATGCGTTTTTGAATAATCTTGCTAAAAGTCAAAACGATGGTGTCATAACTTTGACGGCAAAATACAAGGAACCGGCTCAATCCCTGTTCGATTGCGAGTTTTTCTTTAAGCTCGATAGATGGCGTTGTACCATTTGGGTAAATTTCTGAATCGCGGTGTCAAGATCCTCCGCGTATATCATATAAGGTTTAGAACAAAATAAATTTTTTGTACTCGCTTTGGAAAGACATCGTTTTATTTACCTAATCGTCCTCGGGCAGTTGTCAAGTACCGAATATTTTGGTCCTATCGAGTCGGATCGCGAAAAGTGGAATCGCGTCGACAAGTGAAGTGACAGTTTTGTGACGTCTGGTGAGGCATAGAAACCAGTGGTGGATCGCCCTGAAGTGCCTGTAATATCCCCGGTGTGTGGGTGATCAGCGGTGTCCAGCAGTGCAGCAACGAAGTTTGCGGCCGGCTCCGCCAGGGGGCGCCACCAGCTCAGTTCAGCAGCAACTTTGAGGCTCACTTCATGCAGCAACGGTGACAACAGCAGAACGACGAGACGTGAGCAAGTGACGTCACGGACAGTGACGACACTCAGCGGTATAATGCCCGGCACGAGTCGTGAGCACAGATGGGCAGTAGTGGGGGCAAGCTCGCGCATTGTACACTTTCGGCCAAATTTATTTAGTACCGCTTTTGCTCAAATTATTGATAGGTACTTACGCAAACTATAATTAAAATATTAGTGGTACTTGAAATTTTACTTTGATACAGTAATGTTTTAGGGCTTTGTGACTTGCGGCCAGTTTCTTCATCAACACAATCAGTCAAAGTATTAACTTATACTTGACCTTTACTGATACTACGGCAAATGTTTTCTTCGTTCAAGTAACTGCTAAAATAGTGAAGAAACAAATTTAACCGTTACTTTGACTTAACAAATACGAATTAACAAAAATAAACTATTTCAAAATTAAAAACGTGAGTCATTAAAAGTGCACCAAAGTGTACAGTAGCCGAATGACACGTGAGAGTCCAATAGACGACGAGCATCGACAGACGAACCAATCGCGTGCAGCCTCGGTGCCCCCCGCCTTCTTCATTCCGCCAAAGAGACCGAAAAATGAACTACTGCGCAGGTGTCAGTTTGTGCTCACGACTCATGCCGGTTACTATACCAGCAGTGACATTAAGAGTGGCGACGACGCACTCGCAGCAGCGACGTGTTTGGAGAGGTTTGGCAGACAAAACTGTGAGTTCCAGTGTTTTATTATGTTGTAGACTTGCGAAGTTTGAAGATCAACTTGGTTGACTTATAGTGCAATTACAAGTGTTCGAGACTTAAAATTTAGTGGTACTTTAGACTTAGATTATTTTTATCGTGTGTGTGTTATTTTAAAATATTGTTGTAACGGGAAATCTACATAATTATGTCCATTTGTTCCTAACTTCAAACGTGTTCTAAACATTATTATTTTATTGACTTTTTATTTTTCGTCTGTTGCGTTTTAAGATTAGTAAATTGATATTATTACTTAGAAAACTTTGTAGCCTTTCTGTACGCAATGGAATCCTTAGGTAAATTGCAGTTAAATAATAAATTAATTTTAGAAAAAGGTAGAATTAACTATAAAAAATCGCCTAAGGATCGTCTCACACATAGTTACATTGAAACGAGACTAGAAACATTAGAGGTACAGTGGAAACAATTCGTTGAAACGCATAAGCGCATCATAGAAAAAGCAACCGACGAAGAATTAAAAAAAAATCTTTATTTTACGGCAGAAACATATGATGTAACTGAAGAGTTGTACATTACTTATAAGTCAGAATTAAAAGAGCACTTACTTCAAACTAGTCCGTGTAATGATGCTAAGCCAAGTAATAATAATAAACATTGTAATCAAATCAGTTCAAATGTGAAATTGCCTCAAATTAGTTTGCCTACGTTCACGGGTCTCTATTCCGAATGGGTTACGTTCCGCGATTTGTTTACGTCACTAATTCATAAAAATGATACACTGGACGACGTTCAAAAACTCCATTATTTAAAGAGTCATCTCTCAGGCGAAGCAGAACAGCTGCTTCGACACATTCCTGTGACTGCGTCTAACTATAATGAGTGTTGGTCAATTCTAAACAAACGATTTGATAACAAAAGGTTTTTAGCTAACTGTATGCTCAAACGGCTTGTCCATCAATCGTCGATTACTAAAGAATCATCTGCAAACGTTAAAACGCTGTTAGATACAACTGTTGACTGCTTACACGGTTTACGCAGTCTAGGTATTGACGTCAGTTCATGGGATGCAATTGTTGTTTACTTAAGCTCTGAAAAATTAGATACCGAATCCCGTAAATTGTGGGAACTAAGAATTAGTACAAGTCCCAATGATGACTTACCTACTTTTGAAGAGTTTAAAAGTTTTATGGAGTCTAGGTTTAGAGCCTTAGAATATTTAGATCCTAAAGCAAATAAACAAAATAGTGCTCGTGATAATACTGCAAAATCTTTTCATGTCGAGTCTCAAAGTTGTGTATTATGTTCGGGAGACCATAAATTGTGTCACTGCAAAACATTTGCTAAGAAAGATTGTGACGAGCGTCGGGAGTTTGCACGAGTCAGTAAGCTTTGTTACAACTGTCTAGGAACAAACCATTCCGTCTATTCTTGTCGTCAACATACCAAATGTCACCTTTGTAAAAAGAAGCACCACACACTGCTTCACCCAAAATCAACTGCCAATTCTGCTGAAATTGTTGATAGTTCAGCAGAAACGAAGGTGGTGGCGGCGAATGCAGCCACCTCTTCCAGTCAAAGCGATACGAAACCCACTTGTTGTTTTGCGGATGTTCACAACCACGGTCTGTTAGCCATAGCCTTGGTCAACGTTGAGTCAAGAACTGGTACTGCTGTTGTTTTAAGAGCTCTGATGGACCAGGGCTCTCAAGTCTCTTTCATCACAGAGGCTGCAGTACAGTTGCTAGGACTCAAGAAAACACCTGCTCACACCGACATATTTCGACTAGGCGATGACGAGGGAAACTCAATACCCTCTAAGTGGATAGTACGATTTAAATTACAATCACGTCTAGATCCCACCTTTATTTTATATGTCGATGCTTATGTATTAAAAAGACTCACATCCCATCTTCCCGAGAAGAAGATCATTCAGGTATCGGCTTCGTTCTCGTCCTTAAAATTAGCTGATCCGACCTTTAATACGCCAGGGAAAATTGATTTACTGTTGAGTACGCGTGTGGTCGGAGAAGTTTTATTGGATGGTTTAGTCAAGGGTCCGCCGGGATCTCCAGTCGCCCAGAAGACTAAATTGGGCTGGATCTTGTCTGGTGAGATCCCATCGTCGGCAATCTCTAAGTCAGTATGTTATCATACTGTAGTACAGTCAGCGAATGTCAACGACCTTTTACGAAAGTTTTGGGAGTTGGAGTCGGAGCCCTCAGTTCTTAGTGTGATCTTGACTGAAGAAGAACAAAAATGCGAGGAGTTCTACTCTAAAACCACAAAACGCGACGCGACCGGGAGGTATGTTGTAAAACTACCATTCAAAACAAATTCGCCCAGTTGCACGTTTGGGGGATCAGAGGTCATTGCCCGTAGGCGCTTTATCAACTTAGAGAAAAGATTATTAAAAGAACCGGAATTTAGGACACAGTATAGTGCAGTCATTAATGAATACATTCAATTGGGACATGCTGAAGTTGTCCCTCAAATAGAATTAGGTAAGGATGCGTTCTACCTACCACATCACGCGGTGGTGCGTGAGGATAAAATCACCACTAAGGTTAGGGTCGTATTCGACGCTTCATGTTCAGGCCACAATGGTGTAGCATTAAATACAGAATTAATGGTTGGCCCAACCCTACAACCTGATTTGCGTCAAACTATTATGCGGTGGCGCTGTCACCCCATTAGTTTGGTCGCAGACATCGTGAAAATGTACCGTCAGGTCAAGGTTGCAGATGAGGACGTTAATTATCAGCGCATTTTTTGGCGTGACAACCCAAACGCTGAACTGAAGCATATTCGGTTGCTGCGGGTTACTTTTGGAACGTCCTCTGCGCCATACCTAGCGGTCCGGTCTCTGCAGCAACTAGCTCGGGACGAAGGAAGCGACTTTCCTCTAGTGGCGGACAGAGTCCTTACATCGTTCTATGTGGACGACCTGTTGACGGGTTGTCAATCTGTCGCTGAAGGGGAACTTATTTATCACCAGCTGAATCAATTGTTAAGTCGTGGGGGCTTCAAGCTTCAAAAGTGGTCCAGTAGCAGTGACGAATTGTTAACCAAAATGAATGAGGATACTGCTAGTCAGGACAATTTGGAGCTTAAGATGGATACGCTCACTAAAATTTTAGGATTGACTTATCACAGAAAGTTAGATGAGTTTAGATACACTGTGCAACTTCCCCCATCCGTAACCCCCATAACCAAGCGAAAGGTGATCTCTGATATCGCTCGCTTATTTGACCCTCTTGGCTGGCTTGCGCCGGTGATAATAACAGCCAAGGTGTTTATCCAACGCTTGTGGTTAGCAGGCTCGGAATGGGACGATGTACTTCCAGATCACCTGTTAAAGGAATGGCTTAGTTATAGAAACAACCTTAACCATCTTAGGGACTTCCGTTTGCCACGGTGGATTAACACGAGTCAACTTGACGTCCTGCTAGAGTTGCACGGATTCTCTGACGCCTCAAATGTCGCTTACGCAGCCGTTGTCTATGTTCGTTGTGTTGATTTCAATGGTCACGTTCATGTTAGTCTAGTTGCAGCTAAAACCAAGGTGGCCCCTGTCAAACAGGTATCCATACCTCGTTTGGAGTTATGTGGCGCTGTGCTGCTTTCAAAACTTCTGCGTGAAGTTTCCGACACCTTGGGTATCTATAAAGAAAACATACATGCCTGGACTGACTCGACAGTGGTGCTCGCCTGGTTGAGCAGCCACCCCAGCCGCTGGAAGACCTTTGTCGGCAACAGAGTGTCTGAAATACTTACGGTTATGGAGAATAGTCAGTGGTCGCACGTCCAGTCCAGTGATAATCCCGCAGACAGCGCATCGCGCGGCGTGAATCCCTCCGAGTGCGCTAACCTAGAGTTGTGGACACAGGGACCTAGTTGGCTGAAAAATAAAGAAATTCATTATGGTAGAAGGGAAATTAAAGAAACTAACCTCGAGGAAAGAAAATCATTAGTAGCATGCAACACAGTAGTAAAGGAAACAAATGAGGATTGTATAATTTTAAAATATTCATCACTTAGAAAACTTACCAGAGTAATAGCTTATTGTAAAAGGTTCTTAAAATTTAAAAATAATAATTATACTACTAAATTCGATAATTTTCTTACACATTCTGAAATTCAAGGGGCATTACTTACCTGCATTAAATTATGTCAAGGGGAGCATTTTGGATCAGAGATGGATAGTTTAAAGATAAAGGGAGAAATAAATAAAAAAGGGGTACTAACCTCGCTCAATCCTTACCTGGATCGGGAACAGATTTTGAGAGTTGGTGGTAGGTTACACAGGGCCAACCTTCACGAAGACTCGAAGCATCCTATAATTCTTCCTCGTAAGTCACATTTAACCCAGCTCCTGATAGCTGACGCTCATGAGAGCACGTTGCACGGTGGGCCTCAGTTAGTTCTTAATTATTTACGATCCAAATATTGGATAATAAATGCAAAAAGTATCGTTAGACACTACGTACGCAAATGTGTTATTTGCATTCGTCATTCCGCTCGGTCTGTACATCCTTTAATGGGGTCATTGCCCTCTGCTAGGGTCAATGCTAGCCGACCTTTCTTTAGAAGTGGCGTGGACTATGCAGGTCCTATTAGCGTCCGTCCTAGCAAAGGTCGCGGTTATCACTCTACCAAAGGCTACATATGTTTGTTCGTGTGTATGGCCACTCGAGCCATACATTTAGAAGTCGTCAGTGACATGACATCCCAAGCCTTTTTAGCAGCCTTTAAGCGCTTTACAGCGAGGAGAGGCTATTGTGGTGAGATGTGGAGTGATAACGGCACTACCTTTGTTGGAGCTAACAAGGAGTTGAAAGCATTGTTCAACCACGAAAGGTCCGGTGTAGCAACTGATATTGCCGATTGGTTGGCAACCAACGGAACCACCTGGAGCTTCATTCCACCTCACTCCCCGAACTTTGGGGGGCTTTGGGAAGCGGGAGTGAAGTCGACCAAACACCATCTCAAAAGAGTGATTGGTACAAGTACACTCACTTTTGAGGAACTAACAACAGTCCTTGCCCAAATTGAAGCCTGTCTGAACTCCAGGCCTATTTCCACCATCAGTACCAACCCAGAAGATCCATGTCCATTAACACCGGGTCATTTTCTCGTAGGCGAGCCCTTGCTTCTCGTGCCCGAAATGAATTTCGAGAATTCTAATATTAGTACATTGAGAAGATGGCAATTGACTCAACGCATGGTTCAGGACTTCTGGCGCAGGTGGTCGCGTGAGTATCTAGTTCAATTCCACCAAAGGAACAAATGGGCGCACCAAACCGTGGAACCGAACTTGGGTGACGTAGTGCTGGTCATGGAAGATGATCTTCCACCGGCAAGATGGCTCTATGGTCTCATTACTGAAAAGCATACTGGCTCGGACAAAATCACGAGAGTGGTTACATTGCGCTGTAAAGGTTCTACTATTAAAAGATCAGTGTCGAAGCTAATTGTGCTTCCTATCACTTCATAAATGATGAGTATGTTCTTGTTCACTTTATTATTTGTATTCATTAATTGTTGGTAAAGTTACAATTTAAGTTTAGAATTAAGATTATTATATAAGATTTTTTATGGTTTTAGTTTGGTTAGGTTTAGTTGTATTTTTTTTTGTTGTTCACATACAGTCCACTATTGTTATTGTTTACACTTCCCATCAATTCTTGTTTTTGTTTCATGTTGGGCGGTCATTTAGTTTTGTTATTAGATTTAAGGTTAGTTCTGGACATTCTGTCCATGGTGGGCGGGATGTTCGATTGCGAGTTTTTCTTTAAGCTCGATAGATGGCGTTGTACCATTTGGGTAAATTTCTGAATCGCGGTGTCAAGATCCTCCGCGTATATCATATAAGGTTTAGAACAAAATAAATTTTTTGTACTCGCTTTGGAAAGACATCGTTTTATTTACCTAATCGTCCTCGGGCAGTTGTCAAGTACCGAATAATCCCAGATGTGTAGGTGTAAACCAAAATCATGTGCCTTTATTCAAAAATATATGGTGAAAATATTCAGCTTAGAATGTTTCGTATTAAGTAAATATTAACAAAAAACCAAAATATGTAAGCAACGGCTGGTTATCCGACCAAATTTGAATGACTACTAAAAAGCGACGGATTCATACATATCGATGACCTTCTTTATTGGACGTATTATACCTAAGCTGTTGTCCGTACAGTCGCGTTCAAAAGTTTTGGGGGCTAATTAAAAAATATATTAAATGCACCCTGTGACTATAATAAATGAAACAGCTTGTTGATGTGGAAATTATTATTTTTATTCCCTTAATTTTAATTCTTAAAGTAATTATTGCATCAAATCACAGATCAAAGTTCCTACCTATAAATATTAGAAATTATTTGCACGTTGTGTAGTAATTATTATTTAAATCACAGATCAGTTTTTCATCTAAGTCTAACATATAATTAGTAAATTCGCATCACAAAAAATCACAGATCATCCAATATCAACTTTATTTTATTACTTATTACTTTTCTAAGTCAGTGTACTCAGGCACAACACGTGTGAACCGGTTAGTGAGTAAAGTAAAGAAGGTCATCGATATGTATGAATCCGTCGCTTTTTAGTAGTCATTCAAATTTGGTCGGATAACCAGCCGTTGCTTACATATTTTGATTTTTTGTTAATATTTACTTAATACCGAAACATTCTAAGCTGAATATTTTCACCATATATTTTTGAATAAAGGCACATGATTTTGGTTTACACCTACACATCTGGGATTGAGCCGGTTCCTTGTATTTTGCCGTCAAAGTTATGACACCATCGTTTTGACTTTTAGCCAGATTATTCAAAAACGCATGCATGAACAGATTTGAAACTTTGTATGGTTATTATTAGCGTCAAGAAGGACCGAATACAGTTTTCAGCGAACTTGTGCCTTGTCTAATTTAGGCGCTGCGATGTTTTTTCGGTTTTTCATGAAACCGCGATAACTTGAAAACTATAAATATTTTCTTAAATCTAATTGGGGGCACATAGGGGCACACATTAAGAGCTACTCGTGTATGTTTATTCCACAGGGGCACATGCAATGGTTGTAGAGATATAAGATTCATCAAAACGTTACTCCAGCAGGAAATGCAATATCTCGAGAACCTGAAGGGGCACAGATTTTATTTTTGGGGGCACATTTTAGCACACATATAAGCTCTCTGGCCATGCACAATTTTTCTCTCTCCGATCATTCGTTTAGAATTTTCCTGCTAGAAAAACGTTACCCCAGCAGGAATCGTTTTTTCCGTTTTTTTCCAAAACGACAGGGGGCACACATTTTTTATGTGGGGGCACATTTACAGCAGTTAGGGCACAAATTATACGTTTTACTCCTATAACCCTAGGAGACACTTTCTTGCTGGGGTAACGTACACACCATGGAGCATTTACAGTATCCCTGAGTACTTTATTTTGGAATTGTTGGATTATTTTAACGTTACTTCGTTTAGTACAGCCCCAAAGTTGGATGCCATATGGCCAGATTGGCATAAGAATATGCTTGTATATTATAATTTTATTATGTATTGATAGGCAGGATTTTCTTCCGAGTAACCAATACATACTTTTATAACGTAGGTCGAGTTCCTGTCTTTTCTTTTTGACGTGAGATTTCCAACGCAGTTTGGCGTCAAGAGTTATGCCAAGGTATTTGGCTGTGTTAGCATAAGGCACTTGCATGCCGTTTATATAGATTGGGTGGTAATCACAGTGTTTGTTAGTGAAGTCAATATGAATGTTTGAAGTCATTGAAACATTTAATTTAAGAGCGTAGACGAACGTTATAGAGTAATGCTAATGAACCCAAAGTTAGCTAGCCAAGGGTTTTAGTAACTGGAAGTGCCGACGAACATGATACTCCATCATTCGAGCCAAAGAACACAAGACAAGGAAGGAAGGAAGGATATACAAGGTAACGCCTTTGTATGGCAAATGGAGCTCCAATATTAAGGAGTTACATTACAACCGACTGAGGAACAAACTATTTTTTTTACATATTTTTTTGAGTCTAAAGCCTCGTGTAGCTGGAGCTTGACATAAGTTTAGTATGTAATGTCGTCCCACGTACTGAACGAATACTGACTACTAGAGTACTGACCGAGCCGCAGGTGATCAGCCGAATCCACTACGAAGATGACGGCGTGCGCGCGGCGGTAGTGGCGCTCCCAAAGCGCGCGATGCCGCGGTGCGCCCGACACGTCCCACGCGCTGAACGCCACGCCGCCACCTGCACACACGCTGTGGTCAGCACGCGGGCACTGCGACATTCGTCGGTGAGAGTACTACGCACTAGTGAAGTGCTCCTGCTGCTGGCCCACGGTGGGCGCGGCGTGGGGCACGCGCGTCTCGGGCGGGCGCAGCGCGTTGAGCAGCGTGCTCTTGCCGCTGTTGTCAAGCCCCAGCACCAGCACCGTCACCTCGGCGCGCCCGCGGCCGAGCCACACCGACAGCTTGTCCAGTAGACCCATCTCCTCGATTAACAAGTAACTGCAACAGTTATATCCCCACATCATACATAGTAGGTACTTACACCAATAAGAAACTGATTATAATGTTTTACATACTTACATTTATAAGATGAGCTTTTGGTACTTTTACCTGCAGGCGAACTTTAAGGCTAGTAACTGAAAAGGAACGGGTCCCCTTATACTGGCTTTCATAAAATTATGATAATGATAATAATCGTCTTTTTTTGATTTTAGTCCTTCGTCCTCCGTCCGTCCTTCAAATGGTTTTCCCGACTCGAAGGGACCAGTTTCAGCCAGCATTGCTAGTATTAAAATCGATACGAAATTGTCTACGGAATATTGTCAAGCGTGCATTGTGTACTAGTAACTTACCCAGTTTTTGGTTCTCAGGATCTCACATAGTTGTAGATGTTACACAATCAATGTGTGAAAACTTACTAATTACTGCACCTACCTACTTAGTAAACTCTGTACCGTAAACGCACACAACTAATAATTGGTGCAGTTCAGGGATCAATTCATTACTATTGAAGACGAGTGGAGACTGTTTGTGCGGTATCGCCGACGGTTGCCATGGCAACGCCGTACAAAACATCGCGGCCGACAAAGAAATAATTTAATGTCTTTGGCGGCCGATTAGTACCTACCGCTGTACGTACTTATTGAATATTCTGTAGTCCTCAGTTGGTGTGATGGTTCATGTAGATTATTGAAGAAATATATATATATTTTTTTTTTATTGACAATGGGCTCACTCTTGACCTCAATCCAGCCCAGAGGCAGGGATGAGATCTACGGTGGAACGAGCTTGCCCAGAAGAAGCCAATTCACTGTCGCCCTGAAGAGATTAGGGTTGTATGAACTCGGGAATGCAGACGCAGGCAGACAATTCCACTCCCTTGCTGTGCGCATTAGAAAAGATGATGAGAAGGAAAAAATTGAAAAATACTTTCTGTTGTACTTAGTATAGGTAGATACTCAACATTTCTTTCAAGATGTTCTCGAAACCGGTAATTCTTTTCTTTTTGGTAGGTAAAGAAAACAATGGTGGCCAGTTTTATTTGACATAGATACAAAAAACACTTAGGTACTTTTAGAAATTGGGGGTTCAGCACAGTATTTTTAAAACTATGCAATGCAAACATAATAAGATTTTAATATTACAATGTATACAGTAGGTAGGTATCACTTAATGTTATTGTACTGGGAGATAATTGAAGTCATGTTTCCCTTTCGCTTGTGTTGCACACTATAGTCCTACGGCACTGACCCTGGTACGCCGCATGCGCATCAAAGTCTTCTCAATTATTATTTAGACATTTATTTAGTTCTAATCACATTTTGGTAGAGATAGTTTGTTTACTGCACTCCACAGTTAGCACACTGTCACAACGCGGCGGCGGCGGACAGATGACGTCGTAGATCTCGTCGGGCGAGCGGCCGCGCGTCTCGGGCAGCGCGCGCGCCGCGAACAGCGCCAGCGCCAGCGTCAGCGCGGCCGCCAGCGCCAGCGCCGCGCTCAGCCCAGCGTAGCGCGCCACCAGCGGGAACAGCGCCACCTCCAACGCGTTGCCGGCCCACGCCGCGCCGCCGATCAGCGTCACCGCGCACCCGCGGTACTGCAACACAACACGCTACAGTCGGTGCTAGCATGACAACAGCGGATCGTCGTCACATACGAAGTACCTGTGCACCTAGTACGCGTACAGACAGCGTCACTAGGTGGTGTCGTCAAGTTTTAAAAACATTATATCGTTATTACATTGCATTTGTACCGACTGTACTAAAGAACACTTTAAAAAAATATAGTTTAAAAAATAAAAAATACGCTTATCCGATCTAATGGACTCGTCAAAACAATCCACATGAGCCCAAAGTTCCACCATCCACCTCCTGTCTCCACCATCAGATCAGCTTCAAGATACCAGATTATAGTTTTGTCATCCGAACTACATGTATAAACAGCGCTTTTTGAATTAGTTATAAGTGCGCTCCACGCAATAATTTTTAGTGCGTTTTAACAGAAAAACACGCTGTTAAAACGCACTATTCTTTAAACTACTTACATGTTTTTATTTTTAACTTTCGTGTCTAGTACATTCTTCATTAAGTTAATAAGTATCAAGTCAATGAAGTTATGACCATTACGGGCTACTAGCAAACTCGAGGGGTTTACAATCCACCTCCTGGCTCCATCATCACCGAGTGCAATATATTGGACTCGTCAAAACGAATCATATGACCCCAAACTCGAGGGTTTACTAGTAGCCCCTAAAGGGTTCCACAGGGGAGGTGGATCTCCTGACTCCATCATGAGACCCTCAACACAAAGTGCAATATGTTGGACTCATCAATAAGAATCATATGGCCCCAAACTTGAGGGGTTTACTAGCACGCACGGCTACACATCAAGCTATAAAATACCAGTATAAGCTGACTTCTGATTTTACGATAAACCTACACAATGCGAGGTCAGCTAAAACTGGAAATGTGTAGCTTGATATGTCACCGTGTCTACATCCAAAGTTTCATTTTGATACGTCAATTAGAAGTACATAAGTCAGAATTGACTTCTAAGATTTTGTTACATTGTTAGTTAGATACAAGTGAAAATTTACAAAATTTTAAATTTGAATCGGCTATAAAAAAAACTTCTGATTAGGTATTTAGTCAGTTTTCTGGGTTTATTGGAAAGTTTGAACTTTTTCATTTAAGAGTGGAACACAATATCATTCATATGACTGCCACGACTGGCTCGGCAGTACCCCATCCGATCAATCCAATTTTTCAGTACATTTTCGATTGTTTCGGCTTGAATCTCTTTAATGGCAACTTCGATTTCATGTTTCAACGCTTCAATTGTCTCTGGATGGTTTGCGTAACATTTATCCTTAATGGTTCCCCACACTCCACAGTAATCCAAAGGGCTCAAATCACAGCTCCGCGGCGACCAATTGACATCAGCATTTCGGCTGATTATTCGATTTTCAAAAACAGTGCGCAAAAGATCGATGGTTACGTTGGCCCCGTCTTGTTAAAACCAAATGTAGAGAAGTGCGAGAAATTTTCAGTTCCTGAGAACGATGATGAGTTGATGGATGTTCTTGCACATTCTGAGCCACAGCAGCAAAGTTTTCGGTCGAACGCACTGGACGAGGACACGGGTTGCTTTGTCCAATAACGATCCATTTTTACGAACTCCGTTCACAAATTGACGCACAAACTGAACTGAAGGCAGATCATATCTCGAAAATTTTCCACGTTTTCTTACAGTTTGCGTTAAAGACTAGTGAGTCTTTAACGCAAACTGTAAAAGTAGTGACTTTGGAAGTAAGTTTTAATATTTCCCAATTATGTTCGAGCGTAAGTATAGCGTCCCATTTTGCAAATGTCAAACATAAAACTAACTTCCTGTCACAAAATGAATGTCATTCTACCTTTCAAAGTTAAAGTAATCGGTACTTCAAACTTAAAACACTAGATGGCCCACCCTGTAAAAGCGTGTTAAAAAGCTACAAAAAGCGTGTCTGTTGGTGCTGTGCCTAGTTGATGAACCTGTATGTACCTGATAATGGAACATGTCGGCGAGCATGGCATAGGGCGCGGGCTGCAGGCCGGCGGAGTCCGCGAACACGGCGCCCGCCAGCGCCGCGCCCGCCCACGCGCCCCCCGCGCCTGCCGCCACCGCGCCCGCGCCCCCCAGCAGGCACAGCCCCGTGGCCCCCGCGCACCACACCATCAGCGGCTAAGGAACCGTTACATCACGTCAAAACATATCATCATCCTCCTGCCGTTATCCCAATTTATTTAGGAACGGCGCAACTTCCCGCAACATGTCTTTTTCTTCCATACTTCTCTATTAGTTGTCACCGCGGTAGTCACTCCTTTTCTAGCCATATCATCATTGATGGAAAAACATAATGTGTGCCAATACAAGCACATAAGTAAAGTATTAACCCTTACAGAATAACTCTACTGGACGTAAAATTTCCGCCGACACTCTAAAAATACATAAATTAATTTTAACAAAAATATAGTAAAAACCTTTCTGCCAACTTTCTCGACGAGGTACAAGGCTAATGCAGAAGCAACGAACTGCGCTGCACCAAGCAGCACAGCGTGGCGCGCGGGAGAGCCAAGAGCGCCAGCCGCGACCCCCGCACCGGCTGCACCGGCGTCGTCCCGCGCCAGCACAAACACGCGCTCTGCGAACTGCAGCAGCGCCAGCACGCCGCACGCCTCCTGCCCCACCACCGCCACCAGGCACAGCACGAACGCGCGCCGACGACGCACGTCGCTCACTGAGGACATTACAAATGAAAATCTAGTATTAGACATAACTGCTAGAAGTGACTATTTAGTAATCTGTGCTATTATCTATATCTATAGGTATGTACTTAATATTATAAAGAGGTAAAATGTGTTTGTTTGTTTATAATGTACTAGCTTCAGCCCGCGACTTCGTCCGCGTGGAATTATTGGGCCCCCGCCCCGTCGCATCGCGTCGCCTGCCCGCGCTATTACTTCGTTTTCGCTTACCGTTCTTTCTGACTTTTTTTTCTTTCTGCTCGGCTCCGAAGAATCGTAGCGTGACGTTAAATAGCCTATAAGCATTCCTCAGGAATTGGGCTATCAAATGCAAAAAGATTTTTTCAAATGATTCTGAAAAGTAGTTCCAGAGATTAGCGTGTTCAAACAAACAAACTCTTCAGCTTTATTATTAGTATAGATTACCTCAACTTCAGAATTACGAAGAGGACGAACGAAGTATTTATGATATTAAAAACCGGTCAAGTGCGTGTCGGGCCACGCGCAGTGTAGGGTTCCGTAGTTTTTATAACAGCCAAGTGCGGGTCGTATTCGCTGACTGATAGTTTCGTACCATGCTCTAACTAAAAGCCAAACATGACTATCTACCTAATTTGACTTCCTATACAAAGCCCCACCTGATCCGACAAATTTGCACGGAAAGCTTTAATTTTGTTTTTGAGATTTGGATAAGACTTGTTTGGTCGACTATTACTCGTAAACTTGTAAAGCCCACTTAAGTTTGATAGTTTTCCTTTAAACTTCGTTATATATAGGTACAATTGCCGTGACATTTGAATTTCTAACTACAACCTTTTAGCTGGTATAGGGGGGGGACACTTGACTCTAACGAAAATTGGTAGTTTAAAGCTTGATAAGTCACGAACGGTTTACTTAATCAAAAAACGGTCTTTCCAAACCCCTAATATTTTTGAAAGACCTATCCTACAGTATGGGAAGGACGAAAAAAAAAATTATCATCCCCACTTTACATGTAGGGGAGGTACCCTAAATAAATATTTTTTTCAAAATATTATTTTACCACTTTTTTGGCGTCATTAACGTGTATTCTCATGCCAAATTACAACTTTCTAGTACCAATAGTTTTTGAGCTAAACCGCGGACAGACAGACAGCTGTGCTGCTGGGGAGTTTGTTGCGCCACTTCTTCTTCCCAGCAATAGCACTAGGAAGTGGTGAAGGGCGGGCGTTTTTGGGGGACTGTCTTTTGTAATTTTGACGTTCAAAAAGTGCTGATTCTCAGCCTAATTTAAATAAATGACTTTTGATTTTGATTTACAGACAGACGGACATGGCGAAACTATAAGGGTTCCTTGTTGACTACGGAACCCTAAAAACCGATAGACTTCAATAGAAAGACACCCAACAGTTTTTTAACAATATTATATCGCCCAATAACCGACAACGACGGAAATTGTGAAATGATAAATCGAGACCGTCATCAATCCGCAGAAAATCTTGATCCCGCGATTCAGAAAAATAACGTGTTTGCACAACGCCATCTATAAGTAAATGGATAAAAGTCTGCACAAAGCATAATATTATGCTAGAGCGGTATGAATGAAACAGTTGCATTCGTGAATGTTTTAGCGGCATTTTGCTTTTTAGTAATTTTATGTTATTTCCGAAAATATATGACCAATTGACATACTGTAAATAGCAAATCATTATCTTTAAGATGTCCTTGTGATCATAAAATTTATTTTGATTATTATAATCATAATCATTTATTAATTTGCGAATATGGGTACATAAGAAAAGGTCTCATACAAACAATAGTGTCCATTAGCCATATCCTACCAAAAGGCATGCAAATTTACAAATACACAGGAATCTACAAAACTAGAATTTAACAATAAAATACATTATTTAAAATATCGTATGGAGAGAGAACATTATATAAATATTCAGTGACAGAGTAATATGCTTTTTTTAGTAACAGTGTTTTTATAT
The DNA here is from genome assembly GCA_949629185.1 of Apamea crenata. Taxonomy (NCBI): domain Eukaryota; kingdom Metazoa; phylum Arthropoda; class Insecta; order Lepidoptera; family Noctuidae; genus Apamea; species Apamea crenata. The sequence goes on from OX451374.1 coordinate 16,328,866, forward strand.
TGTTTTTAAATATATTTTTGTCACTTAACTCCAGAAGTGAAATTGGTAAATGGTTATATTATATGCGTGGAGCCATACAGAATATGCTTTTATTTAATAACGCTGTTTTATTGCTTGGTAGACATATATTGAATTTGTACCTTTTACTCTTTAATTTATTAAAGTAGTTTGTATTTTTCCTAACGAACATTATAATCTCTAATATATATATACATGGTAACGTAAGAATATTTAATTAAAAAAATAATGGTCTGCAGCTGTCAGTTACTTTTATACTAGTTATGGCTCGTATACATTTCTTTTGGGCTTTAAACACCGCTTCCTTATCAGTAGAATTACCCCAAAAAATAACACAATACTTTAGAATAGGTGCAACATAGCCGCTGTAGGCTGTTAGGACTGTAGAAGTACTGACCGTTCGTTTAAGTTTAAACAATGCATAAGAGAAGGTATTCAATTTAGTGCATAATGTATGGATATGTTCTTTAAAATTCAAATTATTATCTATCTTCATACCCAGAAATCTCGTAACGTCAACTTCTTGGATCTTATTATTTCGGTAGTTTATGTTCATGTTTGCTATTTTACTTACTCTACTTCTGAATGTCATGAAGTTTGTTTTGTCGAGATTAATGTGTAAATTGTTTGATGCCAACCAGTTTATAATGCTATCTAAAGTGCTATTTATCTCAGGTTCCATGTGTGACTTATTATCTCCTGTGAACACTACTGTACTATCATCAGCAAATAGGATTGTGTTGTATTTTGTCGCTTTTGGAAGGTCTTTGATGTATATTATAAAAAGAAGCGGACCCTACACACTTCCTTGTGGAACGCCAGATGCAACTTGTCTATATGATATATTCATATTGATTATTTATTTGGATGAAAATATAATTATAAAATTATATTTTCATCCAAACGTATGTCAAAAAATATTGTTTTTTTAATAAAAGAGTTAGGTATTAAAACATAAAATATGAAAGATAGAAATATAATAAATTTTTTTTAGGTACCTCCCCTACACGTAAAGTGGGGATGATTTTTTTTTATCACGTCTACCCCCTGGCTTGGGTATCGTTGGATAGGTCTTTCAAAAATATTGTGGGTTTGTGAAAACATGTTTTCGATTTAGGGATCCGTTTGTGAAATTATTAAGCTTAAAGCTTGTGCTTTTTTTTTGTTACGAGTCAAGTGTGTGTATCCTCCTGCCAGCTAAATGGTTGTTTTTGGATATGTGAAAAAATTCACGGTAGTAGAATTATATAACGAAGTTAAAAGGAAAACTATCACAGCTAAGTAGGCTTTACACTTTTAATAGTCGACCAACTTACATTTGCAGTTGCAATATAGATTGACATTGACATTTGTAGTTGAAAAGTTAAGTTTGTTCATGGGCTAAATTCATTCCAACTAAGGAACCATTCACTGCGCGTGGTCGGACACGCACTTGGCCGGTTTTTGTACATAATATTACAGGCGGGTGTGTTTATTGTCATCATTTAATGAACCAAATACAAGCAGTATTTAACCAGTATTCGAGATATTTCATTGAATTTAATGCCCGTCCTTATTTATGTGACCTTGCCGTCCAAGCGGGGTTTCAATCGAATCATGTTCACGTTTAGACTGGACAGTACTCTGTGTGACACTAATCAAGTTGCACCTGGAGGCACGCTAGTGCTTTTCGAAGCATATGGTCGTATTTTAAAACAATCATAGCTTCGGCCTGGATAATGCGTGAGAGATCAAATTCTCAGGATAAGATGTAGTCAGCAGACTTATAAAACACACTAAGTTTCATTTGCCTAGCTTTTATACTTTGAATTTTATTAATAGGTAGGTACCTAAATTACGTCGATTTCGTCACTGACTGACTGATCAATCTTTTTAATACCTAAATATTTTTAAGTTAAATTTGACAACATATCCCCAACAAAGTATTGGGGCCCTGAACTCTCACAAGAGCCTAGGGTCGTTTTAAAATACAAACAGAAAATAAACCAGTGGAGTAGATACTTGGTGGACGTTCTACATACAACGTTCGTTTTGCATACAACGGCACAGACATTGACTAACTATGCACTTTTATGTTAAAACTGAAACTACATAGGTAGTAATAAGCTTACAAGAGATTCGACATTATCACCTAATCACTAATGTGAAGGTGAACATCAATAGAAAATCCGATGTCATCCTTATTAGGATAATACAATGTTAACACAAGGCATCCATAAAAATAATGGGGCACTTAAGTTGTACTAGATAATTAGTAGGTAGGTAGCAGTTTAATGTTTAGCTCACGGTCGATAGATAATTAATGTGACGCGAACTAGGGAACTGTTATGTACGAATGAAAATATTTTAACTAACGGCGACATGATGTGTCTTGTTTATTCTTAACTTCTTGACCGGTTTTTTTTTACTTTACTATACAGTGTTTAAGTAAAGTTAAAAAAAAAACCGGTCAAGAGCGAGTCGCACTCGCGCACCGAGAGTACACCGAGGGACTGCAATGCTCTACACTTTACATAAGTACAGTGTAAATGTTTTACACAATTTTAGGTCAGCGCCATCTCTTGAACGATAGTAGAACTAATGCAACTTTTTCTTGACGACATTTTTCTGAAAAAGTGTGCTATTTAGAGACATCGTTTTCTTTTTCCTGTAATCTTTACATAAACATCTATCACATAGAATAATTTCAGATTTTTCTCTATGCAAACTTGGGAGATAAGGGACGGAACGGTATTTTTTTTTACATTTTTTATCAAAATTCGAAATCTACGCGGCCTAAAAGAAAAAATGTTTGAGAATGTGCAAACAGCGCTCTTTCATATGATACCCCACATGCCCTAGTAGCCCCACTGCGAATTTTTAAGACGGCTTTTCAGTCCATGTTGCAAAAAAAAAATATACCTATATATTTCTTTCTCTTTTGCAAAATAGTTGGGCAAACGTCATCTAAAACTATTCCAAACAAGTTGATAGCATTAGTAGTTTTTGAAATATCCAGCTATGAAAGGCGGACAGACAGACTGAGTCGCACCATAAGGGTTCCTTGCAGTCCAGATGCTGTCCACAAGATAAAATTCTTGTTATGTAACCGCACTAGCTATCACTACCAAATAATACATAGCCTAGTATACTCACACATGTCCTTCGCCAGTGTGAGCGGCGACTGCAGCTGGTCGTCTGGCGGTGGCAGCGCGCGCAGCTCGGCGTGCAGCGTGGTGTCCTCCCGACCCACGCCGCGCAGCCACGCCAGCGACGCCCGTGCCTCCTGCAAGAAACAAAGAAAGAAATATTTATAAAGCACAGATATAAAAGGCACAAAACATATTCTGCAAAAATAAAACAACTAAAAAGTGTAAAGTGCGTTGTGATATTGTGTGCCTGACGCTGGTTTTCAACAGGACTCGGTAAGGTGTCGGATGTAAATCAGTTATAAATACTGCAATGTAGGTATGCATACTTCAATAAAATAAAAATAAATAAGTGTAGGAAAATAATAATAACGAATAGGTACATAATTAGTGTGATATTAAATCATCTGCAATGTACGATTGTGTGGCGATTTATTTATACTTTAAGCAACAGGAACTTAGTTTTGACTAACTGTTTACGTGAAATAGAACTCAAATATACACCAGTGAACTATCTACTGGTGTAAAGAATCTATGGGCAGTACCCGTAGAGAACATGATGTGACCACTGGGTCAAGGACATGCTGCATGCGTCAGCAGTAGGTATCACCAGCGCTAATTACTCACGTCAAGCTTCCCTTGCGCGGCGAGGAATGGCGGCGACTCCGGCACGAACAGGAAGAGCACGCAGTGTGCCGCCGATAACGCCAGGCAGCTCCACAGCACCGTCCTGCAATATCATCACAGTCACTGTGAGCTCCTGATAGATGAACTTATACAGTGTCACCCCACATGCCATCGCTCTCAGAACTTAGCTCTGATAAGGCAGTTTAAATATAAGTGTAAGTGTAGAGCTTCATAACATCGCGCTTCCCCGGAGGCTTAGGACTGTTGAGTACACTCACATGTGACGAACGAGTGCGAACGTATCGCGATCCTGAGCCTGTGAGCCTGTAGATCTTAGTTTTTATGAAAGCACCTTAAGTTCCTATAACTGCGTGTCGTATGTTATAAATATAATGTACGTTACCTGTGCGGCACGTGCGCGTCGGCGGCGAGGTACATGAGCAGCACGCCGAGGTTGTTGGCCAGCACGAGCGCCGACACCGCCGCACCCCGCACTCCCGCCTCGCACATCTGGACACAACATTAATTAACATCAGCCATCTGTTCTGCACGGACTTGGTGACTAGCAATCATTATGATCTGAAGGTTCATCACGTCAATGCCGTCTGTCGCTATGAACCAGCGCTGAAGCTCTGTCTCGCATTATGCTGTGCGAAGGCCATTTTGCGTGAATGTGACACATATTTCCCCCCCAACTTGTTTTTATTGGAACGAAGTTCTCTTACGGAGCTTCCGGTAGGAGTAAAATGGGAGAAATCTCCACGTACCAAAAAAGTGTTATGCCTCCATGCCTCGTTCCATTTAGGTAATAAAAAGACACACAGAGAGAGAGATAGCTTACATGGTTTTCGAGGGTCCTGAAACCAATAGTGACTTAGTGAGGTCAAAATGAAAATCCAAGAGAGCGGCTGCAATTTTTTTTAATTTTTCGTCTTGGATGTCGTTTTCATGGTTTTCGAGGGTGCTGAAGCCTAAAGTGAGGTCAAAATGAAAATCCAAGATGGCAGCTGCAAATATTTTCAAATGGTTCGTCATAGGTGCCGCTTTCATGGTTTTCGAGGGTGCTGAAGCCGATAGTGAGGTCAAAATGAAAATACAAGGTAGCGGCTAAAATTTTTTTAACTTTTTCGTCATGTGTTTTATTGTCATGGTTTTAGAGGGTGCCGAAGCCAAAATGATGGCGGCTGTAAAAAAAAAAAAATCGAAAATGTTCTACAAATTTTCGTCATTTTAAAGTTATCGCAGCCGCCATCTTGGATTTTTATTTTGAACTTCGTTCCTGCCGCGGTTCCTCCAACCACACGCGTTTTTTTTTTTGTGTGTTTTCTTTTCGTCTTATTTAGCGCAAATAATTAATGTAGGTATATTCTTTTTTCTTTACCTCTCTGGCGAGCAGAGGCGCGAGGCTCCAGGCGCCGGCGCCGCCCAGCCCAGCGCACGCACGCGCCGCCACCACCCACCAGCCGCCGCCGCACAGCTTCAGCGACCAGCACACCTGCACGCAGCCAAAGAATAAAATGAAAGCATCGTCCCACGCACTGAATAGATTGAATGTACTGCAAGAGTTACCACGAAGGCGGCGGAGGTAGCGACGACAGCGAACTTCCTGCCAGCGGCAAGTGCGCGCGCGCAAAGCGGCACGCCCAGCAGCGACGCCACGAACGTGGTTGCGGCGGCGCCCACCACGTGCGCCTCGCCCCCCCGCGCCCCCCTCACCTTCCTCGCCCCCCTCGCCGCTCGCCAGCGACACCCAGCCCATCGCAAGACCGAAAGATATCGTCGGCACGTTTACTGCAAGCAAATGAAGTGGTTATACTTCGACTTTTAATTTATTGTATTCAGTAACCTGACAGTTCAAAGAAAAATAATTTTACCATACTAAAACTAATAGTGTTGGGGTAGTGAACGATTTTGGGTAAAGAACTAATGATAAAAATGGTTTAATTTAAATAAAACTTTAAATATTCGTAATATTATATTTTCGTAGTTCGTGGAATATTCGAATATTCGTAAAATTTAAACAGTTCCCGAGATGTTCTGGAAGAAAAAACATTCAGGAGTGGCTGAATAATAATAATAATCAATTCATTGTAACTAAGTTGTACATACTACTGAGAAAAAAAATATAAGTATAACAAATTCTACAATTTTTAATAGTGTACATAATTATCGTGTTTTTAAGACAAGTTATTAAATTTTAAATTTAAAGTTTGGATTTAAGTACATTATTTAAGTTCATTCAATTTCGTTCATTCTTGCACCACCTCACTATCTTGTTTTTGTCAAAATCTGGTAACTCTTCAACTGTCAAAGCTACGGAATACAATTAAAAGTCGAAGTTTAGTCAATAAATTTCATTGAATTGAATGCATAACATTATTCGTTCTTGGTGTGCCATGGATGAGGCTCAAAATTAAGACATATCTTTTGATTGCATTGACTTAGAATTTAGGTTTTTTCACTGCTTCAAGGGATTGCAGCCTTGAGTCAACTTGATAACTCCTCGCATTCCTGAGTCAAAGGGTCTTGACAGACGGACAGACACACGGACAACGAAGAATCTTATAAGGATTCCGTTTTTCCTTTTGAGGTACGGAACCCTAAAAACTCTTTTCAAAAATAAAAAACTACCAAGTGAAAAATAAGTAATTTTTCACTTTGTTGAGTTTTTTTTTTGAAGTCGGTTGATTTTTACTTAATAAATTTTTCATTAAATATTTTTATAATACGTCAGTAATTGCATCTTGTTTGGAACGATCATTGACATTAACGACCATCTGAGACCACCTGGTTTTACCAATGGGTGTCTGCACACCCACATCTCGTTAGTGGAAGCTCTTTAGCTGCCTAAAGAGCTTCCACTCGAGATGTGGGTACTCCGTACTCCCGTACGAAGGTGTCTGACTCTGAACGTGTTAGCCACATTCTGCGGGTGATAAACATTACATTATGTTAAAATATAACGTGTTTCTTATTATTTACAAAAAAAAATATTAACTGCAGCATTGGTTCCTGCCTACCCCCATAGAAAGGAGACGTGACTTTATGTACGAGTATGTATGCGGCCGCACTCCCACGCGCCATGCGCCAGTAGGTCATGGACTCATGACACGAATGTCACCATCAGCGGGCAACTCCACCAAAGAACTAAAAGAAGATACCGTTCATTATACGAAGAACTTCGAAAGTTCGAACTAAGCAAAAAGTATTAATATGTTTATATTGCTATATACAACATAATATTTATCTAGTGGTTTGCTTTTTAGCATCGATTGCAACAATATTAATCATGTGGGTACCTAAATAGCAGTATTATTTTACCTTTTGTTCTGGAAATATAATACCTAGTTGTATTATATTCCGCGACTTCGTCTGCGATCCAGGAAGAAAAGTAGCCAGATGTCCTTACCCAGTATATGGTCTATCTGTGTGCCAAATTTTATCCATATCCTTTTTTTGTTTCCGAGTCTCCTAACATTTCTGTAATGTTTTGTCGGAGCCTTGTGCCGAAGCTCTGTTCTACTGATACGAATAAGGTTTCAGAAACACGTACCCGCCTCATGTCTCGCAACCCCTTATTGGCCAACAGGTGAAATTTTTAAATAAATAAATAAAATAAAATAAATGTTTATTTGCACCTTCAAAGCTAACTAGAAACAGTATTACAATAAAATAGGCCAAAAGGTAGTTACATTATTTTACATGTAAAAGTTGCTACTAATACCTAAGCTAAGATAACTTAATATCTTGTGATATAGGTATCAGCGCCCAACCTCATTTGCATTCACATAATATTAAATATTCCTTAGAGCCATAAAGCTTAATATTACAATTATAGTTTTATAATTTAAATTCGCGTTTTACAATTTGAACAAGAAAAGGAGCATTCTAGGTACAAAATAAATCAAGTGAAAAGTTATTTTATGAAAAAATATTTTGAGAGCCAAATAAAAAATAATAAAATAAAATAAAAACATTATGAATACCATGCAAGAAGAAAAAAAAAAAAATAGAAAACATATTAACAACTAGCTTCTGCCCGCGGCTTCGCCCGCGTGAATGTCGGAAAGGATAAGAAGTATGTCCTTCCCCAGGATGCCATCTATCTCTTTGGCATCTGCTGGCAGGCAATTTTATCGAAATCCATTCAGTGATTTAGGCGTGAAAATTTAACATACCTACAGACAGAATATATAATTTTATATAGTACCTATAGCTGTTGCCCGCGACTTCGTCCACGTTTCCGCCGTTTTTCGTAAAAAAAGTAGCCTATGTCCTTCCTCACGGTTCAGTGGTTTTGATGTAACAGACAGATTAACTTTCGTATTTTATTATGGAAATATAATATGTCAATCTACAATACTGTTGAAAAATATCGCAATACGGAACCGCACAATATTATTGTTAATAGCTGTGCCCGCGACTCCGTCAGCGTGTAACTCCTTGTGTGTTATTAAGTTAATGTATTGGTAATATTGTTTAGATCACGTTCACATGAGGCTTAAGTACCTATAGAAGGGGTAGCGGGATCGTCCGAAAGGGTTACCGCTGCCCTGGAACATAAAGGGCTAAGGAAGGAACACGGGTGGGTTTTAGTCAGTAAGAGTCTGACACTCCCTTCCGCTCCACCCAGAGCTGGAGGGGTCATTTGATGATTTCCCATCCAGAAAAAAAAAAAATGTACCTATAGAACGAAAATACTTCAGATTTTCGTTCTATAGGTACATTTTTTTTTTTTAGATATAAGATATAAGATGTGGTTGGGATTGCACAACATAACTCAGGCGTCAGAATAAGTTTTCCTTGGTGTAGTTGTGGATAGGTACCTTCACCAATCTTTAATAATGTATCAGAAAATTGACGATCATCCGGGTTATCTCCAGTTCTCACTCGCATGTTTATAGTCAAATGCACCGACTGTAGGTATATCACGCCACAAATAGGAGCTTTTCAGGCAAGCCCTAACCTCATCAGCTCGGGTTCCCCGTGGTATTACCGGTAAGGTCTGTCGGAAATCACCACAAAATAAAACCGTGATGCCGCCCATTGGTCGATCATTTTGTCTTATATCCCTTAAAGTTCTGTCTACCGCTTCTACTCCTTTTCGATGCGCCATCGTACATTCATCCCATATGATTAAATTACACTCACGTAATACCTTAGCTTTGTCGCTATTTCTTAAATACTACAGGTTGGACTTTCCGTGCGATCTAAATCAATTGGTATTTTAAACATAGTGTGAGCAGTTTTACCTCCTGGTAGCAATGTTGCAGCTATACCTGATGAAGCTACGGCAAGAGCAATTTTACGCTGATTTCGAACATAAGCTAATATGAATTTAGTCAAAAAGGTTTTCCCAGTTCCTCCAGGTGCATCTAAAAACCATATTGTTCCCAAATTATTCTGAACACTCTCGCACACGCGATCATAGACTGAACGTTGTTCTGCAGTCATCATTGGGACAGCGTGATTCAGTATTCACGCGCGATGGCTTATTATTAGCGTATTTCATGTATAACTTTGGTGTTTCTATACCGATTTCTATGATTCTTTTTTATGGAATAGTTAATAATGTTAACTTTTTTAATTAAGAATGACTGAGAGTGTTATAAATGTAAGAGTAGACAAATATAATCAGAAAGCTTCGAACTGCTAAGCTATCGGGAGTTACACGTGTTATTGTGAGTCAACCATAAAAGATAGACATATGCTGTCGTGGGATATTTTTTATATAATTTTAAGGAGAACATTTCCGTCATACATGATTTCTGTGTAGCTTTAACCATTAAGGTTGCACACGCGACGGAAGCGTAAAAAATGGAGTAACTTCTCCCGTTTTCCCAACATTTCCCTTCACTGCTCTGCTCCTATTGATTGTAGCGTGATGAAAAGTATACTATAACCAGCTCAGGAGTATGAAAAATAATTGTACCAAGTTTCATTAAAATCCGTCGAGTAGTTTTTGTTTCTATAACGGTTATACAGACAGACAGACAGACAGACAGACAGACAGACAGACAGACAAAAATTTTACTGATTGCATTTTTGGTATCAGTATCGATCCCTAATCACCCCCTGATAGTTATTTTGGAAATATATTTCATGTACAGAATTGACCTCTCTACAGATTTATTATAAGTATAGATTATAATTGATGTAAGTACATCACACTAACAAGACATTATTTAAGAGCAAGAAAATAATGAAGGTATGATTGCGATTGTGTGTTGTGTTGTGTGTGTGGGTGGGGTGTGTTAGGGTATGTATGTGTGTGTGAGTGGAGGTGGATTTGAGTGCGGGGGTGAGGGTAAAGATCGTGTGTTGTGTGTATGTGAGTGAGGTTTGCCCAGCATCTCGTGCTTTGATAGCATCAAAAAACACGATATGGTGGACAGTTCCGCTTTATATCAGGTTTGATGCTGACCTTATATTGTACCAACAAATTTTACTTTTTCATAGTCAGAATGTATGCCTACCAAAGACCCCTCAGAGCAACATATAGCGCAATGAGCCAGGCGGTGCGTGCTGACTTGTTGTAGCTGATCAATGAGCCAGGCGGTGCGTGCTGACTTGTTGTAGCTGATCAATGAGCCAGGCGGTGCGTGCTGACTTGTTGTAGCTGATCAATGAGCCAGGCGGTGCGTGCTGACTTGTTGTAGCTGATCAATGCTCATGGTCTCTCCGAGCTAGAAAAGTGTAGCCGCTGCAATTAGCAGTGGTAGGTACCGTAACTACTTAGCATTGATTGATAGATGACGTCTCGCTGTTAGATCAAAGAAAAGTTTATTATATGTCAAGACTAGGTTTGCCTGTGTGTGGTGAGGCAACGAGGTATACATTGCACACAGACATTGACACACTAATGATGGTAAGCAAACACGCCGCCAGCGCCGGTGTACCTAGTGGCGCTCGAGCTTGTCGGCTATTTACAAAATTTTGCATATTATTATTATTCTCTATTTATATCTAATGCTGATCACAACAGAAGCGGTTGACCTTCCGGTTGGTGATCTGGGACGCACTTAATAATAATGTTCATCGCATCTTACGTTTGGTTTAGGTATCTCACGTCATTGGGATTTTGTTAATTAATTACTGTTATGAAGAACAACAGCCGATTAAAGTGTTTTTCCATTGGGTTTTTTCCAATAGGAACTTCACCGTGGAAGCGCGGAGTCCGGATTCATGCAAGCTTGACGGCAATAGATGTTCCCCTATTACTTACGACTTGAACATGATCATACCTACTCATACAAGAAAATGTGTGAAGTGTTTAATACACATATATATACACACCTGTACCTTACACTCTGGGGAGTACACAGGCGTTAAAATGTTATGTTATGTTATGACATAATATGAAAATAAGAGCGGTAGCTAAGCACTAGTTGATGGTCATTCGTTCGACTGCTCATTTCACGTTTCAACTAACTAGCTCGTTATGTTTCATCACGCATGCACTACTTTTATGAAGCACTTTCACGTTTCATGCGACGAAAAAGATGGTCAGTCTTTTTATGTTTTCGGGGGAAATCTTCATAAATGAGGCGCCCGGCTTCCGGGGTAGATACGACTGTGGGATCAATTTGTGACCTCACCAAATTCACCGGTCAGCAGGAAAGGGGTCTCTTGACAAGAGACCAGAACCTCCCCTGAGCAATCCCTGGGTCTATATACTAACTAACTTAGCTGCATCCACCGCTGCCTTAATCTCTAATGAGTTGGAAAACAGTGGGCATTCATTAACTTAACTAATCAATATATTGCTTACTCAGGCTTCACTTACTCAGTGTGACCATAAGGGTCTGTCGCACATAGGCGCGCACGCGGCTCGCGCCCGCGCCCGCTCCCGCCGCCGCCGCCGCCTTCACCGTCATTTTACACACAGTACACTACTTCGCACGAGTCTGTCCACTTGCACATGTGTACCGCTATTGTACTTGCGATGAGAAGAAGCTGTCGATCATAGAGACCATGAAGGTCAGTAACTCGTCTAATGCCAAATTACTCCAATCAATGAATATGTGACACTATCGCGATTCGCGCGATACGGTGGCCTGCGTACGCACAGTCTCGATTTTCCAAACTCCAATAAAATGAGCGCGGTCGAGCCGGAGTCACGCCGCGTGTTGGCAAGTTTGTGCGAACTGTGCGCGCTCGGAGCAAGCACGGTTTAATAAAGCACGCTTGAGATGCGCCCTGCGAACAAAAAGGTACAAGCGCCACACCTCAGAACAAGTTACTCATAAGAGATAATACATGCTTTTGTACAGAAGACTTTACTAATGTTAACATCCGCATTGAATCAAATCTTTCAACTGCTGACACACGAAATCAGAAGGGATGTTAAAGACATTAGGGAACAGTTCAATGACACAGAACTGTACAAATTGAGTAGAATAGGTAATACTCGTAGCTATACCAAGTATAGTCTAAGTCTCTGCGTGTGACTGTGGTAATCGATAGCCGACTTTTTTGTCAAATTATGTTTCAAAAACCGGGCATAGGCATCTAATGGTACCTTTCAATACCCGTGTGTACCTGTACAAATACAGATACCGCGCTCAAGTCACCGCATGATCCTTTAGATATTCCTAAATAATTACATCACTAATTCTAATAAAACGTTATAATTTTTAGTCATATAATTTATCATAAACTTAAAACATAAGCTCCATGTGCAGCGCTTGACGCTGCACATGGAGCTCGTCGCACACCGCGGCATCGGCACAATGCCCGGAAATAAATTTATACAGGTGCCAATGAACATAATTATTCTATGTTCGAACCTTCGCAGCCATCGGTGCCAGCGGTGATCGTGCCTTCAGCAAGCAACGTGGCTCCTGATACGGACTCGGCGAATTTACTCAAATGCATTATTCGGTTGATTCAAGAAACATAATAATAATAAATATTAGTATTCATGTTCGGTACGTAAATAGATACTCAAACAAAATATTAATGAAGTAAGTTCATGTTATTGTAAGATTGTGACATGAATTCAATTCCTGAACTCACCTTTGTCCAGAGTTAAGTAGGTGTTTAACTAACTGATAACATGAATGAGTGGCTGGAGGCAGACACGGCATGGCAATGAACCACCCGCTCCTTCCGGTTGTGCAAGTGCTCCCCGGGCATGGGTACTTCGGGATACATACACACCCGGTAGCTCCATTTGAGCAACTGCCTGAAACGGTGTGCATTGAAGTATAGCACAACCTGGGTAGTGATGCTGTTCAGTGCCGTGACCTATCCGGCCATCGTACAGTGCAGTGTGTGGGTAAACAGAAAATGACAGATTCATCACGTTACAAGGTTTCATAGTGATTTCGTTAGTTCCCATTATGCCACCGGGCCAAATAAACTTACTGCACTAAGTCAATAACTTATAGATTTTTGAAGTGAAAACTTCTTTAGCGGCGTTGTGCACTTTTTTGTGATGGGTAAAAAATGTTAAACTCGGGTTAGGACCTCAGGACACGTGACCTGATCGAAAATTCGTAAGACGGAGCTCGCGTCAGGACAGGACACGTGACCTGATCGAAAATTCGTAAGACGGAGGGAGAGTAGACCGCATTCCAAAATATCAAAAATGCACAACGTTAATATTCAAGTTTTCACTTCTGCCGGCACTCCCGTAGTGCAACCCGTTTTTTTTTTTAACACGCCTACAAAATAATTATGACTGAAACATGCAGGCTGCATGTTTCAGTCATCATTATTTTGTAGGCGTATTGCAACAAGGCACTATGTAGAATTACTGAAGTCCAGGATGAGAAATGTTTAATTGGTCTTCTAAAAACTTATTGACCTTTTAATGATATTTATACGCTTTTTAAAATAAAAAAGCTCCTTAAAACTTTATGATCTTCTTGCTACGCTTGTGTTAATAAATGAGTCTCTTTAACACGCTTTTAATAGCTTCACTTGTAACTAACTAACAAATAATGTCTCTTTAACACGCTTTTATTAGCTTCACTTGTAACTAACTAACAAATAATGTTATAAAATCTTTGAAGTCAATTTTAACCTACTTATAATGGTCGTATCGAAACGAAACGTTGTATGTATATGTAGTTCGGATGACAAAATTTTGTATCTTGAAGCTGATCTGATGATGGAGACAGGAGGTGGATAGTGGAACTTTGGGCTCATGTGGTTTGTTTTGACGAGTCCATTAGATTGGATAAGCGTGTTTTTAGGGTTCCGCACCTCCGGGGCTCGCCACAATAGTGGTGGTAAGGCCTGTTATGGAAGAATGGCTGGAGAGGCAGCATGGTGCCCTCAGTTTCCGGCTGACGCAGGTGCTGGACACGGGTGTTTCGGGAAATACCTACGTCGCGTAGGTCGGGACCGGACGCCCGCTTGTCATCACTGTGTGGACTGCCACGAGGACACGCCGCAACATTCGCTGGAGGAGTGCTCAGCTTAGTCCCAACAGCGCCGTGCCCACGTCGTGACACTTTGTGCGGGTGATCTCTCACTTCCGGCCGTGGTTCAGTCCATGGTCGGAAGCGAAAACGCGTGGTATGCTGTGGCCTCTTTTTGCGAGGAGGATTTATTTATTTAACATGATGTGATGCATGCAAAGGAGGCGGCGGAGACGGAGAGAGAGCATACCTCTCATTCCACCCGCACCAGAAGAGCAGCCGGGCGTCGAAGGGCGCATAAAGATCTCCGGCCACCATAAGAAGGAGCCTGCGGGTGGCAAAATTGGGGCCTGTCGTCGCTCGAGCAGCCAGGCTCAAAGACGTGACACGCAATACCTAAGCGTGCCTTAATGAAAGGACGTGCGGTCGTGGGATCGTGCCGGTGATGGGCTGATACCAGTCGGGGGTGCGGCGAATGTATAACAAATGTGTCCCGGGCCCCCGACTCATGGTACTAGAAGCCTAGAAGGAACAGTAGGGTTTTAGTTGGTAGGAGTCCGACATAACCCTCCGTTCTTCTCAGAAGGAGTATCCATGAGGATTTCCCCACATAAAAAAAATTGTTCCGTACCACAAAGAGAAAAACGGAACCCATAAAAGATCACTTCGTTGTCCGTCTGTCAAACAAACTTCTAAGTTAACGCAATCAAAAGATTCCGTTTATGCCGCATATTTTCACACTCGCAAGGGTATTGAAACCTATAAGTGTACTTCTCGTTGACCTAGAATCATGCAAGAAGCAATGTCGTGTAACAGGAGTAAAGGAAAAAACCGAAAACAGTAAATTTGTACCTAGTTCTATCAAGAGTCCGACTCGCACTTGACCTTTTTTTTCTTTTTTTAAACTACATAATTATAACTTTTTTATATTCTGGCCTTTTCTCAAAGTTGGCCTCAATGACTAACAGCCGGTATGACCCTCCGGAATTATGTAATGATTGGTTTGATACCCGCATTCTGTTGTAGATAGTAGAGTACATCACACTTCCCTGTTGCTATCAGTCAGTACCGTTCTTATCAACACACATGAACATCAAAGATCTAATATAATGAGGAAACAGGTAAACGTATATTCACCGCATGAGCAATAGTAAGTTGCGTGGTGGTAATTTCACGAGATCATCGGAGCTCGTGCCGCGCATGCGGTAACTGTAGGTACTCGTACTACTCGTATTCTCTGACTGCCGCGCGCGCTCGGAATACTAACTACCTAATGCTGTCGCGGCACTCGGCTTGGTCAGCGTGTACAGCCACCAGCGTGCTCTCAATGTGCAACTAAAACTAACTAGAAATGTCAACGACACCACGAATCAGAAACATCCTCTCCGGCGTCCACCCGACAAATTATTTGCATAGAAAATATACACCAAAAGAAATAGACAAGTACATTGTGAAGACATTTACTACGAGTATAAGTTTAAAGTAGTTGTATTTTATTATAAGTCTAAACGCGAAGACTTGTAATTGGCTTTCTGTCGACTATTGTTTCCTTTTTGTTGTTTGTTTTTTTTAGCTGTAGTCTCCCATGCTGTAATAAATAAGTACCTGAGTAAGTAAGACTTACAGAGTGAGTTCTACAACGATAGCCTGTACAGCTGCTTGCTCGACGGAGATGCTAACTTCTCATCTACCTTGTACCTTCAAACCACCCAACCAATCAACCACCAACCCAACCAACCAACCAACCCAAACACCAACCAAACAACGTATGATCCACAATAAATTATTTTGAATTTCAATCTTTACTGCGCCGATTCTGCACAATAGTTTAAGAATGTAGACCTCTTCGTATTAACCCACGTCTGCTCATCCATTCCGGACTTATGCGGTTATTCCATCCTTTGAGAATGAGAAACATGTACGCTGAAATCTAGCCTCATCTAGTTAAACTTCAATGTAAGGACGTGCTACATGCTGTGACCGTGAAGACGAAGGGTGCGAAGACTCGAGTGTTTCCCGGCATGAGGAAGATGGCCGGACTCCGATCGTCTTACCTGTTACAACATACCTACTTATAGCACACACGATACTGGTGTAATAATTATTACAAAATAAAGGCGCGGCTGTAGCTGTTCGCTCAAGGGGGAAAATATTTCTCTAGTGAGGGGAAGGATTTTTCAAGCCATGAAAACCCTTCGGCATTTATCTGTCTTAGTATACCTAATATAACAAGAGTGAAAGTACAGGTTGAAACTATTTTACAATGTTAGTTTAGCGTTTTGACTCAGTTCTCTCAGTGTATCCACCACGCGTGTGTATGTGCTCAATCATGGGACTATTATCGCCATCGACCTTACCCTTTTCCCACCCACCTTGGTTTCGTCTCGGCCTATAAAGAAAGAAAATATTGTAAAGTTGTTTATTCTGCTAAAATAACTAACCGCATTTAGAAAACCAGTATTTTACATGAAGCAACTGGCTATGCAACCTCCACAACTTTTTCGGGGCACGGATGGGTCTCGGTATGAAGTTGATGTTCACTGGCTACCCATTCATGGACCATTCTCGCCAAGCGTAACTGATCGTCCCGTGCGTTGTTATTGGAACGAAGTAAAATGGGAGAAATCGTTATGTAACGAATAATAATTATGTTCTGGTGTATACAAAAAAGGAGGGCAAAAACTTATAGGGTGTCAAAAAATTCGTACGCATCGTTGACTACAGGGAAAGTGCCCAAAAGGCTAATCAGCATCGCCATACAATGTAGCAATTTGCTTCATTGTATGGCGATGCTGATTCTTTGGACAAACAATAGGCCAGCTCTCTGGTCTGGATTTTCCAGTCGCCTGAACGTTTTTCTTAATCCGGCTGATAAGTCAGACAATTAATAAGGTGGTTTTAGTGAACATCGAATAAACTTATCAGGGCTTTGTAAACGTGTTTTTAGGGTTCCGAAGTTTATGCAAAGATTACAGGAAAAATAAAACGATGTCTCTAAATAGCACCCTTTTTCAGAAAGCATCAACAAAAATAACAAAAAAAAAAATAATTAAAAATTACATTAGTTCCACTATCGGTCAAGAGATGGCGCTGACCTAAAATTGCAATATTCTACACTGTACGTAAAGTAACACATCCAAAATATGTATATAATATGATGGTACGGAACCCTCGGTGCGTGAGTCCATTTGGCTCATGACCGGTTTTTTTTTGCTTCATCATAATTACTACACGGCGTAGACCAAGATTTAAGAACTGTTAAAGATAGAAATGGGAGAGAAAAGCCAGAAATAGTCCCCACCGCGGCTGTAGTGTTACATGATGGTGATAATTTCTACAGCAGTTCTTTGATTTATGTACAGATATTGTACAGACTTAATCAGTGTCGAGACCTAGTTATGTACAGATATTGAACAGACTGAACCAGTCTCGACACCTAGGTTATGTACAGATATTGTACAGACTGAACCAGTGTCGACACATAGTTATGTACAGATATTGTACAGACTGAACCAGTGTCGACACTAAGTTATAAATGTTCTAGAGGTGCCTCAGGTGATTGATTTTGGTTTTTCCAAATTGAATGCACGAAAGAAAAACTGAGGCTCAAAAATTACAGTGTATTAGTCAAGGAATTGTATTTTTTTAAGCTCACGTACCTTTTCAGTGTAATTCAAATATTACTGATGTAATTATATATAAAAAACAGCCTATAATGTTCCCACTGCTGGGACACAGGCTCTATGAGAGGGAGTGGGCTGTAATCCACCACGCAGGTCCCACCCAGTGCGGGTTGGTTGGTCGATGTCACATGTGTTCGAATTTTTAGTTCTAAGACATACCGGTTTCCTCACAATGTTTTCCTTCACCGTTTTGAGAGCAGTGGTGATGAAATTAAATAAGTCGGGGCCAATACCACAGGGCCACCACAGCTCTCAATACCACAGGGCCACCACAGCTCTCAATACCGCAGGGCCACCACAGCTCTCAATACCACAGGGCCACCACAGCTCTCAATTAAATCGTTCATTTGAATTCATATTCCCAAGAACTGAACAGTCGGTCAAATTAAATAAGTTCAGATAAAAGGGGTAACCCGTTATGGTTAATCACTGAGATTATGTCATGGTCAAAACCTAGTATCTACCTTATTTTTTCGTGGGCAAATCCTCATGGAGGCCGCCTGGGGAGAACTGAGCTACGTGCGGCTGACGTCATCTAGGCGACGAGAGCTACGAGTGCTACACGTGCTACGACCGACCTATCTGCTACGAACGCCCTAGCTACGAGTGCTACGACTCATCGGCTACGCGGTTCGCCCGGTATTGAGTACAATATTTATTATAAAATTGCAAATCGTTTCTCGTCAGTTGGTTCCCTTGTTTACAATTATATCTACAAAAGATGTCTTTAGTAAAGCAAACTTCGCCAAGAACCCCGCAAACCAAATCAGAATCGGACATAGCCACTGCTGTTCTCCAAATTGATTATATAAAAAAATATATATATAGGAACAAACGTCCACGTGAGGATAACTCGCCACAAAGCGAGACACGGTTGACCTCGATAAATTTACAAGAAAAACTGGATGCCTGGATAACAGAGCAAGACGGCAGTATGTCCAAATTTTTGGCAGAACAGACTTCTATTATGTCCAAATTGGCTTCCGATATTGGTGATTAAGGCACAAAACGTCCAGATACAGTCTTCCAATGCGGAGTTTCATAAATAAAATAATGATCCAGTCTATCGGCTTCATGAACAATAAATTTGAAAACATGAAGAAGGAGGTTGAAGACTTAAGAAAAGAACGCCAGGATCAACATAAATATATTCAAAGTTTAGAACAAAAGATTTCAGATCTTCAACGAATGTCTCGAGGGTCGGGCATTGAACTTCGTAATATACCGCTGGAAAGTTCAGAAAATATAGATAGTCTGACCAAAACTGTATGCACCACCGACGAACTTGTTGGATTACGCATAGCGGAATCTGATTTCCGCGACATACACCGTCTAGCAGGAAAGACAACCACCTCAAATACCCCGCGTCCCATATTAGCTGAATTCACCACAGTAAAAACGAAGCAAGCACTTATGTCAGCTGTCCGCTCGTATAACAAAGGAAAGGGGAAAGAGAGAAAGAGAAATAAGCTAAACACGAGACTTCTTGGAATGCCAGGAGAACGGAAACCAGTATACATCGAAGAACAGCTCTCCGCTAGTAACAAGAAACTATTCTATCAAGCTCGAGAATTCGCTAGACAAAACTCTTACAAATACTGCTGGACTTCAAATGGTAACATTTTCTTATGCAAAGCTGAAGGTGACAAACAACAATTAATAAACTCCGAAAAATGTCTCCAAGTTCCCGACAGTAATAACCTGTGACTATCCATGCTTAGTTATGCAACGGGTACATATTTGAACGTCGAAAATTAAAATACCTACGGGTAAAATGTCAATGTTCAAAACATCAAATAACAATTGTATCGAAATAATCGATTGTATCGAAATATCGAAAATGGTTATACATAAGCTTAAATTGTTTAAGATTGAAATGCCGAGTGATTAAAATGTCGAATGTTTAAAATGTTTGGTTTTACATTCAAAAATATGTTTCTGGCGTTGTGTGGTCACAATTCTAACTTAACCTAACCTAGCTGTTTCGATGTAAAAAAAATATATGCGTGTTACGCATGCGGGTACAGAAACATATTTTTGAAAGTAAAACTAAACATTTTAAACATTCGATATTTTAATCACTCATCGGCATTTCAATCTTAGACATTTTGGGGCTTATTCATAAACGATGACTAAAGTTAAGTAACGTTTAAACGTCAAAAATGTATGGTTAAACAGTCGCTAATCACTGCTTAACTTTAAGCAACGTTTATGAATAAAGGGGTTTAAGCTTAGGTAATAACCACTTTCGATATTTCGATACAATCGATATACCTATCGAATCGATATGTTTTAAACATTGACATTTTACCCGTAGGTATTTTAATTTTCGACGTTCAAATATGAACCCTATGCAACACCTTTATCCTCTTTGTACAGTATGTAACAAAAACCCTGTTGTTCCAAGTAGGGACGTTTTCAGAATCGATATCCGATGATAATTACGTAAGTCAATTAAAAAAATATTCAAGAAAAAAAAATCAAAATAAATATTTTATAATAAATATTTGAAAAGTAACACTGATTGCTCACCCCTGCAAAGAGAAATAGGTAGCAACCGGTCGCTTTGTCGCCGCCCGCCGCGCCGCACACTACCATACTGCACTAAGGTCATGAACTCGTCACGTGTCGTTCACATCACTCAGCTGTTTGACTGATAGATAACACTTTGGGAACGTTAGTTTGAATTTTTCAAAAAGTTGGTTATCAAGTTTGACGATTGATAATTACAATAAACACATAACCAGGCCTCCGTCACTCCATGTACTTGCACGCTATAATTACCGCCCGGCCGAGCGGTCCGGGCCGTTTGCGGACCAAATCCAGTGCTGTGGGATCGCGCCAAAGAGTATAATAATAATACGGGAATCGCGCGGTGTGGAGCAATCACAACTGTACGTTTGAGTATTTAGGCACATTTTAGCATGCAGCGGTTGCTGACGAGACGGAGTAGGCTATTATAGCAGTAGGTATTGGAAATTTTCTACTAAGTGAAGTATCTGTTACGTAGTAACTATTTAGTCATCTGTGACATAACTAACACTTTAAACACTAATTTATTTACCCACAGAGCACGTACTTCCGTAGGGTCTTCTTCAAACATCACAAGGATTTCTTCCTCAATGTCATGGTCTCGAGTCCTCGGTTATCCTGCCTTTGCAAAACGCCAATTCTATGTTATTAGTATTAAAATGTACAACTTTCTAAATAAAAAGTTAAAAATTTATTCGTGCTCTAAATACCAATCCAAAAAGTTACTTAGAGATTATCTCCAAACACTAAGTTATGATAACACTGAGGATCTTCTACTGGGTATTTTACAATGATAATGAACTACATGAATCTAAATCTTATCTAATCATAAACGCGTGTGTATTGGCTACACCCTATTCTTTCACACTACTCTCTCCCTACACCTACCCACTACATACACTCACACACATACTACACCTACTCTCTACACTCACACACACTCAGACCCTACATAAATTCACCTCAGCCCACATTTAAAAATCTTGCATTTGTGTTTCCTATACATAAGTTATATCCTGTTTTCTTTTACACCATTTGCTTATTGTTGAAACGTCCCGATTCAGTATATGTAACATGGCTTTGTTTCCAACGAAGAATCACTGGCTCCTAAGACACAGGCACCTACACCTAGTTTAGGAGTCAGAGAATTAAAACTATTGTGACCTTGTTATAAGCCTTTTATGCTCTTATTCTTTGGATACTGTATTGTGCTGGCTTTTGGTGAAATAAAGAATTTATTTATTATTTTATTTATTATTTAATACGATTTTGGTCTCGACCGTGCACAGACCCAATGTTGAACGTCCGTATGTGGAGACGTTGGGAAGCCATCGTCGACGCAAAGTTATGTTCCTTGGAGTTGCGAAACGTTCTTGGTACAGACGCCAGCACATCAAGCTACTACAATCTGTCAAATTTCTTTAATAGATTTTCAACTTTATTATTAAAGCTTTAAGGTTCAAGTTGGATTGGGAACATTTGACAGTTTCGGGTAGCTTGACCTGCTGGCGTCTGTACACTACCATATTCCTCATTTGATTAAGACATTTTGGAAAAAACGCACACACAGAATTCACTCACAAAATCACAATAATTTGGTTCTTTTTCTAATGCTGTCAACGTACGATACATCCGTCCGGAAGTAAGTTGCGCAGGCGACTGAGGTGAGGGGCAGTGAGGGGGACAATCGGCTAGTGGCGGTCGTACAAAGGGAGTTTGTACATGCCGCCTGCTTTGTGTTTTGGCGCCAACCTGTCTAGCTATCGCGAATCAAAGGGGCCGCCGCTGGCGCGCGGCGGCGGCAATCTTTATCGACCGTAGGCTAGATCCATTAGTACTTGTAAGTTCAGATGTTAAAAACATTTTGTAACAATGTATCGAATTTAAAAACTATCTCATTATGGACAATGTTCGGCCACCATTGTTTTTTTTTAAATTATAACTTCAATAATGGTAAGCCTATAGGTATATATATACGCTCCTACAAGGAACAACAGGGTTTTTGTTACATACTGTATAATAACGCACTAGCAACATCAATCACTCCCATTACTCAACACACTCACAATATTCAAACACACACAAAAAAGCAAAGCACTTACTACTTAGTGGCACATAACTCTCTCGTAAACTTTCAGTCTCCTCATGTCAAACAATATCTCAGTGTAACCAACAACTAAGTACCTATATTAATGGTTAACATTACCAACATAAACAATGACCTCGACCAACTCTGCGTAGGAGATGCGTTTATCTGCAGCCCTGATAATTGCCAAAAATGTGTACCTAAAATACTTTGACCCAAAAAATATAAATATTTTACACATAAATATACGTAGTATAAATAAAAACTTTGATTCACTACAAGTACTATTGAGCCGAACAAATATAAACCTTGACATCATAATATTGACCGAATGCTGGCTTAGTAAAACAAATAATTTACCTAAACTAGATAGTTTTCAATCGTACAGTACAAAAACAAATTCTAATCAAAATGATGGCGTTGTTTTTTATATAAAAGAGGGACTAAAAAGTACAGTGTGCCGGTGTGAGGAACCGGACTTTGAGTGCGGAAATTGCCTGGTATGTCAACTGGAGGTTCCAGGTCTTCTAAAATGTATGAAAAACCGCAATAAACTTCATAATAAGTCCAAAAAAGCACCCGATAATCTAATATTAAAGCTAACCTACACTCGCTATAGAAACTTTTGCAATTCCTTGCTTCGAAAGTTAAAAAAGTGAACTGGAGAGAACCTATGAAAAAAATGATCTGGAGAGAACGAGAAATAATCCTAGAGAGTTATGGAAAACCATTAAGAATATTACAAATACATCGATTACTCGAACTATAATATTATTCTTCCGTTAACGAGGTATGCCATTTCTTTGCTAACGTTTGCAAAAACCTGGTGGCAAAGATCGAATCTGGTGCACAATTAAAAAAAATCTCTCGTGCTCCCAGAACAGCGTTCATCCACTTCTAAAATCTCCAACTCAACTAGCAATTCACTGGCTCTGCTAGATGTAGATGAAGCCGAAGTAGAGGCACTTATACTTCATTTAAATAATGACAGTGCTGTTGGCTGGGATGGAATTTCACCCTTACTGTTAAAGAACTGCAAAAATGTTTTAGTTCCTCACATAACTTACCTTTATAATTGCTGTTTGCAAAAGGGTGTCTTTCCTGAAGCTTTAAAAAAAGCTATAGTGCATCCAATTCATAAGGGAGGAGACAGAAACTGTGTCAATAATTACAGGTCCATTTCGGTGCTACCGGTACTTTCTAAAATTCTCGAAAGGATACTCAACAACCACCTCAAAGATTTTTGGGATAGGTATAAAATAATCGCTGATAATCAGTACGGCTTCCGGAAAAGAATGTCAACTGAAGACGCAGTACTTGAATTGACCAAACATGTAGCGGAGAACCTGAATAGCAAAACTCGACATATTTCTGGATCTGTCCAAGGCCTTTGACACAGTTTCTGTTTCCTTACTGTTCTTTAAGCTGGAATTGCTTGGTGTGCGCGGTATTGCCCTAGAAAAAATTAAAGAGACTACCTGAGTAACCGCACTCAACGTGTTAAGATCAATACTTACCTCAGTGACGAAGAACTTGTCTCCTTCGGCGTCCCGCAGAGTAGCATTCTGGGGCCTAGTTTATTCCAAATTTACATAAATGACCTATGCAATTTAAAGCTCCCACAATGTAAAATAATTACTTACGCTGACGACACGGCATTAATAGTGCATGGACCTACATGGGATAGTGTTAAAACCACAGCAGAGTCTGCATTAAGTACAGTAATGACATGGCTAAACTCTAACCTACTTACTCTAAATTTACTAAAATCCAGCTATCCAGTTTGCTATATTATTTACTTATTTTATTTATCCATTTATTTCAGGCATCAAGGCCATATATAACACATACAATACAATATTAATATAACTTAAAAATACTATAACTACATACAACATTATAATTACACTAAAAACTAACTAAGTCACACGAAGTGTCTGCGTCGTGTTTCGCTGACTGGTGTCATGTAGCCGGCCACGAAACCGGCGGTACACAACACCCTTCAGCCAGAACTCTTCCTTGAGGAACTTCTCGAGATGATGTGTCGGAACACGCACCACGAACGACTTGAAGTTCGTGTTGTGACGCGACTCCAACTTCTCAACCCTCATAGTCCAGTTGGTCTTCACACGCATGTACTCCACGATCTCCTCAACCTCCGTGGAGTGTTGCAGTCTGGACACGTACAGCTGCGTCGTCGGGATTGCTGGTCGCAGCAACATGTTGGGTCCTGCCAGCGCGGTGCCGCACTGGTTCTGACAAGGAGGCTTCTTCTTTCTATAAAAAGTAATAACTCACCTTCAGACTCTTTCTCGATTACTGCTCACTCATGTGCATGTCATGTTCTTTCTACTTCGCCCACGTGTCCTAATCTTACCAGAACACTCAGCGTTAAATATCTAGGTGTACAAATAGATAGTGAACTAAAATGGGATAAACAAATTGATGCTCTCACCACCAGAACCCTCCGTCTCTTACATATCTTTAAGTCCCTGAGTGAATCAGCTGATCTCGACACTATAAAATTGGTGTACTTTGGCCTATGTCAATCAGTACTAGGATATTGCATTACAGTGTGGGGAGGGGCGAGAAAAACCTTCAAACTAGAGAGAGCACAGAGAGCTATACATAAAGTTATGACCAGAAAACCCTACAGATACCCAACAACTCAACTGTATTCCGACTGTAAAGTTCTCACAGTACGTCAACTCTTTGTGCTCTACTCAGTCCTTAAAAAACATTCTTCTCTACCCCCTTCCAACCAAAAAAAGCGCACGTTTATCCCTCCAAGTACTCCTCATAGAAAAGCCTTTGCCAAACATCAGTATCTTATTCTGAGTTCTCTCATTACAGAAAAATTCATAAACTCCTAAACATACTTGATCTGACAAAATGGGAAATTGAACGCAAACTTACAGTGTGGCTACTTCAACAAGATTAAGATCACACAGAATTTTTATTAACCTTCATAACCTAGCACCTCACACTGATGCACACAACCTAATACATACATACATACACACACCCCCACACATACTCACATACACACTCACTAGAATTAAGTTCATTTTTTATAATTTTCTCAATTTTACTTACCATTCCTTTTTCTAATCATTATTGTTTAATTGTGGGTAGATCGACGGGGTCCTCACTTGCATAATCTACCATTGGCATAAATTTATTATAATTTACCATTGGCATGCAATTAAAAATAAATTATAATTTATTATTTATGTATTCCTAAAACATGTAATTGACATTATTTACTTGAACGTGACTTTTTATAGTATAGATTCAGACTTATTACTGAAAAAACTAATATTTGTACACCAATTTTATTGGTAGGACATAGCGAGCTCAACCAAAATGTATATTTAAGACTTTATTGTAATACCTGTGTTCACAAATAAATAATGATTGATTGATTGATATGAAAAATTTTATTCCTTTAATTTATAAACTTGAAGCTTATCTGAATTTTCAAAAACTACCTTCTGAAGGGTGGAGGGGGGTCTTAAAAAAATTAGGAGAGAGTACGAAATCCACGTGGACGAAGTCGCGGGTGAAATGCTATGTATGTATAAAAAAATAGAATAGGACAGAATACTTCTGCTTAGCGTTTTCCCAACTATGTTGGGGTCGGATTCCAGTTCAACCGGATGCTAATTTTTAAATAGGTACCTATCTATACAATTACAGATTTTACTAAATGCATATGAAAATATATACACTACCTACTTATTAACAGTTTTTTTAATTTTTGTCTGTCTGTCTGTTTGTTCCGGCTAATCTTCGAATCGGCTGAACCGGTTTTGACGGGACTTTCACTGACAGATAGCAGTTCTTATGGAGTAACATATATTTAATTACTAGCTGTTGCCCGCAACTTCGTCTGCGATCCAGGATGAAAAGTAGCCTATATCCTTACCCAGCTCATGGTCTATATATGTGTGCCAAATTTCATTCAAATCCGGTCAGCCGTTTTAGCGTAAAAGCGTAACAAACACACTTACTTTCGCATTTATAATATTAGTTAGGATTTAAACTTTTCGCACACCAAAAAGATACAAAAGCTGACTTAATGACATCCACGCGGGCGACGCCGCGGGCATAAGCTAGTCAGAAGTATTAGTGAACATACCAACAACAGAAGTAGGTACTCCTAAGGAGCTGCTTAAAAGTGAATCCTCTGCACAAATTTCGATAAACAGCTGTAATGATTACTTCTCCTCCGTTGGCAAAAACTATCAAAGCTAAGTAGGCTTTAACACTTGACGAGCCACCACCTTACATTTGCAATGTATGGGAGAACATGATTTTCAACTACATTGTAGTTGAAAATCATGTTCTCCTCTCTCTCTCAAGTTTGTTCTTGGGATAAATTCATTCCAACTACGGAACCATTCATTTTGCGAGACGGAACCCTAATTTTCAATCACTAGATAAGTAGATATGATGTATGTACACATAAAACAATTACTTATAACATGATAATCTAATAACTACACGTTGTTAAACGCTATCGGCATCAGTGTGCCAATTTTCATATAATAATAATAAACCCACCGCCGTGTCTCTGCGTTGACGTCGTGGTGGGGCTTGTGCGCTTCTAAACTCTGGGTCTGTGCCGGTAGACTTTACTTTGCCGAAATAGGTCTAGGGTGAGGAGCCAGACTAAGAGAGATACATAAACCCCCAGGGCAGCATGTGTCGAGCACTCGAGCTGTTGGACAGTAGCGAGCCCACGGAGGGTTCGTCCATCTTCCGGGAGAAGACTTGTTCCTAACCTCTGGCTTGCCGTTATTGACCGGCTGGAGTGAACACTGACGAGGAACAGAGCTACTACCACATTCTTGCCTGTATTGGCCGGCTTTTTTTTTTGGATCGGATATCATCAAATGACCCCTCCCGCTCTGGGTGGAGCGGAAGGGAGTGTCAGACTCTTACTGACTAAAACTCACCCGTGTTCCTTCCTAAGCCCTTTCTGTTCCAGGGCAGCGGTAACCCTTTCGGACTATCCCGCTACCCTGGCAGGCTTCGGCCCTATTGGGCCCTTTCAACTGCTGACTTCTCTTTGAGGCGCGCGTGGAACACCTGTACCTGAACGTCGTCCGTCACGGGCCTGGTCCTGATCGGACGGTGAGCTACCCATTACTCTCTGCCCGCAGGCCCGCGCCTACGGTGGCCGGGAGTCGTCATGTGGCTCCCGATGCCCGGAGCGTCTCCCGGGTCGGCTGAGGCGTGAGGTTCTCTCCCTCAGCCTTCCCGCCACCTCCTTCGCTAGCATGACTGCTTCGCAGAAGGAGGTTACTGCCTCCCACTGCCTCTCGCCCTGGACCATGGCTTGAACCAGGGCCGGACGCGAGAGGTCGCCGCCGTTGCCGATCGCCTCTACGAGGACACGGCGGTGCTCTGCCCAAGCGGGGCAGACCTCCACCGTATGCTCCACTGTGTCCTCTGGGCGATCCTCGCATTGATGACACCCGGGCATCTCCTCCCGCCTGATGATGTGCAGGAACCTCCCGAAACATCCGTGCCCGGAGAGGACCTGCGTCAGGTGGTAGGTAAGAACGCCGTGACGCCTCTCTAGCCACTCCTCAAAGAGGGGTCTTATCGCCACTATCGTGGCGTGCCCTGCGCTGAGTTGCGATAGTCGCGCCTTCCATTACACCATGAGATCGCGCCGGCTTCGAGCGTCTCCCGCGGCAGCTGAGGCGTGAGGTATTCTCCCTCAGCCTTCCCGCCACCTCCTTCGCTAGCATGACTGCTTTGCAGAAGGAGTAGGTGACTGCCTCCCACTCCCTCTCACCCCGGACCATGGCTTGAACCAGGGCTGGGCACGAGAGGTCGCCGCACAGCCGCGGTCTTAGGGGAGCGAAGCCTAGCCGCAACGGCTCGCTCCTTGCGGCGCCTCTTTCTTCTTCTCCCCGACCACCTGCCACTCTGCGTTGGTAGTGGGAGATTTCTCTGGCGTTAGGCTCTGGGGCCTTCGCCTTCCCAGCCGTTCTGCCTTTCCTCTGGGCCGGCACCGAGGCTCCGCCAGCCGACGCCAGTTTAGCCGGCGCCGGGGCTCCTCTTGCTGACACCGGCTTGGCCGGCGCCTGGGCCCGGCCAGACGGCCCGGGTTTAGGGGCGGCAGCGGCCGCATACGAGACCACCTTCGGCCCTGGGGCCGTCCTACCCGCCAAGGGGGGGCGCAGGACTATACCCTCCAGGACGTCGAACCGCGCCTGGAAGGTCGCCACGGGCTGGCTTGCTGGTTTTGCCTGCACTTTGCCGGTGACCTTCAGGCCGGACAGGTCTGCTTGGAGCCTCCTGTTCTCCTCTTGGAGAAGCTCCGTGGCGGCTGTCAGGCGGGCGTCGGACTCCGACCCCGCATCACTCCTCACCTCTTCTGTTGGGTTTTTGTTTTTTTTTTTTAAATGCATATTACCTCGTTCCCTCGAGTAAAAACTTTGTGTACTTGCTCAAAAAATTGTGGTTCGCACTAGCGACTAAATCAAGCTACCCATCAGCCAAGCTTACTACCTCCCTCACGGTGCGCCGCCGCTTGGAGGTTTGGAGATTTTTTTATAGAGTTTAATCTTCCTCGCGGTCCGGGCGGTTAAGCCCTCGACCCCCGTCAAAAGTCAGACACATGACCTTGACAATCTTCGGGGCTACGAGATTAACGGTGGCAGGAGGGGGGGGTTACCCCTCCTGCCTGCCCGGCGGCAGGGTAAGTGCACACCGGGCTCGCTCTCACTCCACCACAGTTGCCGCTCTGCTCCTCATAGCGATTTGTGTGGAGCGTTCCTCTTGGCAGAACATTAGCATGCGGGCAGCGAGATCTCATTGGGAAATAATCCCACTGAGAAATCGCTGCCCGCACCCCAGGATGCACCGGCCCGAACACTGGTCTTACCCCCGGGCGTATCCAGAAGGGAACTCCAGTCCCCAGGCACACGTGGAGGTTTTCTGCCCTGGCACCCCTTATTGGCCTATGGCTATTGGCCTATGTTATTGGCTTATGAGTGAAGATTCGCTAGAGCAAATGTGCTCGGAGGAAGGAAGTATTCCATTAAGTGCTGTTATGGATCTTGACCATCTTTCGGGCTCTGAGACTGTTCTGATTATTCTGATAGTCGAACAGCCTCTCCACTCCTCAAGGGTCAGTTGAGTATGTGAGTCACCCCCTGCCATTTTATCTGATAATATTATGTAGGTATTATACATAATGTCATTGGTCAGGCAGGGGACATAGTTCTTTTATAGTTCAACTAGCTTCTGCCCGCGGCTTCGCCCGCGTGGATGTCGGAAGTTATCCCACGGGAACGTGCTACCAGGATAAAAAGTATGTGCTTCCCTAGGATGCCATCTATCTGTTTGCCAAATCAGAAGTTCAGTGGTTTAGGCGTGAAAATGTAACATACAGTTTCAAGTTCAAATCCTCCCCTAAAAACCGAATTATCCCTTTTTGCCCCGTCAGGGGTAAATTTTCGACAACTTTACATACTTATTATTAATTATTTTCTGTCGAAAGTATCAATACTGAGTTTCGAGTTAATCGGACCGCGCATTCAATTTCTTCCACACAAACTTCAACACCCCTATATCCCCCTTTGAGGGGTAGTTTGAAAAACTTATAATGATAAACTTTATTACTTACTTAGGCAAGTATTGTTGCCAAGTTTCAAGTTTATTAACTAAATTAATAAATTTTTTCATATAAACTGTATCCCCCCCGCTTTTCACCCACACAGGGGTGGAATTTAAAAAAATTCATAACTTGACTCAAAGATTATTTATACCAATTTTCTAATTAATCAATCCACTTATTATAATCCTCCCTTGTAAAATTAACTACCCCTTTTCAACCCGTTAGGGGTAGATTTTCAAAAAATCCTGATACATGTAATTCTTTATTTTTGGTCTTAAGTATAAACACTGAGTTACGAGTTAATCGGACCGCGCGTTCAAATTCTTCCACACAAACTTCAACACCCCTATATCCCCTTTGAGGGGTAGTTTTGAAAAACTAATAATGATAAACTTTATTGCTTACTCAGGCGAGTATTCATGCCAATTTTCAACATTATTAACCTAACGAATAAGATTTTTCATATAAACTGTATCCCCCGCTTTTCCCCCCCACAGGGGTGGAATTTTGAAAAATCATTTAGGATATGTTCATAATTTGACTCAAAGATTATTTATACCAATTTTCGAGTTAATCAAGCCACGCTGTAAAATCCTCCCCTGTAAAATTGACTACCCCTTTTCAGGCCGTCAGGGGTAGATTTTCGAAAAACCCTGATACACATTATTATTTCCTTTCAATTTTAGGTATAAATACTGAGTTTCGATTAAATCGGACCGCGCGCTACAATTCTCCCATACAAACTTTGAAACCTCCCAATCCCCTTTTAGGGGGTAGTTTAAAAAAACAAAAGATGCCCAACTTCATAATTTACTTAGATAAG
This sequence comes from Apamea crenata, assembly GCA_949629185.1. Lineage (NCBI taxonomy): Eukaryota > Metazoa > Arthropoda > Insecta > Lepidoptera > Noctuidae > Apamea > Apamea crenata. Next base: position 16,359,772 of record OX451374.1, read on the forward strand.
TATTCGTGCCAAGTTTCAAGTTTATGAACTCAAGGAATAAGATTTTTCATACAAACAAAATCCCCCCATTTCACCCTCTTAGGGGTGGAATTTCGAAAAACCCTTTCTTAGTGGATACCTACTCTTCACGAAGAATACACCCTCCAAATTTCATGTCTCTAGGACCAGCGGTTTAGGCTGTGCGTTGATGTCTCAGTCAGTCAGTCAGTCAGTCAGTCAGGACTTTGAATTTTATATATATAGATGTAACCGGTCCATTATAGCCTCCCAAAACCGTAGCCCAATACTAGACTTTTGTTTCCATATTCTGCAATAGTCCTGCATTAACGGGGGTTGTCCTTGGGTGCATTTGCATAGTGCATACAGGGATGAGCGTCGGTTGATGCCTTATCATTTTAAATTGTCTAAAGGGCCTGTGCGAGTTGGCTTCGGCCCCTGTACGCTTTCCAAAGGCCCGGGACCCCAGGGTCCTAAAAAATGACAAATTTTAAAATAATAATACTAATCAGCCTGTACTGTCGCACTGCAGGGCAAAGGCCTCCTTTTCCTTTTTCCACTCAACTCGAACCTGGGCTTTATAGGATCAGTTCCTCATAAAAGCGTCAAGTTCGTCCCGCCATCTGCGCCTGGGTCTACTGCGATGCCGTTGGACGTTTACATTTAATTTTATTGATGGCCAATGTATACCACATGCAATATTCCTTTAGCCGGTTGGTTCTTAGTTTTGTAAAAATAAAGAAAGAAAGAAAGAAAGAAAAACGTTTATTTGGACACAGTTCGTGAAACACAAAATACAAAATTAATAAAATAACAAATAATGTTTCAGAAAACAATAGTGTGTGCCTCACGGCTGCGCCAAAAAGGTTCGTTTCAGCATTAATGCCAGACAGATGCTGTCTGACGCTGGTTTTCTAATGAACCCCTAGGGAAAAGTGACGGGGAGTACACACAGGTTCAACATACCTAATACATACTTTTAAATAAATAAATAAACTAGTAGGTAATCACGTATATATCATTACAAATACAAATAAGAAAAAAACAAAACAACAAAGTCTCAGCAAAAACCTGTTTTTCTCGATCAACGTAGATTATATTGATCCGTGCATGGTGCACTCAAAGCGCAACAGGCCGCCGAGCACCGAGCACGACGGACCGCACTATGTTGTGTTATTTATTTCTGTGACAGTAAAACTGTGGGTTTTTTAATAAAAGCATGAGTAGTCGTATTATTAATAAAAACTAGGATAAAAAATGACTCATAAAGCGGTTAATTTAATGTTATTCGAAGAAAGTGAAGTACCTACCTACAACAATAAATGAAGTAGGTACAAATGTTAGTAGAAGGTAAGCGTTATTTAATACTTACGATAGTTTGCTTAAACGGAAAATAGTTTTCTTTGTCTTGTAAAAGCTGGCAAAGCAGAACGCAGCAAAAAGCCAACGAACTGCGACGAACGAACGCTGCCTAACTAATGACATTATCTGTCAGTGTCAACTGTCAAGGTCGTTGTCGTCGTTTTAAAGCGTTCCAAACTTCCAACTTCCATTTCCAAGCATTAAATTTTAGCATTGCATCACACATTCACAACTATTTATTTCTACCATTTTTTGTGTAAATAGGTTGTATCAGCAATTTAGCAGTATTATGCATTATGAAACTACTTACTTCTAATAAGTTGAGACGATGGTCACGATCAGAATGATAGAAAAAAAACAATGACACGGACGAAAACGTCCTAATGACCTAGAACCACCTAGAACACTGCCCTCTTTATTATGTTCGGAGTGTCATGTTTTGTCAGAATGTGCAATGGAACGGTTTCGCCAACACGGAACAATAATAATTTCTGTAAATTGCAATGATAAAAATGATTGTGATGAATTCGTGATCGGTACCTGAACATAAAATTAAGTGCTACAAATGTGACCTCGAGATTAAGTGGACTAATTGACGATAAAGATCGACGCGTTTCGTTAATTAACAAAGAGTACCCATATTTAGTAAAAACTGCGTGACTGTCGTGACTACACGACGAACGCGGAGCCTGCATTCAGTTGATCGGTTCAGTGTCGTGTCGTCAGTGCAGCGCGAGGTCGCTGACCGCACACAAAATGCTGTCGCGCTACGTGGTGTCGCAGGTGAAGCACAACTCGTACTTCCTGGTGGGTCTAGCGCTGGGCCTATGGGTGTCGCTGGCGCTGGTGCCGCTGGACGAAGCGCCGGCGGCCGCGTGCGAGGCCGCGCTGGGCGCCGCGCCCGCTGCTGACGAGTACGAACCGCAGCGCGAGGAGCGGCCACTGGGCCCGGCCGGCCGCGCCGCCGGCCGCAGCGTGCAACGCCCCCGCTACTACAGCACCGAGCTCGGCATGAGAGGTACCCCGCACTGTCCACCGCTGGCGTCAACGATTCTGTGACGGTCCCACCTCACTTGAAGTCAATTGATTGTTTCAGGGTCCCTACTCACAGGAGTGCTCAGTTCTGAAGAAGCTCTCAAGAGCCAAATAGCAGCACTGAACCACACAACAGCTCGCTTACAGCCCGCACTGAAGTTCTTCATCACAGCTAGTGCCATGAGCTCTGTGCCGGGACTAGCCAACGTTGTGGGCTTCACTGACACACGAGAGATGCTAAAACCATTCCATGCACTTAAGTATTTAGCAGATAACTATTTGGAAGAGTATGACTTCTTCTTCCTAGTGTCTGATACTGCGTTTGTGAATGCTCGGCGCCTGACTGAGCTGGTGTCGCAGCTGAGTGTCAGTGAAGATGTGTACATGGGCACTGTGGCTGAAGATGACAGCCATTACTGCACACTTGGTAAGTTGCTAACATTCACATTCATTCACAAATTAGTTCTCTTCAAGAAGAAGCTAACATCTATTTGGTAGAGACTTGTAAATAATAAAGATGCTGCAGTTTTATAGGAGGTTTGGCAACGACCTTGGGCTTCAACAACATCTAATTTCACTTTCTCAGTGACTGATAGACTCATTGATTATTCAATAATACCTAGCTAATGTCATGAATGATGTAAATGCTTTGTGTTTGAGCCATTTCTAGTTAAAACTAAGAAAGAATGTGAGTTTGCATGATTGAGAGTAAGAGAGTTCCTTTGTTAGAATGGTTATAGTTACTCTAACATGTAATCATCATGAACACACAGTGTGTTGTGTGGTGGTGTGTGTTGTTTGTTTATAGTAATTAAAATACTACTCCTTACTTTCAAATGAAAAAAATATCAACAATGTTTTTATTGACTTCCCTATTCCAATTTTTGGCTGATACTGAGATTTCTGAATATTAATCTACTAAAGGACCCTGAACGAGACACAATAGAAGTTTTATTGTTATGATGTTATGACGTCTGTGGGTGTTTAGTGTCCTTCAGTGTTAAAAATACTTCTCCAACTGTAAAAGTAAGTTTGTAATTGAAAAACAAAATGTTTCATGTGATAGAACTACAAATGAATGATTTTCAGACTTTTGCCAAACATGATTCTAGGTCAACAGATTTATTTGCGAGTATCAAAAAATATCGAATAATAAGCTGTATTTGATTATTGTGTTGACTTAGAAGCTTGATGTTTTTAGAGCCCCAAGGGACCGTAGAGCTACATATTTGATATTAATTACTCAAACTCAAATAATTTATTTCAAATAAACCAATCAAAGACAATTTTGAATGTTCAATGGGTCGGTCAGTCAGAAAGTTGAAGCTAGTTGCCCATTTCAAAGCGTAGCCGGTACCTATGGAAAAGAATGGGTACCTTTGATTACAACTTGAAAAAGGGTCTGTCTGACAGACTGACAGATAGACGGATAGACAACAAAGTGTGCCGTTTTTTGCATTTTCAGGAACGGAACCCTAAAAAACATTGAGTATCTTCAATAAGTATAGAGTAGTCGGTAATTAAGTAAATTAATAAGTATGTTGCAATCCCAAATAATCTCACGCTGTCGTTATTGAGCTGATCGTGTGTGTGTGCAGAGGGTGGCGTGCTGCTGTCGAACTCGGTGCTTCGCGCCGTGCACGCCGAGCTGGACTGGTGCGTGCGCAACTCGTACTCGCCGCACCACCACGAGAACATTGGGCGCTGCGTACTGCACGCCGCGCACCGTGCGTGCGCGCCCGCCGCGCAGGGCGAACAATACGCTGCCGTGCGTGCGCCCGGCCCCGACACGCCCCCCCCGCTCACGCCCGACCTGGCCGACGCCGTCACCGTGTACCCCGTCACCAAGGCAGACTCCTTCTACACGCTGCACGCCTACGTGTCGCGGGTGAGTGCCCACACCGACCTGTGTGTGTGTCGCGTGACAGCGTGGGTGACGTGAGCTCTGTGCGCAGGTGCACCTGGAGCGTGACCGCGCGGAGGTGACGCGACTGCGTGCGGCGCTGTGGCGCGGTGCCGCCAAGCACCCGCCGCACTACCGCAACGCCACGTGGCCGTCCGGCCTGCGCGCCGACCCTGGCCTCGCGCCGCCCACGCCCGATTCTCGGTACGTCCCTAGTCGCTGCTGCACCGATTGCACGTTAGTGGGAAGCGAGAGTGTGACGTGTCTGGTGTTGCAGGTTTGACCATCTTCGCTGGGTGTCGTTCAACGCGACTCACGCCTTCTTCCCGGACGACCACCACGAGGTGGCGCTCATCACCGGCGCCGACCGTGAAGCGCTCGACGTAAGTACAAACTATTCAATTAGAGTCGAGCAGATCAAGTAGCCGGAACGGGTGAGAGCTACACTAACGCGGTGTGCCCGTCGCAGCTGGTGCTGGAGGCGGCGCGCGCGTGGGGCCTGCGGCGCTGGGCGGGCGCGTCGCGCGTGCGCGTGCTGGAGGGCGCGTGGCGCTGGCAGCCGGCGCGCGCGCTGGCCTACCGCCTGCTGCTGCGCGTGGCGGCCCCGGGCGGCGCGCGCCTGCGCCTGCTGGACGTGGTGCGGCCGCTGGGCGCGGCGCGGCTGGTGCCGGTGCGCTACGTCACCGAGAGCGCGCGCATCACGCTGCTGCTGCCGGTGCCGACTGCGCATGCGCGCCTGGCCGAGGTGCAGGCCTTCCTCGCGCGCTACGAGACCGTGTGCCTTAACCAGGACAAGAACACCGCGCTCATTGTGGTAAGCACCACCCTCGTATGCTATTCGTACGTCTACCGTCTCGAGATGTCTTACGAGTATCAGTTCGCAACCAGAATTCAAAATTCAAATTATTTATTTTGGTCTTGACGTAGAACGTCATTTTCGCAAAATGTCATGGTGAAAAATTTGGTCGTATACTAATCTATGATTTGGTCACTTACGCAAAACGTCGTTTTCACACAATGCCATTTTCGCAAAACGTCATTTTCGCAGAAAAAATAAATTACTGCTTAACAAGCAGTTCGGTTTTACAAGGGGTCATTCGACTACTGAACTCTTAGGACATACAAAAAAATTTATATAAGTAGTTTAACAGCCATCTTGTTACCATAACACAAGCATTAGGTTGCTTAGCTTGGGACAAATGGTGCTGTGTGAAATGTCCAGGGATATTCCCCTTTATTCATAAACGTTGCTTAAAGTTAATCAGTGATTAGCGACTGTTTAACCATACATTTTTGACGTTTAAACGTTACTTAACTTTAGTCATCGTTTATGAATAAACCCCATTATTATTATTTTGTTTTTTTTTAATTTATTTTCTCAGATTCCTAGAACCTGGTATTTATTAAAATCTCACGGGTATAAACCAAGGTGAGATTTTAAGTTTGATCAGATTATGTGTTTTGTACTGCATTGAGATTATTGTCTAAATCTAATTGTAGGAATTTCCGAAGTAAGGTACGTATATTTGCAAAGATTGATTGCATTTAAACTGACAAATAGTTGTTTCGGGATGATTCCAGTCATTGATACCACTATTGGGACTATTGTTACTCTATTCATTTTCCAAACTCTAGTAATTTCTTCTTGTAGTTATTATTATTATTATACATATTTATAATGCTTGGACAAATGCGATGCTTTGGGCATCTTTTGCGATTTGTCCAAGGCATTCGATTGTGTTCTTCATGAAACCTTAATCAGGAACCTTGCACCACTACGAAATCCGGAACGCCTCTCTGGATCTTCTGAACCCTCGGTGCGCGAGTCCGACTCGCTTCAACACCAACATTCTTAAAAGTGCCTACTGCTTGAAAAATTTGGTTTAAGGAAGCATAATATCCCTGGACAATAATAATATCCCTGGACATTTCACACAGCACCATTTGTCCCAAGCTAAGCAACCTAATGCTTGTGTTATGGTAACAAGATGGCTGATAAACTACTTATATACAATTTTTTTTTTTTTTTTTGTAAATACATACATATTATAGATAGAAAAACACCCAGACTCGGAACAAATACATGTAGGTCATACAAATATTTGTTCCGTGCGGGAATCGAACCCGCGACACGCAGCGCAGCAGTCAATCGCTTAACCACTGCGCCAACCGTGCCGTCAAGCATGATAAGCATCCAAGTTTCTAGCAGAAGGGGTATAGCAATTATTGCTGCGGTTTTACCAATTTTGATAATCAAACAAATCGCTTTACGTGACGCGAAACAAAGCAGACGTGTGTTTTGTTTTGATTATAATGAAATAAATCAATTACGACAAATAAATAATTATAATTATTTGCGCCGTCCGTCAGTATAAAAGTAAAGTGTGTCGCGTGTGACTTGTATGTTTTTACTGACTACATGTGCAAGATGATCTAAATATTTTTTATAAACCATAAATAAATTGTTTCTGGTAGCATGTCTAATCCAGGATCAAGTCCATTTGGCCGTAGCCAATTACTACGGAGAAGTCCCCCACCAGCGCCCACCGAACCATTACCCCTGAGCGAGCCAAATCCACCAGCACCCGCGGAGAATGAATCGCCGTGAAGTCATCAGTACGCCGGAGATCCAGAAGTGGTTAGGCTCTATTGATGCCATATTAAACGTAGTTTGCAGTATTATCGGTAAAGGAAAAATGAACTCGGAACAGAAACTTCGTGTCTCCACTCTTTGCAGGAGGGTCTCAAGTGGGACCTCTCAGGTGGCCGTCTTATACCAATCGCTGAAGCAGAAAATTATTCTGGCCCATACCACAATCCAGCACCTTCAGGTTCACCAGAACGATGTGGATTCTCTCCAACAATTCAAAGAGGTCGTTCAAACTTTAATAAGCCCATCGGAACATTTTTCGTATGCTAGCATGGTGAAGAAAGGATCCGATAACTTCGTCCGTCCGGCAAACTTGAGATCAGTCGCCATCTATCCCAGCGATAAGACCCAAAAAAGTGACGACACCAAGACACTTGTTCAAAAACTAATCTCCCCCGAACAACTTAAGCTTCAAGAAAAGTGAAAAATGGGGGCGTTTCGTATTAGCACCGAAAACAAAGGCGATATTGACAAACTGAAGAAATCGGAAGAATTAGTATCATCGGGCCTTACATTAGAAGAACCTACGAAACGCCGGCCGAGAGTCGCTGTCATTGGTGTCCCCGTAGCCCTTACCGAGAAGGAGGTATTGGACTGTATTTATGAGCAAAACCTCTCAGACAAGTTGCCAAATATAACTCGTGAGTCCTTTCTTGAGAGCATCAAATTGAGCAATAAATCGGGTAAGAAAGACCTTCCTACATGTAACTACATTTTGGAACTACCCGCTAGCGTACGTAAAATCTTACTAAACCAAAGCCGAATTTTTATTAATTGGACATCATGCCCGGTGAGAGATTTCACGATCGTCACCAGGTGCTTCAATTGCCAGCAGTTCGGACACGCAGCCAAGTTTTGCCGAGAAACTAGTCCTATTTGCAACCACTGCACTGTGGAGAGACTGGACACTCCTTCAAGGAATGCAGCAGCAAATCTTCTCCGCCTCAATGTGCGACGTGCAAACGCTTCAAGAGGAAATGTGACCATCCAACTGGAGATGTTAGTTGCCCGGCGCGCAAATATGCAGAGATGAACTATTTACTATAATTATTAACTCAATAGATTATGAAGGCGCCTAAGAGCGCCACCGATTTTTCTATTTAGTAAGCACATTAACAGGTAGTTTATCTACTATTTGATATTTCCATTTAGTTTGTAACGATCATGACAAATCAGCTGATTAGTGATCTGGATAGTTTTTCTGTATCTGAATCCATAATCTGTAATATTGAGGACTGTAAACATCTCTCTACTGGGGACAAAACATTAACCCTGCTCACACAGAATATTCGCAGCATAAATCGAAACATGACCGGGTTTGAAGTGTTATTACAGAATAATTGTCCTAACAGAATGTTGGTTGTCAAAACAGACAGTCAACTTACCATCTCTGGACGGTTATTATTCATACAAAACTGAGAGAAACATAAACCAAAACGATGGATTAGTAGTTTATATAAAAAATAATCTAAGTACAATTAAAGAAGAACCGGTTTCCCAAGACAGCAATTGCTTAATAATTAAAATTATTCCCGATATAGTATTCATGGCTATTTATAGGCCTCCTTCTCAAAATATGGACAGATTTTTAGAATCACTTGACACAAACTTAAAAAACTTATCATCTTTTAAGAACATAATACTTTTGGGTGATATTAACATTAATATTGCTTCCGGGAAATCCGATACCCATGTACAGTCGGCAAAAGAGATAAGTAACCAGGGCATCGGATATAGTTGAAGTTTAGTAAGAAACCCGTGGATATTTTTGAATGAAATTTTATTAGATAAATAAACTGTTTGTTTTCTATTAATAAAATAAAATTTCATTCGAAAACATCCATCGGTTTCTTGCCAAACTTCAACTATATCCGACGGCCCTGGTTACTTATCTCCTTTGGTGACCGTACATAATTATCTGAATATTTGCTCATGTCATGGACTTTTACCAGCTCACTATCACCCCACGCATCAGAGCAGCTCATGCTTGGACCATATCATTCTAAAATCCATCCAAAACATTGGTTACGAATTCTTCGCTTACCGATCATCAAGCTGTTTTACTAACATTACAAATAAGTTCACCCAGAATAAACTGCATGCGTAGCTATAATAAAGTGAATATGACAAACCTCGAAAATGACATACGCGGTATTAATTTCGACCCTGTTTATAATTCAAACGATGCAAATATTTCTTTAAAGTATTTGTTAATCTCGCTACAACATGCAATAAGGAAAAACACATTTACTAAAACAATGCCCAGAAAGTTTAGTTGTATTAAACCCTGGATCACACCCGGCCTCGTTCGTTGTATAAGACATACAGACAAACTTCACATAAAATTTAAACGCGCACCTGATAACGACATACTTTCTGTTACATATAAAAGGTATCGTAACTTCTGTAATAATCTATTAAAAAAACTTAAAAATCAGTATGACAAAAATGAATTACAGAAGGCGGAAAAATAGTAAACTTGTTTGGAAATTTATAAAAACGAATTCCTACATTTAGATTGAAAAATCCCGAACCTCCGCTTAATTTACTATCTACAGAGATAAACCCATCCGAAGCAGTGCATAAAGCAAACAATTTTTTTGCGTGGTCACATCTGTATTCAATTCGGAGACAAAAACTGTGTGAATAACTACAGACCCATTTCAGTGCTAACAACCCTATCAAAAATTTTAGAAAAAATCATTAAATAAATAAATAATAAATATTTTATTCAGTATTAAATTGGTAAAATATTTACATAAAGTCTTAGAAATAACTTACAAAGGTATAATAATGCTAAATGCCTGTACTAGGATAAACCTGTATCACAGGCGGCATGAGCATACTTTATAGTAATTGTAGGACAGTAAAATTCTTAACCATATTTAACATTAGAAGTCTTGAAATAATGACCATTTAATTCATTTATTTTATACCTAGTTTACCTAAATACTATTTACCTTAAATACCAAAAAAACAAAAAGTCTTATTTATACCTATACGTAATTATTTAGTTTGCGTAAAAAATAGTTTCTTGCCCTTTATAACCTAGATAAACACAAATGATATGATATGATATTGCGTCAGCAGAAACTGGTAAGTGGGTTAAAGTCAATATTGCACAAAATTAAAATTAAATCACGTTGGAGTCAATGTGTTTATTTGAGTTTTGCTGCTGGCGACTAATGTGCTTAAACATCAAATAAATCGATTATTTGTAGGCCAGTGCAGTGTTTTGTTGAGTCAGCAGCAGGCATTAAATCACGGAGGTCTGGCTGGTCTGGTATGACGCTCTAGGCGCCCTCGTAGTCGATAGAGTTGATGTACCTGTACTCCGCTATTTTCCTAGCAGGGCACTCAGCATCTCCCGTTTTGTGGTTATTGGGCTTTTTAAAGCGTGAGCAAGTTGCACATTTTGGTGTGTCAGCTTTGTGCGCGCACTCTGACATCGAGTGTCCTTCTTCACCGCAGTGACCACACGTAATTTCAGCTCTCTGCATGTTTTTGCTGCATGACCATATTGTTGGCATTTGTAGCATCTGGTAACAAGGGTGAAGTCCCTGACAGGATAACGTCCAATTTATAAAGAGCCTTAATTGGGATAATAGGGCTTTACGTATATTGACTGTAACTTCAATGACGTAGTTACAGGTCGACGCATCTTTTTCCCAGATTTGTGGCTTAATTTAACCACGCTCAAAAAGAACTCCATGGGCATTGCTGGAAACTTGTCGGCTACGTTCTGTTCACAAATGCACCTGAAGACTTCAGTTTCAAACCACGATCCGAGGTTTGCGCTTGCTTGGTTCGTCGGCGGTAAGTCCGAATGTAGAGAGCTGGACTGCGTGCTTGAGTTTATCAGCATCATGTTTCGTCTCTGTACTAATAATATTGCCTCCATTTTTGGTCTTTCGGACACGACGTACACGCAGCTTCATTTGATCTGGGCGAATGATTTTTTGCACGAGGTCTTTTGTTTCGTCACTCGACTTCAATTTTATTTATCGTTAGGATAAATAGCTACAGAGCTTAAATTGTTCGGTCGATTGAAATCATTTCGAATGAAATGATTTCAATCTTCAATTCAATTCTTCACCATATCGGCAAACGAAGCATTTCCCGCAGAACCAGAGTCCTTAATCGTCTGCTTGAGCTCCGAAATATGTTCCGTCAGGTCGCGCTTTTCCTGAAGGGCATCAACCGCGCATATACGCGTGAACAGCTTTCTGCTTGAGCGACTGATATAGGACTGCCATTTGAGAGGTTCCGGATCCTATTTTACGGCATAGGGTTGAAATTTTCATTTATGCTCCGAGGTGAGTTTGCCATCCGCGGCAATAGAGCAAATTTCATTTAAGTGCTGTTCAATTAGCTGACATCCATTTTTGAATCTCGGGCGTTGAAACAACATCAGCCGTGACCGACTCAAGGGCTGGGTTCCGCGAAGTCGTCTTCGACGACGAGGAGGGGGGGGGGCTGTTATCCATTTTGTATTTTTCACTAATTCATGTCCATTATTCATTAAAACTACACACTAAGCAAAATTACAGTTGCATTACGTTGGTAATGCACTAAAGGAGGTCACTGTTATTAAAGTAGGTAAATATTAAATATGGCTAACGAGCACGTATGTACGCTGCAAACGACAACGACGATCATTAACAGTAGATTGATGAAATATTTGGAAGATGACAGACTACTTTCAGATAATCAATTTGGTTTTAGGCCCAATAGATCGACTAGCCAAGCAGTACACAAATTAACTACTTATAATTACTACCAATCTAGATTATGGTAAAAAAAAAAAAAATCGCAATGAATGTGCGCAATATGGAAGGAGTCATGGGGGGCTATGGAGAAATGCTGCACCTGCAGCATATGCTGCGTGAGCGTGCATCATCCATCGCCACTCGTTCGATGTCCACCGCGCACAGGATTGATGGAAAGCAGCACAGATTTTTTGCTCCATTGGTGTAATTCGGCGTAAATCGACGGCACGGTTGGCGCAGTGGTTAAGCGATTGACTGCTGCGCTGCGTGTCGCGGGTTCGATTCCCGCACGGAACAAATATTTGTATGACCTACATGTATTTGTTCCGAGTCTGGGTGTTTTTCTATCTATAATATGCATGTATTTACAAAAAAAAAAAAAAAATGTATATAAGTAGTTTATCAGCCATCTTGTTACCATAACACAAGCATTAGGTTGCTTAGCTTGGGACAAATGGTGCTGTGTGAAATTTCCAGGGATATTATTATTATGTCGTTTATTTATTTAGTTTTCTTATTTTCATACATTTTTAACCTTTTGAACGCCAGAGTATAAACGTACCGCCGTACCCCTGACGCCAGGCCACTTTTTCTGTCAAATGACCTTCATAAAAAAATAGGGATTCCAGTAATGATTTAAATTGTTTATTTCATAATATGGTGCGACGTGTATTTTGTCATATATTTGTGACGTTGGCGTTCAGGGTAAGATTTCGTTTGTCACATATATGTGACAATGGCGTTCAAAAGGTTAAATATTAGTATAAAAAAAAACATTTAAAAATATAAAAAAATAGTGATCCACCGGTGTCGGGAGCAGGGTCCAAGCTACCGGTGGTTAGGGCTCCAGAGACAGAAACCTCCTCACAATGCGAGCCGTATCGAGGAGTACTGCCTTCTGAATCAGGCCCTTGATCCAACCGCCTAACCTTATTATTATTATTAATTGCTGTGTGGCGTTCCAGTGTGAGGATAAATAAATAAATGGTATGCACACAATTTGGATCTTTCTAGACCTTGCCAAGGCCTTCGACACTATTTCATGTACTTTTGCACAAGCTTGAAACACTGGGGATAAGAGGAGCACAACTACTACTATTTGTTGATTATCTCAGCGATCGTCATCAATGTGTAAAAATAGGTCAGAATACAAGTTCTGAACTTAAAAATAGTTGTTTTGGAATTCCCCAAGGCAGTATTTTGGGCCCCACGTTATTTTTAATCTATATGAATAATCTGTGCAGCCTGGCACTCCAAAATGGAGTCATAATGTCTTATGCCGATGACACCGCTCTATTGTTCTCAGCTAAATCAAGAGCTGAAGTCTATGAATATGCTCAAAATGGTTTTAACATTGTCTCTAATTGGCTCCATAATAATATCCTAACATTGAATGCAGATAAAACTAAATACATTTTATTTACAATGAGAAATATTAACATACCGCTTACTAATCTAGTCATTTACGCTCACAATAATTGTAGCACGTACGCTTCCGCTGACACTGCATGTTCTTGCCCCACTTTAGCTAAAGCTGATCATTTGAAATTCCTAGGTGTCACAATTGACTCCAATCTGAATTTCCGTAAACATATCGATTTACTCTGTACCAGAGTGCGCAAATTAATATATGTTTTTAAGAACTTACGGAACATAGCCGATTATAAATTAATTAAACAGGTTTATCTAGCTTTGTGTCAATCCATACTTACCTACTGCATAACTTCCTGGGGGGGTGCTGCAAAAACAATTTTACTCCCTCTTATCTAGAGCGCGCTCAAAGAGCAGTTCTAAAGGTACCTTTCGGCCTTTTAGATTTCCCACGCACCAACTCTACTTGGCATGTAATGTACTAACATCATCATCATCTGCCTAGCCTTTTCCCAACTATGTTGGGGTCGGCTTATGTAATGTACTAACAGTAAGACAATTATTTATTCTAAGCATAATACTAACACCAGCACACTGCACTTCCTTTTGACCCAGTACCTTCCGACAAGAGAAGGAAGGACTTGAACAAACATGCGTTTGCTAATCGATTTTACGTGTTCTTAGGACCTTGTCTGTTTAATAGACTCAACAAGTTACTAATCTTCTATAGTGTAAGGTAAAAAAAAAAAATAGTACAATGTTATCAGATTACTTAGCGATACTCAATTACACGGACACAGAAAAACTTGTGCGTTTTCGCAGAGTTGTTAAATAATTATTTTTATATACCAGTTTTATTTAAAATTTAATTCTGAAATTTAATTGAAATGTAAAGTGATGGCCTGAAAAACAGGTTTGAATTAAACCTAGTTCGCATGGGTCGCTACCTAACACTCTAATTCCGAACCATCATTACTTGCTGTAATAAAAACATATTTTAGTTGTAGTTTATTTTTTGGCTGCCCGCGCCTTCTTGTTCCCCCTACCCCGTAGCATCGCATCGCCTTCCCGTGCTATTACTTTTGTTTTCACTTGGCGTACTTTTTTCCTTTTTCCTCGGCTCCTAAGTCCTTGAAGTCTGTGATGTTCCAAGACTCTTAAAAATCAAAAATTGGGCCATCAAATGCAAAAAGAATTTTTCAAATCTGGCCAGTAGTTCCAGAGATAGCATGTTTAAAAAAACAAACAAATAAACTCTTCAGCTTTATTAGATGGATCGTTCGATCATCGGAAGATTATTTCATAGCAATGTCGACTATCGGCAGGTGCTAGTGGGCGGCGCTAACGACACGGCTGCGATGGAGCCCGTGCGTGCCTCGGCCGACGCACTGCGCCGGCGACACGCGGCCGCGCAGCTGCACGTGCTGGCCGCGCCGCCCGCCGGCCTGCCCGAGCTGGCCGAGCTGGCCGCGCTGCCCGAGCACGCCGCCCTGCTGCGCGCCGGCGGCGTGGCGCTCGCGGCCTCCGCGCAGCACGTGTCGCGCGACGCGCTGCTGCTGCTGCTGCCGCCGCACGCCGAGTTCAACCAGGACTTTCTCAACAGAGTGAGTGTCGCGCGCGAGACACGCTCGTGAACTTGCGATTCAGATATGTATAGGAACTCGCGATTTCCGCAGGTGCGCATGAACAGCATCGCGGGCGAGCAGTGGTACCTGCCGCTGGCGTTCGCGCGGTTCTCGCTGTACGCGCACCCGCGCTTCCTGGCGCCGGGCGGCGGCAAGCCGCAGGTGAACACGGGCCGCTTCAACCCCGCCGCGCGCCTCGCGCTGTCCTTCTACCGCGCCGACTACGACGCGGCCGCGGCCGCCTGGCGCGGCGCTGCGCACGCGGCCCCGGCCGACGTGCTGGCGCGCGCGGGCCTGCGCGTGCTGCGCGCGCCCGAGCCCGCGCTGGTGCTGGCCCCGCGCGGCCGGCCGTGCGGGCCGCAAGGGGCCCAGTGTGGGGGCCCGTGCGGGGCGCAAGGGGCCCAGTGCGCGCGCGACCTGCAGCGCGAGCAGTTCGCGACGCTGGACGCGGGCGCGCGCCACTCGCTGGCGCAGCTGCTGCTGGAGACGCAGGCGGACCTCGCCGACTGACGCTGGAGACGCAGGCGGACCTCGCCGACTGACGCTGGAGACGCAGGCGGACCTCGCCGACTGACGCTGGAGACGCAGGCTGACCTCGCCGACTGACGCTGAGGGCGCGTCCCTTGCGCAATAATATATACATACATGCGCGCAACAAATATATTTTTGCAGTTGAAACCGAATCGTTTTATTTCTTCTTCCGCCTAGCTTTACCTTTGCAACATGAGAGTAGTCATGGTCGCATAGATCCTCCTAAACAAAAATAGTATGAATATCGGCGACATTTCCCCACAACAGACTATCGTACGACCGAACTAAAGTATAGTAAACGGTTTGTCTCTAAGTCATTTAAATCACGATTTTTTCTAATGGCGTATGCTGCAAAGCTAAACTATACTAATACTAAAGCTGAAGAGTTTGTTTGTTTGAATGCGGTAATCTCTGGAACTACGAGTCGGATTTGGATATTTCTTTTTCGCATTTTGAAGCCCAATTCTTGAAAACAGCTATAGGTTATTTAACATTACACTAGGACACTTAGAAGTCGAGCAAAAGGAAAAAAATAAGAAAGAACGCAGTAGTAATAGCGCGAGCAAGCAATGTGATGCGACGGGGTGGGTTGAGGGAACAAGAAAGTTCACACGGACGAAGTCGCGGGCAAACGCTAGTTTATCTAAATATGGGTCCTATTGAACATGCTATCCAAAGTTATGCCTAGGAACACGGTGGTATCTTCGGGATTCAACACTTCACTGTCCAAATCATTTTCCTAACCCTTTTTATGAGCAGTTCAGAATGCACGTGCCATGTTCTTTGCTTATGGAACATGTTAATGGTTGCGATTCGGAATTTCATTTTGAACATGTTACTTGTAGAGATATAATTAAAACTTTTCACACTTTAAATGTAAAAAAGACTGCAGATCTGTGGGGTAATTCTGTAGAAGTTGCTAAGTCTGTTATTGACATTGTAGCGCCTACTCTAGCTTTTATCTTTAATAGTTGTATTGACGGTGGGGAGTTTCCTGACCTCATGAAAAATAGTAAAATAATACCTTTGTTTAAATCGGGTAGTACATCAGACCCCACAAATTATAGACCTATTTCTGTACTACCTACTTTTAGTAAAATTTTTGAGAAATTAATTTTAGAACAAATGCAAAGATTTTTTAATAAACACAAATTATTACATAGCAAACAGTTCGGTTTTACAAGGGGTCGTTCAACTACTGATGCCGGTGTTGAACTTTTAGGACAAATTTATAATGCATGGGAAGACAAATGCGATGCCTTGGGCATTTTCTGTGATTTGTCCAAGGCATTCGATTGCGTTCTTCACGAAACTTTAATCAGGAAACTCCGTCACTACGGGATCCGGAACGCTGCTCTGGATCTTCTTACTTGATACTTGAGTAAGAGGATTCAGAGCGTGGCCGTTAATGGAAAAAGATCTCCAGGATCTATAGTAACAATGGGAGTCCCACAGGGCTCAATTCTTGGTCCTTTCTTGTTTGAAAATGCAATTCTTGAGGAAGGCTATGGGCTATTTAACATCACGCTACGACTGTTCGGCGCCGAGCAGGAAGAACGAAGCAATAGCGCGGGTAGGCGACGCGGAGGTCGTGTGTTCGGACCCGCAGGACCCGCACTTCGGAACCATACGGTTATACTGCACCATCGAATTCAACTTTTTCGCACACACAGACGATTTGTGGCTGGGGTTGATAGAGATGGAGAGTTTCACCAATTTTAAGTATCGTTCAGAACACGGATGCTAAACATTGAAACGCAGCGTTTGCGGAGATACCATTTATTAACATAAATAGTAGGAGCGCCGGCCCGGGCGGCCCTGCGCGCCTTCACAGATACACTTCATGGAATTATCATCTTACAAAGAAAACTAATACCTAACAATACACAAACCACGTCCTACAGAGGATACACATCATTATCTTACAAAATAGGAATGTAACAATAATACGATAACGGGAAAGCACGCGAACAAGAAAAACACGATCCCGCCGTATAACTCTGTGATAATATAATAATTTAGACTACACGTGAGTGAGGGCCATAATTATATACAGACTGCGGGCGTCGCCGGCCCGCAGGCTAACTTTATCAATAACATATTAAAATGCGAAGTAAAGGCATCGATACACGAGCAGTCGCCGCGCGTCGCGTGTTGTAGCGACACGTCGCGCGGCTGCCGCACGCGTCTAATTTTGAGGTAGCGGTTCAGTTTCGCGGCAGCACACAATTGGCTTAATGTTGCGAATACCGTCGAACAGTTCGACTCATACTGTCGCAGCGACCGGCCGGCGCGCCGCGCGTCACTCGCTCTCTGCGGGGCCGTCCCGGGCGGGGGGCGCGTCGAGGGGCGCGGGGGGCGGTACGAGGGCCGGGGGCGCGTCGAGGGGCGGGGGCGCGGAGGGCGCGTCGGGCGAGAGCGGCGTGCGCGGCGCGGGCTGCGCCAGCAGCGTGGTCCACTCGCCGTCGGGCTCGTACAGGCACTCGACGCACGACAGGAACTCCTTGCCGTCGAAGCCGCCGACGGCGTAGAGCGCGTCGTGCAGCACGGCCAGCCCCAGCGCGGCGCGCGGGCGGCGCAGCTCGGGCCCGGCGCGCCAGGCGGCCCCGGCCGCGAGCCACTCCGTGCGGCGCAGCGAGGCCGCGCCGTCCGAGCCGCCGGCGGCCACCAGGCGGCCGCGCCAGGCCGCCGCGCCCACGGAGCGCCGCGCCGTGGGCAGCGCGGGCCCCGGCTCCCACTGCGCAGGCGCAGCCGCCAGGCGCAGGCGCTCGGTGCTGGCGAGGCAGTGCCACGCGTCGCAGCCGCCCAGTGCCCACAGCGAGCCCTCCCAATACACGCTCGCGCACTGCGACCGACCTGCAACCGCAAACCACATATTTACTGATTAGCAATGACGAGTCCACATATTGCACTCGGTGTCGAGGGTAAGGATAAGGGCAGGAAGATGATCGTGTCGAGAGTCTGATGATGGAACCGGGAGGTGGACAGTGGAACTATTTAGAGGCTATTTGTAAACCTTGCTTGCTAGTCCCCTAACTGTCATAACTTCGTTGACTTTATACTTACTTAAGAATATACTAGAGGCAAAAGTTAAAAATAAAACCGGCCAAGAGCGAGTCGGACTCGCGCACAAAGGATTTCGTACCAATAGTTAATTGCTATGATTTTATGTTTAATATTTTACATGTTTACTTATTATTTCGTTATTTTTGTACGAACTTTTCCAAGTAAGCGCATTTTACAAGGTAGGCCTCTATAACTCCTGAACTAACAAAGTTACCTAAGCCGTTATAGTTTTCCTTCAAAGTTCATCACATGGACTACCATCGTGATTCGATCGATGCCAGCCGTTTAGCTTTTAGAGGGGGAGGGGGGGCTATTTTAACAAAAATAATGCGCTTTAATGTTGAATATCTCGCAAACGCTAAATCAAAAAATCGTCTTAGCAACCTCTCAATGTTTTTAAAAGACCTATCTAATGATACACTATGGGGAAGTAGCCTATAGGTTTTGAATCCCTTGCGAGTGTCAAAATATGCGGCATAAACGGAACATAAACGCCCGTATCGTTTGATTGTGTTGACTCAGAAGTCTGATTTTTTCACTGCTTCAAGGGATTGCAGCCCTGAGTATTTCATATTAATTTCAACTTGATAACTCCACGCGTTCCTGAGAAAAACGGTCTTGACAGACGGACAACAAAGTGATCTTATAAGGGTTCCGTTTTTCTTTTTGAGGTACGGAACCCTAAAAATTAAACAATAAGTAAGATGCGTGATGATGAGGTTTATCCCTCAAATATAACCCAATGACTAATGGTGTGAGACTAACCGGCGTTGAGCGGCGGTGCCTCGCTCCAGGCGTCGGATTCCGGGTCGTAACGCAGCACGCGCTTCAGGTTCACGCCGCCCGCCCAGCCGCCCACCACGTACAGCTCGCCCCGCTCCTCCACGCCCGCCGCGCCCGCGTGCGACAGCGCCAGCGGCAGGCGCGCGCGGCCCGCCCAGCCCGCCGCGCCCTCGGCCAGCGCCGCCACCGAGTCCAGCTCGGCGTGCCCGTCCGAGCCGCCCAGCGCGAACAGCGCGCCGCCCAGCACGGCGGCCGGGAAGCGAGCGCGCGCACAGCGCATGTCCGGCAGCGCCGTCCACTCGTTCAGCGCCGGGTCGTACGCCTCCGCCGCGCGCAGCACGCGCGCGCGGTCGTAGCCGCCGCACACCAGCAGGCGGCCGCCCAGCACCGCCGTGCCGTGCGCCGCGCGGCCCAGCGACAGGCGCGCGCGGCGCGAGCCGGCCTCGGCCTCGTCGCGCGCGCCGCCCAGCACGCCGCCGCGCGCCACGCCGGCCGCGCCGCCCGCGCCCACGTCGCGCCACGCCACGCGCGCGCCCGCCAGGCGGCCGCGCAGCGCCAGCAGCGCGCGCGTGGTGCGCGCGCCCGGCACGCGCGTGGCCGCCAGCACGGCGCAGGCCGAGCGCGGCGTGCGCGCGCCCAGCTGCAGCGCGGGCAGCGCGGGCGGCGCGGGCGGGGCCGGCTCGGCGGCCCGGCGGCCCGCCCGGCCGCGCTCGGCGGCCTCGCGGCGGTACTCGTGCAGCTCGGGCGCGTCGCCGCGCGCCGCCGGCAGCTCGCCGCAGTCGCGCAGCGCGCCGCGCGTGTCCACGTACAGCAGGTGCGTGCGCGCGCACAGCTCGTCCAGCTGCACAGAGCTCACGTGAGCGCGGCGCTAGCGTGCGGTGCGCGTCACTGACAGAGCGGTACTCACGTCGGCGTCGACGGCCTGCTGGTCGCGCAGCCAGATGAGCGCGGCGTCGGCCACTGCGAAGGCTGTCTCCTCGCCGCCCTCGGCGCTGGTCTCGCGCAACATTTCAATGCGAATGAGAGGCAAAGTCGCTAGCGCACCGCTCTTGCACACCTCGTCGAACTGAAACGGTAGCAAGAAGCTAGGTTCATTGTCGTCTGCGTCGATAGAACACGATACCTACAGTCGCTCTCCATACACTTCTTTATCGCTAACATTACTGAAGTTCATAAACTATGAAAGCACTGAATATTGCTCTAACAAAAAGATAAACTTTGCCGTGAGTAAACTATTGTCCCCATATATCGACACTAGCTTCCGCGACTTCGCCCGCGTGGAATTTTTGGTTCCCCCGACCCGACCCGTCGCATCGCGTCGCCTGCGCGCTATTACTTTGTTTTCTCTAAGCGTTCATTCTTTCTGGCTTTTTTACTCCGAAGCTCCGAAGAGTCGTGGCGTGATGTTAAATTGCCTTCTTCAGGAATTGGGCTACCAAATGTAAAACAGTGGTTTTGCATGCGCTGAACAGGCTCTGGAACTACCTGTCAGTATCAGCTGATACTGACAGGTAGTTCCAGAGATTAGGGCGTTCAAAAAAACAAACGAACTGTTCAGCTTTAATATTAGTATTTTACGTCCTGGGTTTAAACAGTCTTCGTTGCACAAACCAGTCTTCGAATTACTCGGTGCGATTTTTTATTTTACGCATATGAAAATACAATCGAGAATGCATTGGTTCAACTCAATCACACTTATTGTCCGTCGCGTCGTCTCTCGTTCCACGTTCGTTTTCGTTTAAAATAAAAACCTCGAAAACGCAATTCTATTCTATGTTGGAAAGTTTCGTCCTTTAAACCGTCTTCAAACCAGTTGCAACGACGACCGTTTTCGTCGTCGAGAGAACGGCTGCGTTTCGTTCGTCAAAAACTCGACAACGACCCACCACTACAGAATTACGAAGAGGAGAACGAACGAAGCATTTCAGATACCAAACAACCTACAGAATTCAATAGAAAGACATCCAACTGAAAAAACAAACATTTCAACAGTAGTGTGCATAGAATCTTACATGAACGCTTGCACAACTCCTTTACTACTTACTCGTCGTATTTGGACAAACGAGACATTGTTGGAAGCACCATGTTGTCCGCGGGTTATAGGCTAAATGACGTCAAATTCAACATGGCAGCTTATAGCGGATGTTAAGTGTTTATTGATACGATTCATAAACTTAGAATTTTATAGAAAAATTTTGGTTCCCCTGTGGCAGGCGTAAAGATCACTGTTCGTTTCTCCACCTGCCCTAGAAACAGACTACCAGGCCGGGTGCGGTGCGTGCACTCACGTTCTGCGCGATGTAGGCGTCGAGCTGCTGCAGCTGGTCAGCGCTGAGGTCGGGCAGCGCGCGCAGCTCCAGCACGTCGTGCGGCGCCAGGCGGCGCAGCAGCGCGGCCGCCAAGTGCGCGCGCACCGGCTCCACGCGCAGCCGCCACGCCGCGCGGTACAGGCGGCGCGCGGCCGCCGGGTCGCGCACGCGCAGCCGCCCGGTGTAGGCGTACTCCACGAGCGCGGCCAGCGCGGCCGGGTCCACGTCGTCCACGCGCACGGCGGGCGCGGCGGGCGCGCCGGGCGCGGGCGCGGGCAGCGCGTGCAGCGCGTGCAGCAGGTAGGGCGACGCGGCCGCCAGCACGGCGCGGTGCGCGGGCAGCTCGGCGCCGCCCGCCAGCAGCACGGCGTCGTAGTGCTGGCGCGACTTGCGCAGCGCATTGAGCGCGTGCAGCACGCGCGCCGGCGCCGCGTCGTCGCGCACCGACAGCTCCTGCTCCAGCGCGCTCGTCTCCTCCTCCGAGCTGTCTTCGCCACCCGCACCGCCTGCTTTCCAGGTACACGAGATACAATACTCAGTACGACAATATATAATTGTCCTTAAATCATGTTGCGTACATTAGAAACACCACTGAAGGATAACTCAGTAATAAACAAGCAAGACACCTACCTACATAAATATGTCTACTCATAATGACACAAGCACAACAGGTAAACATATTGTGCACACGACACGTAATGTTTCATATTTTTGTAGTTTTCGGTGTTTGGAGATAGTATTGCAAATAGTTCGAGAAGCTAATTATTTTTTGACATAATTATTCTAGCTGTACATATTATTATGTATGAGTATGCAATTATTTTATTCAATAAGTACACCATAAAAATGTCAAAAACAGGAGAAGTGGCAAGGAGGCGTGTCTGTGTCGTCGCGGCATGCCCGAAATGACCATTAGGCACTAGGCAAATGGCCGTCACCGCGAACTAGTGCGCTTTCGACCGTGTGATCGTGAAAAAATATAAGAATGCCGTGTTGTTCAGTGGTTTCTTGTAAAAACCGAAGCCAAAACCCAAACTTTGTAAATCATGGAATCACTTACCATATAAATATAAATATTTTACTATAGGTACTTGTCTTTAAAATCATGAAAAACAAATTGTAAAATATTTTTTGCTTTTACTATGTTAATTTTTAATGTTTTCAAATATCGCAACGATTATACTATTTTCGCAGTAAATATATTGCTCCTTAACCATTGTCTACGTATGTCACTAAGTGACTAGACAAGCAATGTAAAACTCACAAAACGACTGTACGGCCGCTGCTGGTTACGGCCAGCTAGTGATGTGGCTGTGCAGATTCACTAACGTATGCTATCAACAACAATGTCAATTACGCAATGAATATATAGTTAATTTTACAATTCGTCAACAGTTTTAACCTAGTTGAAAGACCTAAAAAGATGACGTTTAAATCCGGTTGGAAGACCCTTGAGAAGATGTAAAATAATGCTAAATTTTTTTTTTGCTATATTTATTGATTTATAATATAATATTTTGTGGACATATGGTTTTTTTAGTTATTTTATTTTCAGAACCCCAATTTTTTTTAAGTACATACAATAATAAATGGGAGAATCGATAACTTTCCGATTGAGTCAATCACTATCGTATATGTAAAATAAATGGCTTTTGCACAGCACAACGATAGCGACAGATGTTTTTGTGTGAGTAAGTTGTACGGTGCATGGTAAATGCACGCTATGTTTGATGAGTTAAGGGTCTTAATTGATTGCGTAGTACTAATTAATAAGTACAACATATAAACACACTTGCAATTCATAAAATAAGTTTATGAATTGCAAGTGTGTGCGCGATTTTGTATCTATTGCTTTTACTGAACTACGTGTAGTAGTGGCGCGGTAGTGAGATCGTCATGGAGTTCTGATACATTTTCAACTACAGGGCATATCTCCTATCCTATATCTATGAAGTACACCAAAATCATGTAAATATTTAATTATATGTATAGTTTGTAGCGGTATCTACAACGCCACAGGCGAACAACGCGTTATACTGACATCACGCAAATCCTGCATCTCGCAAGCAGAGTTTACCGCGCAATTAGCATTTAAGTATACAACTTCTCAACATCAGTTGTTGGCCAGTTGCCCGCCAGACACAACACCCGTCTGGTCGGAGGATCCTCCCGTTTCTATGGAGTATGAGTGAACTTTACATCCTGTTCCTCTTACCTCTATACTGGTGACCCCGAGTATGAACGTCAGCGCAGCCTTCGTGCAAACACTTCAGCGTGACGTCATCGTCATCACTCCCTCAAGCTTTAGAGCGGCGAGTCACCCAGCCAGCCAGCACCCACGGGCCACGGCTTCATCGGGTATCCTGACCACCAGCATGCAGCGACCGCGCATATCTGGTTATCACCCTCAGCCTCGTCAGCAACCTCGGCACAGCACACTGCACTTTCGGCCGGTCAACAAGAAGAGCTCTTAGTTCCTCTCCTGGTCGACTCAGCAGCCAGCCTCAACCCGGCGCTGTACGACATCCGACGCATTGGATTATAACGCAGCGCCACCCCAACTCACTGGGGACATCTCCGCAGACAGTTCCGTCTCACCGTGAACTATGCGGCAACCGGTTCCGACTCACTGGAACTTCAGCTGGCCTGGCAAGCACCGCAAGATACAAGACTCAGCCCACTATCAACCTCCGCTCTCCGGAGGGGAGTGATGTAGCATTATCTACAATGCCACATGCGAACAACGCGTCATACTGACGTCACGCAAATCCTGCATCTCGCAAACAGAGTTTACCGCGCAATTAGCATATATAGAACTTTTCAACATCAATTGTTGGGCAGTTGCCTGCCAGACACAACACCCATCTAGTCGGAGGATCCTCCCTTTTCTATGGAGTATAAGTGAACTTTACATCCTGTTCCTTATACCTCTATAAGTTATTGTACATGAGATATGAAATCACCTGAAGTATATGTAGGTTTATGGACCATTTATTATCATAATTAAAAATAATATTAATTTTGTTATCTCTGTATCATACTAAATAAAGACATTATCTACTTAATGTATCATTACAATGGAACATTTTCATAACAATGTGACTAAATAGTAATATGCAAGTGATAAGCTACGAGCCATGAATGTTGTCCTAGCTTTAGTGCCATAGAATGTCAATACTTATTGAATTGTCATTACAAGTATGTGTTACAGTCTAGCTCAGTACATCCTGACCCGTGTGTTGGCCACATATCTCATTATTATTAACAACACACAAGTCACAAGTTCCAATAGAGCAGTGACTCATCATCAATTGGTTCAATTGGTTCCGCATAGACACCGCCTCATACTGGAAGAGGGCCACATCTACCGGATCACACACACACATGTGTGAGTAATGTGAATGTACATCACAACTACTTACATTATACCCACCTGCCACTTACAATACATATACAATAGCTATTATTCTGTAATTCAAAAACTTTCCTGGTGATAACATGCTATAATAAATATTGGACTTAACATACATATACAATTCAAGCAGACGACATCTTACAATGTGACTAGTCATCACTAATGACATGCTGTCTGCCTCGCTGAAGCACTGCTGTGACCTTCTGGCAGAGGTCAACACCATGATCAGCTGATCAGTTCACAGCAGCTGACTCATAGCCGTCAGGTTAAAGGTTTGTACAGTCACTATTGTTTCCCAAGCCATCTATTATGTAGAGCTGACGATGTCGTAGTCAATATAAATTGAAACGAAGCGACGCGGCGCTCAAGGTCAAGTTGCATATCTTAATGATCGGCGGCGCGTCCGGCGCGCGGACGGCCGCCCTGCGCACTGTTGCTACGAGTGGTTAGTTGTTGTCTGTGTGTGTTGTGCACTGTTAGATGCTCACCGTCACCGTTCCTGTAGTCGTCGTGCGGCTTCATGTTGCCGCCGCGGGGTCCGCTCTGCTCTGCTCCGGGCGCGCTCTGCACCTGCGACACAAGCCCGTCAGCGCCGCGGACCTTCGCTGCTAACCGGATTACACCGGCGAGCACGTGGCCCCGTGTGGCGGACAGCGAAGGCCGCGGCGCAGTTAGAACAGGTCACATGGCGCGACGTAAACAAACCCACCTGATGCGTCGCGCTGCTCGCTCGCTGCGCGCTTGCACGGTCGTTCTGTGACGCCGCTGTTAAATCGCTGGCATGCCGTGCCCGGCTCGGGGACGCTGTCCGGTAGTCGCGATGCCACGCGAGTAACACTAACGACACACACACTGTTCCACTACCGCCCGCACACTGTTTTTATTTTGTAATTGTTTGACAGGCAAACGTCACCCATTGACAGCTGCTCATTCTCTTATGTCAATTTTGACGTACCGTTGTTTCTGCGCTATGGTGCTACCAAGGACATAAATTCCTTGGGCGCTACCATTGACATAGTTTTTTCCTATCTCAATGGGCGCTACTATTATGGAACTCGGGACAATAGATATTTATAAATGGATTCCTTTTTCCCGATGCACCATGGAATTAGTATGTACTAGGTATATATTTTTGGTTCGTCACACCAATTACTGACAGTAAAAAACCGGTCAAGTGTGAGTCGGACTCGCACACCGAGGGCTCCGTACAAAGTAGGTATGTAAATAGTCTTAAAATTATTGTTTTTGTAATGTAACTACAAATTTTCGGTTTTCGGATTCCTTCCTACACTTGTGCTAGAAACACAAGTGAGTGTGAGTGAGTGTAATTTCATGTTTCTAGGACAACAGGAAGTATATTGCGTTTTCCCCAGAAACATGTTAGGCCAATATTTGTGTATTTAATGTTGCCGCTTGGTCGTTGCAAGGCGTTAATGGCACCGATTCCCTTGTTCACAAACTGAACTAAATTTAAGTTCAGTGCATCATTTTTTTCTATTTCATTAAGAAAAGGACAGAAGATAAATATTAGTTTAGTCCTGACAAATTAAGATACTCCTTAAACAGTTTAGACGTGATTAAAAACATGGCTACTAAAAATACGTCAATTATGTACATACATACGTCAGGCACTCACTAATTTGAGTCGGTGTCGTTGGTTCCGCACTCTCGTTTTTTGACACCGACTTCCGAAATTAAAGTTATTTTCCAGTTTGTAGTGTTTTTTTTATTGTTAAAAAGTTCTTATTTTTCACTTTTTAGTTGTACCTACTTACGCCACACAAATTCATATAATACTTAAAAGATTAGAGGTACCTCAATAACAACTTTGACAGAAATGAGGAGGGTGTACCGTGGCATACTGAACACATCTGATCTGCGTACAACTTTAGAGGGTACCTACAGCAGGATGTTGTGTGATTGCGTAAACAATGCATAAACCATGCGATAGCAGCAAGATTCGCGGTTCATTTGCTGGCATTTATTGAAGAGTTCCGTTGTCTGTCTCCAAAACTTATTATCAGAAGTGCAATTCTCGTAATTTTAAGAACGTTCGCAGTCTGATCTCAGTCTCAATCTGTCAAAAATACGTCTAATTTCCCTGCATTTTGACAAGTTTTTGACATTTTTTTGTCGCCGAGATGAGACTGCGACTAGATGTTGAACGTTTTAAATTACGAGAATGGGCCTTCAGATCTTTACGAAATTTAAATGGGATCATTTCGAAATAGACGTCTTTGGAACGAAAACATAATTTTGCAAATCCGTTCACTTAGGACGGAGTTATGCCCGAACATAAATAAAATAAAAATATATATATACGAGTAAGTATACAACTAGATATCCGAATTGAGAACCTCCTTTCCTCCTCCTCCTTTTTTTGACGTCGGGTAAAAAATCGGGCTAGGGGTCATTCGGCCCATGGAACTGGGACCGCGGACAAGTTACCCCTTTTAAAAAATATTAAAGAAAAAAAAAACTTTTAGAAACACTAACACTTTGACAAATTGTCAATGCAGAATAAAAAGTGTTCCACAGAATGGTCCCCCGACTGCATTGACAATTTTATTTATCTGTTTAGTGTTTTTTACGTTTTAGTTCGTTTTTTTGGCAGGACTGTCGTGTTTTATTTTTTTTTTTAATTATTTATTTTTATAAATAATAAAATAATATCTTTGTTTAAATCGGGTAGTACATCAGACCCCACAAATTATAGACCTATTTCTGTACTACCCACTTTTAGTAAAAATTTAGAGAAATTAATTTTAGAACAAATGAGAAGATTTTTTAATAAACACAAATCGTTACATAGCAAACAGTTCGGTTTTACAAGGGGTCGTTCAACTACTGTTGAACTTTTAGGACATATTTATAATGCATGGGAAGACAAGTGCGATGCCTTGGGCATTTTCTGTGATTTGTCCAAGGCATTCGACTGCGTTCTTCACGAAACTTTAATCAGGAAATTCCGTCACTACGGGATCCGGAACGCTGCTCTGGATCTTCTTACTTCATACTTGAGTAAGAGGATTCAGAGCGTTGACGTTAATGGAAAAAGATCTCCCGGATCTATAGTAACAATGGGAGTCCCACAGGGCTCAATTCTTGGTCCTTTCTTGTTTCTTATTTATATTAATGACTTGCCGTACCTCATAAAGGATAATAATCATGATATAGTGTTGTTTGCAGATGACACTTCACTTTTGTTTAAACTTAAACGTCAGCAGCAGATTACTGACGAAGTAAATAGCGTGATCTCTAAAGTAGTCCACTGGTTCAATGTTAATAATTTACTTCTAAACGAGAAAAAAACCAAATGCATTAAGTTTACGCTACCTCACGTTAGGCAGGTGAAAACTAATGTGTTGATAAAGGGCGAAGAATTGAATCCTGAAGACAGCACCGTATTCTTGGGCATAACTTTGGATGCTAAGCTTCAGTGGGGTCCGCATATAGACAAATTGTCAAAAAAGCTAAGTTCTGCAGCCTTCGCTATTAGAAAAATTCGTAATTTAACTGATATAGAGACAGTGTACTTTAGCTATTTTCATAGTGTAATGTCGTACGGTATTCTATTGTGGGGAAATGCCGCTGATATTCAGACTATCTTTGTTTTGCAGAAGCGAGCTGTTCGATCAATTTATAAATTAAGTCCGAGACACTCGCTCAGAGACAAATTTAAAGAGATTAATGTTATGACTGTGCCTTCTCAGTATATTTATGAAAATCTTTTATATGCCCATAAAAATATAAAATTGTTTAAAAAATACAGTGATATCCATGATATAAATACTAGGAATACCTATAACAAGGCTCAAGAAAATAGGTGGCTCGTTCAGATGCCAATGTATACGCTTTTACAATAAAGTTCCAAGCCCCGTTCAAGATCTAAGCCTTAATAAATTCAAATCATTCATTAAACGTAAGTTGTGCCAGAAAGCCTTTTATACCGTTAAGGATTATATCGAGGACAAGGTTGCTAGCTTGGGATTAAGGTGCTTCCAATTTTTACACATTTAATGTTTTTATTTTTTATGTTTTTTCTGTCTTGTTGTTGTTTTTTTTTTGTTATACCTATACACTTTGACATTAATGAATTTTATATATTACTATGACATTTGCTTACTTTGTAAAGTATTCTATTATTTTAATTATTGTGAATGTGAAGACTATGTGGGTCATTTTATTTATATTATTTTTAATTGATCTCTCTGTTCTGTTAGTTTTTGTCATGGTCTGACAGTTTGAGTAATTAATGTGGCCTACCCAAATGTCCTTTCTTTGGCATTGTTCGTCGAATCGTCGAGCTCCTTAAGTTTTGAGTGACAAATGACAAATGCGTGCACTGGCTGGACAGGTCCTCTCAATCTGTGTGGTTCTTTCCTCAAAAAACCATCTCAGACATCGATCTACATGGTCTTATAAGGGTTCCGTTGTTCCTTCTGAGGTACGGAACCCTAAAAACAATCGAATTGAGAACCTACTCCGTTTTTTTAAGTCGGTTAATAAATAAAATAACCTACCTGTCTAGCCCTTTACAAGACCGCTAGGAATTTGCTATAATAAATAGACTTTTAATAATTGATTGTCTGTCTCCGAAATTCATCAACATATTTTTACGAAATTTTAATAGGACCATTTCGGAAAACAAAATCACCCTAATATTATAAAGGCGAAAGTTTGTGAGTGAGTGTGTGTTGTTTGTAACTTCTTCACGCCAAAAGTAGGAACAGATTTTGATGAAATTTGGCACACAGATATTTTATAACCAGGATTACTTAACACATAAGATACTTTTTTCCCGGTATTCCCACGGGATCGAAACTTATGCGGGTGAAACCACGGGGAGCAGCTAGTAAATATATAAAAAAAACAAAATGATAAATAAATTAAATCAATTCATAAAACATAAATGCGATAGCAGCAATCGCGGTTGATTTGCTGGCATTTATTGAAGAGTTCCGTTGCCTGTCTCCAAAACTCATCATCAGATCTTTATGAAATTTAAATGGGCCCATTTCGGAATAAAACTCTGTCGAACAAAAATAAATTTGCAAATCCGTATAATATGACGGAGCTATGCCCGAACGAACATAAAAAAAATATACATAGTAGATAAATCAAAATAAGGGCCACTTGTGAATTTTAACATCCGGACCGATTTAATTATTTTAAAGCGTCTTTTGTGTTGTATTTCCTGAAGTGTTAACAGACATCGCGTCGTCCGTCACCGCCCGCGCCTTACAAAATCGCTTGCGTGCGTCAGGCGACCGGTAGGTACCCGCGTGAGTGACCAAACGATTAGAAATCGGTTACCTACATGAAGACCGATTATCATTCGCAAGGCTGCACCTGGACTGGGATATAGTGAATGGAGCACAGTTGTATTGTTCACTGATGAGTGTAAAGTGAATTTTTTTAGTGATGATCGTCGCATTAGAGTATGGAGACGGTGAGTGATTTTCGGATGTTTGTATCCATGAAAGTTACAGATTTGGGGATCCCAATGTCATGGTATAGGGAGGAATCTCTCTATCAGGTCGAACTGAACTCGCAATACTCAGCAGAGGCACGCTAACGTCTGTGCGATACATTAAGGAGATCATAAGACCTCATGTGGTGGGTGCCATTTGCACAAAGAATTGGTGCAAGATTCACATTAATGCACGACAATGCACGCGCTTGTTAGACATTTCATTTAGATAAAACTATAATATTAGAATATTGTTTGTTGGATAATGACATCCGTCACATTTTGGAAGTACCTAATTTGACTAGATATTGTGTTTACACAAACAACAGTCTTAACTTGTAAAAAACACTTAAATGTTATTACTATAAATGATTAAGTAATATTTGATTATACTTGTAGTATATCTTAGATTTTATATTGATATTTTAATATCATATGTAGGTTGTTTCAAATGATTGGCACAATACTGTCAGTTGATGTTGATGACTTTTTGATGATGTCTAAGAATTAAGAATCAACTCTTATTAAATTGATTAATTACCTTATAATGTTTTAAAACGGTTTCACTATATAAGATTTGTTTATTACTAATTGTGTGAGAAGATATTAAGCCAAAATATATGATGATCTGTGATTGTGTCAAAATGGCGGTAGATGTTTGACGTAAAAGACGTTGGTAGTGTATAAAAAGGATTGTAACAACGTTATAGAGTCAGTTGCTTGGTAGATGTTCAGTTGGTTAGTTCTAGTGCCGTTATTATGTGGAATAGATCGACCAGATGTCACGTAAGTTAAGTAATTGGATATTATACTTAATTATTGCTTAATATGACTATGTTGTTCTGTAAATTATGTTATGGCTAATATTCCTAGCTATTGTTGTTATGTTACTATTATTTGAATTCTCTTGGACCGTTGTCCAAGAGATAGAATGAATTGTTTTTCAAAATAACGATAATTTATGACAACGTAAGAAATGTATTGATAGAATACTTTAATGCTGTTTCCATGGAGTTTCTTGTCCTTCTTCTCCATGATGACCTAGTTTTACGAACGGACGACTAGTTTTCTGATTAATTACTGACAAGCCTAAATTTAAATAAAATGCTTAGCCTTGTCTATCTGTGCTTTACTTCATAAAATCCTTTCCCTACAAACTATATTCAATAATAACCTTTATACACAGTCAATAACTAACTAGTAACCATTCTGATATACAAAGCTTGTTATTTGGGCAGTATATAGATACATATACTTCTAGTATATACTGAATAATCTAACACGCTCATACAGCTAGAGCCACTAGGGAAGCCCTAGATGACGCTGGTATAGGTACGTGTCTTGCCGTGGCCTGCCAACAGTCCGGACCTTAACCCCATCGAACACAAATGTGGGATTTGTTAAAAAGAAGTGTCCGGGACACAAATCAATGCGTAGGTACATAATAAAACCTCTTTTTCATTAAATGTAGGTACCTATTTTTTGCTGAAATTGCATTTTTTACAAAAAAACCGAATCAGATTTTCTTTTAATTATCAATAAATTTAATTTTAAGGTTTTTGCATTAAAAGTTAGCTAGTTCATTCAATTTAATTATTTATCTACCCTCAAACCCAATACATTTATTAGAATATAGAAAATACCTGGTGGCGCTTATTTTGTTTTGATTAGTATAATATAGTCGGTTAAAAAGCAAAAAAAATAATATTATGTATGTATTTATAATTTTGAATTTGTATATATTTGTCTATTTTAGTGTATTGTATACATAATATTTGCACCAACAACGGTCCCATTTTGTGTCCAGGGAAATCGCTGTCCATACCGAGGTTGCCTGGAAGAGATCGCAGTAATGCGATAAGGCCGCCCATTGTATATTTTGTAGTATCTCATGTGTTTTTTATGCTATGTATTTTTGTGGTGTACAATAAAGTATATATAAATAAATAAATAAATAAATAAAAAATAATATACAGGTTAAATTTTTCAAGTGGACGTGGATGGCCAAATTCGAAACTATGAGGAAAAGTACTCGGAAAAGTGCTCTCGGGAGCCCTAGAATCATCCGTTGCGTTCAGGATTCAAAATAGCGCACGCTTTGATACCCTTAGTGAATAATCTACTTATATTTCCAACCGATTTTCTCTCAGTTGACGTTCCAAATTCAAATCACATTTAGTGACCAGCGGGTCATATCTAGTGAAATTCAGTTCAATATTAATGCCCGGCTAGAGCCTAGGGCTTAAATGACTTGCTTTAGGTTACGTTTGTATGAGATTTAATCATAGATATTTTACATTTCTATGGTTATAATAGACGTAAGCGAGCAGGTTGTGTGAAAAATTATTAAATTGACTTAAATTGAATTAAAAAATTGCTCCCCGCTTTTTTAATTAAATTTAATTAGTTTATAATTTTTAGTGCGTGATAAAAGCGTTTTTATGATTAAACGGTAGAATAGAAGTATTTGGGGACTGAATGATTACTATTATTCTTATTCCCAGATCTCTCCCGGTGGTGCCGATGGTGCCAGTGGTGCTTCAGCCATTCATCGATTATAGTTTATTAGGTTCATATTGAGCAGTGCAAGAGTGCTAAATACTTTACAGTACTAAGGTCAGAGGTCGAAGGAGACAGGAGAGATATGAACATAAGTGAACATACGTGGCTTTTCTGCCAGGAGGTATCTTAAAACAATCTGTCATACGCTGTCCTATTTGTACCGTAGACCTAATGAAAGTATAAGCCGCCTGATTAGCCGCAAGACAGATATTTTTTTGAAGATACGAGAGCGGCGAATCCCCTGATATGGCGAGGAACGTGTCGTCGCGCCGTGACGTGAACATGACGGTGCACGAGCAAGAGCGGTGTGCCAGCGCTCGGATGGCTCGGGGCGGGGGTCGCAGGGCGGCGCGGATCGATAGTGGGCGAGCGGGGCTGGTCGCCCGGGCGGGCGGCACGGCATCGCGGCGGCGCGGCCGGCAGTGCGCCGCGCGACGCGACCCCGCCCGCATTCCACGCGCTATGAGCGCGCTCCGGCCGCGCGCCCGCCGCGCGCCGCTGCTGTTCGCGCTCGCCGCTGCTCTGTTGCCGCACGCCGACCGAGTCGCGTGAGTACAAGCTAGCCCTAGTACTGCGCTGCATCTCTCCGCATCCTCTGACATGTGACGTTTTCCTCCTGTGGCAGCGGCGGCGGCGGCGGCGGGAGCATGTTCGGGGACGTCAATATATCCTCTATTTTGGATTCATTCAGCATAAGTTATGACAAGAGAGTGAGACCAAACTATGGAGGTTAGTAGCAATAGTTAAATTAACTTCCGTTATAACCACCGCGTTGTCCAAATGTCCTTTTTGACTTAACGTCCTGAATCCTGATCCTATTCGTGACGCCAAAGTTTGACGGTGGCGCGCACTCGCGCAGTATCACTACATAATAACAATAATTCTTGTGTATGCATATAATTATTCATTTTTATGTGTGCATTATCATTAATAATGCACACAACAAGACGAATAAATAATTACAACAAAAAAAAAATTGAATGGCTAGTCCTCAGCTATTAAAATGCACTAATTAATATCCACTGCGCCAATACGGTGAAAATGTTTATAATTATTATTCTTATTGGTATAAATACTACAAAGAATATTTCCGCTTCAACTATAAACATCTGGATATGCACCTTCCTGAACAAGGTAGCTCCATATCCAGTCACCAATAAGCTAATGTGGTGGGTGGTCGATACGAGTTTTATCTTACTTGGAGAATCTGATGGACTTCTTTCTTCTAAAACGTATCAATATTTAATGTGAAGTAACCGTAGTTTTATGATTATTATAATTTATGCATAACATGCGGGGCTAAGATAAAAAACCCTATTTGAACTTATATAATTGACCACAACGCGTTTTGGCTCTTAATTTTTATCGGCAACCCGAAATTCGTGCAGTGGTTCTGGCCATAATGGCCACAACGCGTTTTGGCTATAACGGTATTTCAAAATTTGACCATAACGCGTTGTGGTACCTAATCGCGAAATGTAGTTAGTTAAATTAGTTGATGCAGACAAAATGACATGAACTAAACTCAAATCCAATGAAATGGGGCGGAATATAATTAATATTTGGACTAGGATCTAAAAGGTAAGCTCACATTAGACTAACTGTATTAAATTAAATGATGATCAAGTAACATGATTATGAAAAATAAAATGCGCATAGGTTATCTTGAGGGAATTACAAAATGGTAGGCATATTGACGCAAGATCTTATTTAAAAGTGGTGGCAAATATCTGCTCTAAGCGCCGATACCAAAGTTTATTTTTGCTAAGTGTTATGTTTGCATCAACTAACATTTCGATAAAAGGGCATTCTAATGATGTGTAGTTACAGCAAGTGGTTCGACCTCTGAAGGACATCTTATTTTGCCTCTACACTTTATGGCCATACTTGCAGGTGCCACGAGCCACGACATGAAGTTCGAGAGATTGTGGATGAGCTTCAAGAACCAGACGCGTTCGGGTCGTTCCTTATTGTTCAATGGGTTGTAAGGCTAGGCTAGGTTTTTAGTGCACCATTTTGCTATACATACAAGCCATAGTATGGTGTACGGATACGTACTCCTGGAGTAGTTGAAAAGTGCGTTTGCACAACTAGATTTTTTTTTAAATTGACAGTATAGGAAGCCGCTGGCGACCGATCGATTAGCGTAGCTTGCTTACAGAAAATGGATGCGATGCGTTGTCGTGTTATGAATGTGATGTCGTTTCCAGGACCACCAGTGGAAGTGGGGGTTACCATGTACGTGCTGTCCATCAGCTCTCTGTCGGAAGTGCAAATGGTACCTAGCTAGCAGTACTATTCTAAGTAGTAAGAGGTCACGTGGGCATGTGGGCATGGGGCACGTGGCACGTGGCACCGCACCGCATGAGGAGGCGCCGGCGCCGGACGGCCGCCGGACGCCGCCAGACGGCCGCGCCGCGCTCTCCGGATCGAACTAGTACTACATGTGGGCTTGCTTGCAGGTCCGCCGGTGGAGGTGGGCGTCACCATGTATGTGCTCTCTATCAGCTCCGTGTCGGAAGTGCTCATGGTACTGGCCCCAGTCCTCGCACCTCTCGCGCCGCACCAGCAGCAGCCCCAGACGCGAGGCTGCGAGCATGTCGCGTTTCATGGATCTGTTCGCTTTCGTATTGTTTCCTAGTGATCTTGTCGATGACTGGTAACGCTCGTGTTGACTGTGGCATTACTGTTGTGAACTGATACAGACGCACCGAGCGCCGCGCTCCGGCTGCCCCTTCCACGCGGCTCCACCACGCCACTCTGCTTCCAGCGAGCGCATTCAATAAACAGAGATACAACGGCATTGACACTAGTCAATAAAGTCATGATTGGCTACGCAGTCTGTCGAATCAACGTTCTTGATCGAGCGAACAGTAGACCGCACGTCGTTGGTAACAAAACTAGCAGTAAGCTGACTTCTTATTCTATCAAAATTCCGTACAAAGCTCCAGCCGTCCAGCTCAACGGCAAAGTGTAACCATTGACGTGCGTCGAAAACTACGATCGTAAATAATTCAGTAAATTAACCATGATCCACTCTAGTTTACAAGATAGGTGAACGGAACGTCATTAAAGTGAAAGCAACCGACTATGGCGAGAATCAAGAAAATACGCATTTATAACCGACTTCAAAAAAAGGAGGAGGTTCTCAATTCGGTTGCTTTTTATGTTTGTTACCTCGGAACTCCGTTATTTGTGAGCCGATTTACAAAATTGTCCTCATCCATTTGAAAGGATAGGTATACTTTCAGATTGGTCCTATAGAAATTTCATTAAAATCGGTTCAGTGGTTTGGTTTTTAAACCAAAATTAATGGTAAAAATTCAAGTAAACCAAAATTGCGTCTTTTGCTTTCCTATGACTTTTCAGTGGTGGCTTAGTGGAATTGTCATGCATTTGATTGTGGCTATAAGTATAGTATAGGCCGTATCTTTACATTATTAACCGACTTCAAAAAGGAGGAGGTTTTCCATTCGACTGTATTGTTTTTTGTATGTCATGTAGGTATTTTACGCGATGTCTCTGACAACTGTAAATCAATTTCAAACATTTAATCAAAAACATTTTTTTAATGGATGGTGTATGCCTCAGCGGTGGTCCCATTAACTTTGCGTGGGTATTTTTTGAGTTGGCTTCAATAATAAGTATTTTTGCCACTTTGTTTATATGTATTGATGATATAACATCATCAATGTAAACTAAGTGGCATGTGGTGTTTGGGGTAAACTGTACAACTTAAAAGTGAAAACTAAAAACATTTTTACAAAAGAAAAACAACCGACTTCCAAAAAACACAAAAAAAAATTTTTTGAAAACATGCTTCAAGTCATAAATCGAAAATGCGGAACCAACGACACCGACTTCCGAAAATAAAGTAATTTTTTTCACTTTGTAGTCTACCTATACATTTTGACCGCGTAGGTACCTATTACACTTTTCTATGAATTTGAAGAACTTTTTTGATAACCGACGAAAAATTTCGACGCACTCATGTGCTGAATAATCATGGTTACAGATTGCGCGTCGATGTCCCTGCCACCCTGTATACTTGCAAGATTAGAGATACCCCAATAGAACTATAACTTTGACAGAAATGAGGGTGTGCCTGGTATACTGAACACATCTGCGTACCCCTTTAGAGGGTACAGGCGTGATGTTATGTTGTGTGGTTGCGTAAACAATGCATACAATATGCGATAGCAGCAATCGCGGTTGATTTGCTGGCATTTATTGAAGAGATCCGTTGTCTGTGTCCGAAACTCATCATCAGATCTTTACGAAATTTAAATGGGACGAAAAAAATAAATTTAAATTAATATTTGATGATATGGGACCACGCTATAAGTTTAAATTCCAAACAAAAGAAGAATTTTGGAAATCGGTCTAGAAATGACGGAGTTCTGAGGTAACGAACATTAAAAAACATACGAACGAATTGAGAAACTCCTGCTTTTTAGGGTTCCGTAGTTCACGTCTCGGAACCCTTATAGTTTCGTCATGTCCGTCCGTCCTAGGCTTACCTTCCAAACGGTAAGTGCTAGAACGATGAAACTGCATGGATATGTGTATTTACCACGTCGACAAAGTGCTAAAATAAAATCACGAAAAATTTTTTTTGGGGTAAGTATCTCCCCTACACGTAAAGTGGGAATGATTTTTCTCGCGTCTACCCCGATTTTATGATTTAGGCATCCGTTCGCAAGATATTCAACTTTAAAGCGCATTTTTTTCAGTTCATCACATGGACTACCGAAAACTATAACGGCCTAGATAACTTTGTTAGTTCAGGAGTTATAGAGGCCTAACTTGTAAAATGCGCTTACTTGGAAAACTTCGTACATGAATAACGAAATAATAAGTTAACATGTAATATATTAAAAATAAAATCATAACAATTATCTATTGGTACGGAACCCTTTGTGCGCGAGTCCGACTCGCACTTGGCCGGTTTTTTTTTTTTAATTGGTTCAGAACAAAAATC
Source organism: Apamea crenata (assembly GCA_949629185.1). Lineage (NCBI taxonomy): Eukaryota > Metazoa > Arthropoda > Insecta > Lepidoptera > Noctuidae > Apamea > Apamea crenata. The sequence goes on from OX451374.1 coordinate 16,397,604, forward strand.
TAAAAAACCCGACTGCGTAAAAACGGAACTTTATAAAAGATGGAAACAAGATGACCTATTTCTGTCTCCAATCCACACCCCGTAAGTTCACCTTAAGCCGTATAATCTCATGTAGTTGTATCACTGGATATAATCTCAGTCGGAGTCATTTTATTAAATATAAACTAGTGCTTGACTGCGATCCCGCCTGATAGAAAGCAGTGATGCAATCGTTGATGGTAAAGCGCACTAATTTATTATGAGCCTATTCACTCTAGCCTTGAAGACACTCAAATTATGTATAATCGGACGGGAAGACCGCTGCAGGCAAATTGTTCCAGTCCTTCGGTGTACGCGGTATAAACGACGAGGCAAAACGCTTCGTCCGGATCGCGGCAGTGGCAACAACGTAAGGGTGGACACTCGCCGTACGATGGGTTGTCCGATGATAGAATAGAACGGTGATGGCGGAATTAAGTCGTGTAATTCCCGCGCACACTCTCCAGAATGCATCCAGTAGAATACCGAAAGGCTGGCTACCTTACGCCTGTGCTCCAGGCTTTGTAAATTGGTCTTAACCAAATCTGGATCACCAATTAGCGTCTTCGCACGCCTCTCCACTTAGTCCAAAGCTGCTAGATGGCATTTTGCAGCACCAGCCCATATGAGGCTGCAGTACTCCACACACGATCGGACCTGTGCTTTGTATAACATTAGAAGCTGTCCCGGTGTGAAGTACTGCCAGACCTTTGCAAGAACTAGCTGACCCGGCGAACCAATAAATCATTCAATAAATGTTGTGTTAACATAATAGCTGAATTAAATTCAGTGTTTTATTAAAATAAAATTAATTTAAAAAACTTCTCGATGAACGAAAAAATATTTTTATTTAAATCAGTCAATCCTTACTTAATTATATACATTTAAATAACGAAAACCCCATCCAAATCAGAGCAGTAGTTTTTGAGAAAATCGCAAACATACAAACAAATCGACATCAGAGCCGTATGTCCACTTTTTGCAAAAATCACTTTTTAACTAAATCGTATGTACATAGTTTTTCGAAATCTAGATAGGTTTCTGTTTTTTAACAAAATATCACGCTTTGTTTCCCAGAAGAGTTGGGCAGGGGTGTACCTATAGAACGCCCACATTGCACGTTACACTACTAACTAAGTACCTAAGTACGAGTCCCTGTTATTACGATATACTCGATTTATCTAGAACACAAAACGCAAAGTTAAAATAAATACATTTTTTTATTTGTTTTTAAGTCTAGACATTCATGTAAAAACTATTTGCAAACTTCTTTCTTTAAAGCGCGCTCGCTCGCGCGCTTTTGAGCTCTTCCTAAACTTACGCAGAGGCATGCATACGGAGTTACGCGTCCTACACATCTCTTCCTCTACACTACGAATATATTTTCATGCTTTTGCTAGCGGCTTCGTCCGTAAAGGTCAGATTATTTCACGGAACCGTACTATACACCATATTTATTTCTCTTAGTATCAAAAAAAAAAAAAAAAATTTTCGTGATTTTGTTTTAGCACTTTGTCGACGTGGTGAATACACATAATATCCATGCAAAGTTTCATCTTTCTAGCACTAACCGTTTGGAAGGTAAGCCGAGGTCGGACGGACGGACAATACGGACATGACGAAACTATAAGGGTTCCGAGACATGAACTACGGAACCCTAAAAATGACGTATTTGTACAACGCCATCTATGGGTAAATTGATAAAAAGTTTGCACAAAGCAATGTGCAGAGTGGTATGAATGAAACTTGTATTCGTGAATGTTTTAGCGGCATTTTGCGTTTTTAGTAATTTTCTATCTCCGAAACTATATGAGTATGACCAATTGATATACTGTAATGTAAATAAATCTAAAAAAATCAAAAAATCAAAAAAAAAAAAAAAAAAAAAAAAAAAAAAAAAAAAAAAAAAATTCAAAACAAACAAAAAAAATTCAATCAATCAATCAATCAATAAAAAAAAATTCAATAACAAATAAAAAATAATTCGTTATTTTTTTTTTTTTTTTTTTTTATCTCTATAATGTCCTTGTGATCATAAAATAATTTATTTTGATAAGGATTCATATTTAAAAATTATATTTTCATCCAAACGTAAGTCAAAAAATACTTTTTTAAAACATAAAAGTGACATTAAAAGATAAAATACGAAAGATAAAAATATGGTGTAGCGGACTTTTTTGGGCGGACCAGATTGGCATACCTACATTGTTTTTAGTTATAATACAACTGTTAAGGCAGCGCATCACGCATGCAAATAATACTGTTTTAAGAGGTATTTCTTTCCGACTTGCTAGACAAAAGTTGTGATAGCTCAGCTAAAATGCATGATGTAAACATAATTTATAGCCTACTAGCTTCTGCCCGCGGCTTCGCCCGCGTGGATGTCGGAAGTTATCCCACGGGAACGTGCAACCAGGATAAAAAGTATGTGCTTCCCCAGGATGCCATCTATCTCTTTTCCAAATCAGAAGTTCAGTGGTTTAGGCGTGAAAATGTAACATACAGTTTCAAGTTCAAATCCTCCCCTAAAAACCGAATTACCCCTTTTTGCCCCGTCAGTCAATTTTCGACAACTTTACATACGTATTATTAATTATTTTCTGTCGAAAGTATCAATACTGAGTTTCTAGTTAATCGGACCGCGCATTAAATTTCTTCCACACAAACTTCAACACCCCTATATCCCCCTTTGAGGGCTAGTTTTAAAAACTTATAATGATAAACTTTATTACTTATACTTAGGCAAGTATTGTTGCCAAGTTTCAAGTTTATTAACTAAATTAATAAGATTTTTTATATAAACTGTATCCCCGCTTTTCACCCCCACAGGGATGGAATTTAAAAAAATATTCATAACTTGACTCAAAGATTATTTATACCAATTTTATAATTAATCAAGCCACTTATTATAATCCTCCCCTGTAAAATTAACTACCCCTTTTCACCCCGTTAGGGTTATATTTTCGAAAAACCCTCATACGTGTTATTATTTATTTTTAGTCTTAAGTACACACACAGTACACCGAGTTTCGAGTTAATCGGACCGCGCGCTCAAATTCTTCCACACAAACTTTGACACCCCTATATCCCCTTTGAGGGGTAGTTTTGAAAAACGAATAATGATACATTTTATTGCTTACATAAGCGAGTATTCATGCCAATTTTCAAGATTATTAACCGAATGAATTAGATTTTTCATATAAACTGTATCCCCGCTTTTCACCCCCACAGGGGTGGCATTTTGAAAAATCATTTGGGATGTGTTCATAACTTGACTCAAAGATTATTTATACCAATTTTCGAGTTAATCAAACCACGCTGTAAAATCCTCCCCTGTAAAATTGACTACCACTTTTCAGGCCGTCAGGAGTAGATTTTCGAAAAACCCTGATACACATTATTATTTCCTTTCAATTTTAGGTATAAATACTGAGTTTCGATTAAATCGGACCGCGCGCTAAAATTCTTCCATACAAACTTTGAAACCCCCCAATCCTCTTTTAGGGGGTAGTTTATAAAAACCAAAAATGCCCAACTTCATAATTTACTTAGATAAGTATTCGTGCCAAGTTTCAAGTTTATTAACTCAAGGAATAAGATTTTTCATACAAACAAAATCCCCCCATTTCACCCTCTTAGGGGTGGAATTTCGAAAAACCCTTTCTTAGTGGATACCTACTCTTCACAAAGAATACACCCTCCAAATTTCATGTCTCTAGGAGCAGCGGTTTAGGCTGTGCGTTGATGTCTCAGTCAGTCAGTCAGTCAGTCAGTCAGTCAGGACTTTGAATTTTATATATATAGATAGCACTCACGCATAATGTAGCTTTCGACCAGTTAAAAACATTTTTAGAATTGGCTCATTATCACCGGAGATTACCCCCTACATACATACAAACAAAAAAAAAAACCTCTTTATAATACCTATTAGTATAGATTACCGTGCGACGCCATTTTAAAAAATAATCAAAATAGCGAACCGGGACGAGGCCAGTCTCTATACAGAAAAGTTCGATCCCTTTGATTAACTTTGCCTGGGTAGTTTTTGAGTTAGCTTCAATAATACGATTTTTTTCTACTTGATGTTTTAGTAACTTGCTGTCACTGATATTTCCAAGTAGTAGTAGTGAAGTAGTATTAAATAAATTTATGTTGGGTAGGTATGTACAACTAAAAAGTGATAAATAAAAACTTCAAAAAAAAAACAACCATCTTTCAAAAAAGACACTACAAAGTGAAAGTATGGAAGTCGGTTGTTTTTTTTTTTTTGTAAAAAGTTTTAATTACATGAATTTGAGGGCTCTGGAGGCTCACAGTGAGGATGCGCGTCGTCTACTTTTGACTCACGGAATAATTTATTTTTGCCAGTATCGCAAACGCCTGCAAACCCATGATAGCCAAACGCAGCTGGAAGTATGATTGAAAATATTGAGAGTGTTTATTGTTCCGTATGTTGTACATCGAATTGGTGGTGGAGGTTGCCGAAGTGGCAGCTGTCCGGCCGCGCGCCCTACTGTACTACTAGGTGTCTACAGTTTGAGCATTAGCACCGATGATTACTTACAAATATAAACTTGTACTAGTTTTCCCCTCTTTCCGTCTTTACTAATCTAATTGTGGTACATTATTTGTGTAATATAAGCGACATTGTGTGAACACTGAAACGCTAAGGACAGCGGCGTGGCGCCGCAGACCGCGCGCACGCAGCGAGCGCGGTGTCGCGGCACGCGCACCACGCGTCCACGAGACGACGCGCGCACGCTAACACAGCACCCTTTATGTTCATCACACCACACTACACACAACATTGAATAATAGGCAGTCTAGGCACCCATGAGTAGTTTAGCAGGTAGCGGAGAGGCGCGTGTCGGCGCGCAGCGTGTTGGCGCCGCGCGTGCCCACTTAATGGCTCTTTCGTGAGTTTCGTGACTTGTCCGCTTGGAACTTAACTAGTTCAGTGCTGTTATACATTTACATACAGAATTATCATAATCGTTCACATTTTCATGAAAAATGAGCTTAAGTCAATGGAAATTTATGTGGCCATTTTACGTCGGCATTAAACTCTGCAATAAAAAAAAATTGGTAGGTGAGAACATAGATTATTCTGCTAGAACTTATGCGTTAGTGAAAGTCTCTCAAGCACTGACACGTCACCGCGTCAGTCGGTCGGACGCTACCGTGTCGCATCTGTAGCTCTATTATGTAATGTTTAGGTACTTGTATGCGATCTGCAGCCCGGAATGCGTCGTGTATGTGCCGACGTACATGTGCTCCACACTCTGACGTCAAACAACACTGCGTGCACTTTTCACTCTTAGTAAACTGAAGCTTGTCGCTCTGTTTTGTGTATTCGATGTTGTGCAGTGTTTAACTCTTAGTATAGTATGTTGCCAGTAAAGTATTTTGCACCGATCTTGTTCCACTGTGTGTGGTCGCGAGCACGCGTGCACTCGCAACCGCTGCTGTAGCGCGCCGCCCCATACTATAACGTGCGATGTCTCTCCCTCAGGACTTCACGTTGGATTTTTACTTCAGACAGTTTTGGACCGACCCGCGGCTCGCGTACAAGAAGCGCGCTGGCGTCGAGACGCTTTCCGTGGGTTCCGAGTTCATCCGCAACATCTGGGTGCCCGACACGTTCTTCGTGAACGAGAAGCAGTCGTATTTCCACACCGCCACCACCAGCAATGAGTTCATCCGCATCCACCACTCGGGCTCTATCACGCGCAGCATACGGTGAGTACGCGGTGAGTGTGCGGCGAGGACCGCCCCCACCCCCGCCCACGCACTCCCCGCTTACGTCTGTTGCAGGCTCACCATCACCGCCTCTTGCCCCATGAACCTGCAGTACTTCCCCATGGACCGTCAGCTGTGCCACATCGAGATCGAGAGCTGTAAGTGTCCACCTTGTTCCGTTCAGCGCCAGACTTACTTCACCGTGTCTGAACCGTACCTTACTACTGCCGTCCTTACGCTGCACGTTGGCAAGTTGTTTGAGTACCGTCCGATGTGCCTTGACGCTCTAAGTACTACGACAACTTTGTGTATTTGTATTTTATTAATACCACTTTGTTTGTAACTCTTCGTGTAGGGTGAGACGACGGCGACCAGATTAATCGGAATAATTTATTCAAAAACTTTTTTAAGCGAATTATGTAATTTTGACAGATTTAAACGCTCGTCAGAAGCTACCGTCTCACAGATGATAGAAAAATAGTAACGTACTTATATGATGTACACCGATGTTCGTGTGTGTGTGTTGTGATCACGGAGCAACCCTCGACCGGCCGTGTGCACACGACGCCGCGCACGGCACCCCGGCTTGCGTCGTGTCGCGCGCACCGCACGGCCGCGACGCCCTCCGCCTACAGCACCCGCGCGGGCAGGACCTGACACACGTCGCTCCGGCGCGACGGGGCACGGCGCCACGCACTCGCCCGCACCCCGCACCCCGCATCCCGCCGGCACACGCACGCACCGCATGCCCCCCTCCTGACTCCTGACCGCACTGCATGCGCTTCACCTTCACCGCTTACACCCATCACCAAACACGTAGTCGCGCACGGTAGTTTTACGAGGATATTTTTCTATCATCGGGCCGGGTCGACTCGAGCGGCGGGGCCGTCGCCGCGTCGCCCGGCTCGCCTCGGCGCCAGTGGGCCGCGCGCTCGGCGCGTCGCTTCGAGGCGCGAGTGATAGCGTTTTGTGTTTGGCATGTCCCCGGAGTCGGATACACGATGACCGACATACTGTACGTTTGGAAAGACGGCGCGTCGAGTGTCGGCATGAGCAGCGAAGTGCAGCTGCCGCAGTTCCGAGTGCTCGGCCACCGGCAGCGCGCCACCGTCATCACTCTCAGCACAGGTAACCGCTCAGTAGTAGCGTCGCCCCGCCCCGCCGCGCCCGCGCCCCGCACCCCGCGCCCGCGCCGCGCGACACGACCGCCGGACCGCGCGCGAACCGTCCGACACGCGACCGCGTCGAGCTGCCCCGCGCCTTACCCCTCTTTGCGCCGCAGTCGGCTACACCATGCGGGATATCCGGTACAAATGGAACGAGGGGCCCAACTCGGTGGGCGTGTCTAACGAAGTGTCGCTCCCGCAGTTCAAGGTGTTGGGCCATCGCCAACGTGCCATGGAGATATCTCTCACAACAGGTGCGAACCACTTCCTATAGCTTTGATAAAGTGACGCATGATTGCGTGTTCTTAAAGTGCTCTTCCAGTAGACTTAGTCTAGTCTGACGTTTTAGACTCTCATTGTGTCATGTGCTAATCACGTTCTGTACTCTACCACCGACCACTCAGGAAACTACTCCCGCCTGGCGTGCGAGATCCAGTTCGTGCGCTCGATGGGCTACTACCTCATCCAGATCTACATCCCGTCCGGCCTCATCGTGATCATCTCGTGGGTGTCGTTCTGGCTGAACCGCAACGCCACGCCGGCGCGCGTGCAGCTGGGCGTCACCACCGTGCTCACCATGACCACGCTCATGTCTTCCACTAACGCGGCGCTTCCCAAGATCTCTTACGTCAAGTCCATCGATGTATATCTTGGCACCTGCTTCGTCATGGTGTTCACCAGTCTGCTGGGTGAGTCTGTGCGTGCTGTGAGTCTGTGATCTGATCACCCGACCGACTGCCGGCCGCGTCCTAACCGGATCGTTTGCTTTCAGAGTACGCGACGGTGGGGTACATGTCCAAGAGAATACAGATGAGGAAACAGCGCTTCGTCGCGATACAAAAGATTATGTCAGAAAAGAAAATGCCGGCGGAGTGCGCGCCGCCTGCGCCGTGGGACGCGCACTCGCTGAGCAAAGGGGGCAGCCTGGGCCGCGGCGCGCCCCCGCCCCCGCGCCACTCGCTGGCCAGCTCGGGCGCGCCCCCGCCCCCGCCTCGCCACCACCACCCCTCCATGGACCGCTGCGGCCGCCACCTGCAAGAAGTGCGCTACAAGGTGCGCGACCCCAAGGCGCACTCCAAGGGTGGGACGCTCGAGAGCTCCATCGAGGACCCACCCGCGCCGCCGCTGCACGCGCTGCAGCCCACCAAGGTACACCATCTGCCGGCCGTTCGCTTGATTTGGCAATAATAATAATATGTAACAAAACTTTAACTGGCGATTATGTGGTTGCAGGACTACGGCAAGTTCCTGGGCATGACGCCGTCGGACATAGACAAGTACTCGCGCATCGTGTTCCCGGTGTGCTTCGTGTGCTTCAACCTGATGTACTGGATCGTGTATCTGCACGTGTCCGACGTGGTGGCCGACGACCTGGTGCTGCTGGAGGAGAACAAGTGAACGTCGCCGCTCTCCCCGCACGCCCCGCACCCGCACTGCTACACGCTCGTGTACATAACTCATGTAATATAGTATCGATTAGCAAAACGCTAGTGTCACGACCCCTCGTAGACTTTACTGACGGTACTTTAGATATAGATAGGAACTCGAACGACTTGTACAGAAATTGTAAATAAGACATAATATAATTGTGCCGGTGCCGGTGCCCCCCCTCCCCCCTACATATGTCATGTACTATGTATAGTACACGCTCAATGTTAATATACCTACTTAATTAAATTAAAATAACATAGACGCAGCACGCGTAGCATCACCACTTCTATCTCTACTCTACAATGAATAAACATAGAGCAGCTCCTCTTTTATACAAAGTGACATTTCTTTTGTTTATTTTTGACATCGCGCCGTACAAATTTTTATACCTACTATGTGTTTTTTTATCTTGTTCGTTTCTTCCGTTTCTACGGGAGTCATGCTACGTGTGCTGGACTCATCGACATTTATCTAGATAATAAGAGCTAGGTGATGCACACATACGTTAATGTTGCTATTCACATTTTAAATATCTAAGTTGTATTACCTAAATATAATAACTGAACCTTCCGAATCAGATGGATATGATTGCAGAATCTTGAACTCGTACGGTTTTACACATCATGCTAATCAGTATCTTGCATGATGTGCGTTTGTGCGTGGGTGGACTTACGTTCCATTCTAGAACAAAACCAAACACGTCCAAGAGCTATTCAAACCAAAGAGATTTAAGACATATTTAAATGTCTTTAGTTCAAACAATTTATAAATTGTCATTATAACAATTTTAACAAAGTAGGTAGCTAATAACTTTGTAACAAATGTATTTATGAGAATAAATTATGTTACGTTTGCTATTGAATTAATTCCAAAACCGATGCTTAAATATAAATGTTCTACTAAGGTAACAAACTAGAACTAAATCCATCGGCGATGCTTAGATCTAGCACTTCAAGTTATTTCGCACCTTTCATGCATGACAGTTATGGACGCATGCCGGCTGGCGGGTGACACGACTCGGCTCAGTAGATTCTGCACCCGTCCACTCGCCCGGCGCGGCGCCGGCACCGCTCACCATTGTAACGTACTCAGAGCATGATGAATATAATGTTAAGTTGATAACGTCATAGATTTTATTAACTAGAACGAAACTGTTAAGTATTGTAAAGTTACAAATATTATTTAGGTAAGCACGGTAAGGCACACGAGACTATTTTGCATTCACATGCAATACGTTCGTCTTGTAATAAAGACTAACATTACGATGACGTTGTTTTATTTCATTCAAAAGCTTCAACTTTATTAACCAGTCTGCTCGACTAGATTTTGAAATATTAACATATCAGCTGACTCGACGGGATATTGCGCATAACGTCATGAAATTCAGGATTTTACCTACTCGAACTTTCTCCATTCAAAGGAGATAGTTTTTTTTGTTCGGCGATTAATCCCACCAAACATGGCGTCTACTAGTGAAACGCATGTTGATTTGTTCCTTATTATCTCTAGATTACATTGGTAGTATTTTTTTTTATCCTTTATTAAAAAGAACCAGGTTTTAATAATTAATTACAATCTAGCCTTTTTTTTTTTTTTGTGGATGGGATATCATCAAATGACCCCTCCCGCTCTGGGTGGAGCGGAAGGGAGTGTCAGACTCTTACTGACTAAAACCCACCCGTGTTCCTTCCTTAGCCCTTTCTGTTCCAGGGCAGCGGTAACCCTTTCGGAAGATCCCGCCGCCCTGGCAGGCTTCGGCCCTATCGGGCCCCGTCCTCTGCTGACATCTCTTTGAGGCGCGCGTGGAACACAACGCGCCGTCCGGCACGGGCCTGGTCCTGATCGGACGGCGAGCTACCCATTACTCACCGCCCGCAGGCCCGCGCCTACGGTGGCCGGGAGTCGTCACGCGGCCCCCGACGCCCGGAGCGTCTCCCGCGGCGGCTGAGGCGTGAGGTGTTCTCCCTCAGCCTCTCAGCCACCTTCTTCGCTAGCATGACTGCTTCGCAGAAGGAGGTGACTGCCTCCCACTCCCTTCCGCCCCGGACCATGGCTTGAACCAGGGCCGGACGCGAGAGGTCGCCGCCGTTGCCGATCGCCTCTACGAGGACCCGGCGGGGCTCCGCCCAAGCAGGGCAGACCGCCACCGTATGCTCCACCGTGTCCTCTGGGCGATTCTGGCAGTGGTGACACCCGGGCGTCTCCTCCCGCCTGATTATGTGCAGGAACCTCCCGAAACATCCGTGTCCGGAGAGGACCTGCGTCAGGCGGAAGGTGAGAACGCCGTGACGCCTCTCTAGCCACTCCTCAAAGAGGGGTCTTATCGCCGCTATCATGGCGTGCCCTGCGCTGGGTTGCGATAGTCGCGCCTTCCATTCCGCCATAAGATCGCGCCGGAGGTCCGTCCGCTCCGCAGCGATTTGCCGCGGGTGCAGAGTTTCCCCCCGGCGTAGTGCCTCCACGCGCCGATCATGCAGGCGCGCGAGGACCATCGCCTCCAGATCTAGGCGTTCCAGTTTGGGGGCCAAACGTCGGAAATGCTCGACGAAGTTCCACCGGCTGTCGAGGACGAGACCCAGTACCTCATCGTTGTCTCGACGCCGATGTGAACCCCTCCTACCATCAGTTGGGATCCCGAAGGTGGCTCGTAACGGGGCCCATGAAAGGACATGGCCTCGGACTTGTGCAATGCCACCTCGAGACCCAACCGCCGGATCCTTTCCACGACTATCGCAACCCCGCGTGTCATCGCGTCGGCCGCCGCCTGATGCGACCTCCCCTGCGCCAGGAGCAGCGTGTCGTTAGCGTAGCAAACTACGCTGACGCCATCAGGGAGGTCTGCCCGCAGCACCCAGTCGTAACCGATGTCCCAGAGGAGCGGCCCCAGAACCAAGCCAAACTGGCTGTCCGCAAGATCCGGCCCCGTCCTCACCAGGTGCCCGACGAGGCGGCCCGCAATCACTCTCTCGAAGAGCTTGCCAACCCGTCGAGCAGCACAATGGGCCGGTATGCGAACGGAGAGTCCGCAGGGCGCATTACAATCTAGCCTAAAAGACTAATAAACAATTATAACCTAACTTAATTTACTACGTGATAATTATTTTGAAACTTAGAATAGTGTTTATTGTACTTTACACAAGTCCGTTCCACTTTCTTAGAGTCTGATATGATGATATAATTTTTTTTTTTTTTTTTTCTTTATTTCCAACTTATAATTCATAATGTCACCGCAAGACATAACAATATTTATTCAAGTTTTAGTTTTAAGAATTGTACTTAATACAGAACTACACTACTGACACCCAAGCTAAGATTGAACTTGTATTATGGGTGTCAGGGCTCTCTAAGTTCACTTGGATAGTACTCGTAAATACAAAAAAGGAGTTTGGTACACGTCAAACAGGAAACAAAGAATAAGGTGTAAAAAAAAGTATACAACTAAATAATAATTAATTTAAAAAGGCAAATCATATTATGTGTATTGTGTTTAAGTTTTGTGGTGGTATGTGTGTGTGTGTGTGTATTGAGGATAATTATGTGGGATGGAGGAAAGTTTGGGAAGTGGGGTGGGTAATAAGGTCACGTATTGAGAATTTGTTCGACATCATCATAACAAAGAGTGTTTATCCATTTTGTGACTAGAGCTTTGCAGTCAAATTTATTAAGCTATTAAGCTGCTAAGTACCGCATAGTGTCGCCGCGCAAGCTTAGTTCTATGTCTTACAGAGGGACAAACGTTAGCAGTTCTGCGCATTACCGGACGAGCAGGATCCCACCGCAGGCCGGTATGTTTACGCAACGTACAGTTCATCACAAAGAGCTGTCTCACGGTCAGGACCTCACATTCCTTGTACAGTAGTTCTGTACTATGCCGGTAGTGTTTGAAAGTCATGACCTTGAGGACAGCTCTCTGTGCCCTTTCCAGTTGTATCATGGTTGTTTTCGGAGCCCCACCCCAGACCGTAATGCCAAAAGTTACTATTGACTGGCAAAGCGAAAAATAAACCATGCGTAAGGTATCCGCATCAGCACTATACCGCAGGCTTTTAAACACGGTAATTAGTTTTCTAACTCTGCCAGACAACATCCTAACCTGATCATTCCACGAGACGAGATTGTCTATAAGAACACCCAAGTATCTTACACTGGTGGCTCTTGTGAGGGCAAGACACGCACATTGGTTCGGGTGTGCATCGCAAGTGTAAATGAGTTGTCTGGTTGCGATGAAGATTTCAATGAAAACGTGATGAAATTTGTTTTTTCTACATTAAGGGTCAGACTATTCGCCGTTAGCCAAGACATGACAATGCTAAGGACAGTTTCAGCTCTCCACTTAGCCTCGTCCCAATTTTCCGCATGCACCAGAAGGGCCGTATCATCTGCATATGTATAAATGGAGCAATATGGGAGTGCTAAATCACATAGGCTATTCACATACACCAGAAAAAGTGTGGGCCCCAGGATGGAGCCCTGGGGCACACCGAAGGACAATGTGCACTCGTCACTAACATATGTGTCGATTTTAACGCACTGCGTTCGCTCGGATAGGTAACTCGCGAAGACTGAGAGTGCAGGACCCCTAACTCCTATTCGCTCCAATTTTTTTAGAAGAATAGGAAAAGAGACAGTGTCAAATGCCTTGGAAAGGTCCAAAAATAAGCCTAGACACTTAGACTTTTTATCCAGTATCTCAACAACATCGTCAATCAGGGTCGCAAATGCGTCTTCACAGGACTTCCCCCTACGAAAACCAAATTGATTATTAGAAAGGATGTTATTATTCTCTAAGTAAGACAAAAGACGGTTGTTGAGGACCTTCTCAAGAACCTTTGATAATGCCGGCAGGACCGAAATCGGCCTATAATTATTGACACTGCCTCTGTCCCCTCCCTTGTGGATAGGATGTACGACCGCTCTCTTTAAAACTCTTGGGAATTCACCTTTAGAGAAACAAAGATCACATATGTGAGTGACGAGGGGTACCAGAGTTTGTCTGCTCAATTTCAGAACTGATTCCATCCCATCCTGGGGCGGAATCAGTACGAAGACCCATAATAATGTTCTCAACCTCTGCATTATCCGGGGAAAGTAGGGCCATTGAGTTGACCTGTTCATCCTGCCTTATACAAGGCTCAAAATCAAAATCAAAATCAAAAGTCATTTATTCAAATTAGGCTGAGAATCAGCACTTTTTGAACGTCAAAATTACAAAAGACAGTCCCCCAAAAACGCCCGCCCTTCACCACTTCCTAGTGCTATCGCTGGGAAGAAGAAGTGGCGCAACAAACTCCCCAGCAGCACAGCTGTCTGTTCAATTTAAAAAAATACGAATGTATACAATACTAGGTACTTATGTTCGGTAATTAACATTACAAAACCAGAACATAAAATTTAATTATTTTTATCATAATATGTCAGCTAGCCACGCCAATATACCAACAAATATAATAAAAACTATACGTACTCAAGCTAAAAAATAATTAATTAAAATGTAAATAAAAAAAAAATCTTACTACCCAAATAAAAGCCTCCAGGCATAAAGGGCGTGACAGCTTACACATTTATGCATTGCTGGGTTCTAAGACCTGGCAGTAAGCTAATTCTGGAGAAGGAACATAAACATTGTCTTGCGTTAAACTAGGGTGACCAACTATTCTTATCGTCTAAGTAGTCGTTGATGGAATAGTATGCCTTTGAACAAAGGTTGGATTTTAGTTGAGCTTTAAACGCATTAAAAGGCAAGTCTAGAAAAGAAGAGGGTATCTTGTTATAAAAGGTTATACCAAGCCCAACAAATGAGTTATGAACCTTATGAAGCCGGTGAAAGGGGGCACGTAGTTTGTCCTTATTTCTAGTGTTAACACTGTGAATATCACTATTTTTAGTGCACAAGTGTAAATTTTGCCTAATATATAAAATGTTGGCAAGGATGAATTGTGATGCAACCGTGAGAATACCAATATCTTTAAAGAAATCTCTTAGAGAAACTCTGGCACCTAGCTGGTAAATTGCTCGAACAGCTCGCTTTTGAAGGACAAATATATTTTGTATATCAGCGGCTTTGCCCCACAGCAGAATACCGTAGGACATAACGCTGTGAAAATAACTAAAATAGACTAAACGAGCTGTATCAACGTCAGTGTATTGTCTTACTTTCCTGACGGCGTAGGCAGCCGAACTGAGCCTTCCTGCTAGACTTGATATATGAGGTCCCCACTGAAGTTTGGCATCTACTGTTAGTCCTAGAAAAATTGCCGAGCCTACAGTTTCAAGCACCTCTTTATCTAAGACGATGTTGGGTCCTAGGTTTCTAACATTCGGTAAGGCGAACTTTACACATTTGGTTTTCTTGGCATTGAGAACTAAGTTATTTGACGTAAACCAATCTGTAACTATTGAGAGTGCACTGTTTACGTCGTCAAAATCTTGTCTATTCCTGTCTACTTTAGAAATAAGAGAGGTATCATCTGCAAACAGTACAGTCGCCAGCACATCAAGTTACCCCACTTTGACCTTGAACGCGTTATGAGCAACAACAGCGAGAATCGTGCGAAAGAGATGTATAGCTTTTTGTCAGTTCTTACTCGTAATATTTCGTGCTGCAGCGCGTACGTGAGGGTGTGTGCGTGTGCGCGTCGTTGTGTAGAATAAGACACTATGCGATAAGAAATAGCGTAGCAGGTTGAATATTTTTGAATTGAATCGAATAGAAATACTGGCATGGTAATAAAAACAGGCGGCCCGCGCAATGATACGATAATCAATTTTTATTGAAATTATATCTTCTTAATCCTTCCTTTTTACATATTTATTTCTATGTATTACCTATAATTATTAAGTAGGTAGGTATTACCTACATTTAAACAGGTAGGTAGGAATGGTATACACCGCTACACAATTATGAATGTTGTTAAGTAGCCAGGTAGGTATAATCCGATGTGAGAAAAACATTATTTTTTTTCATTTCAAGCAGCTTTTAATAACCTTTTCCGGGTTTTGTTACCTACTTACTGGCGGGCTGGCGGTCAACAGTTTTCTTGCGTTCCTTGCTCTTTTATTGCTGAAAGCCCATAACACAATCTCCTTGAAATTTTGAAATAAATATGGATACTTACCGCATCACGAACCTGTGTGAAGTTTAGCCAATTAATTATACCTTTAGAGTCTCTAGTCAGTCCGCCGTGTTTGAGATTAACGTTACGTCCGCGACACGATCTTATTATCTACTAAAATAATAAGTTTGAACTTAGTAACGTAATTATCTATACCTACCTACCGAAATTGCTTTTACATGCAAGTTCAACCTTATTGCGCTACTAATAAGATACGATTTCGAAGATTATGAATTTTCAAATAAAATTCTAATCTATTATTATCGTTACTTCATCATCATCATCAGCCTATAGCAGTCCACAGCTGGACCTATGTCCAGCCGTGGACTGCCGCCTCTCCTATTGCCGCCATTCAACTCGATTTTCGAAAAGAAAAGGGCAGGGGTTCCCGTAGGAACCTATTCCTATGGGAACTCGGGTGAAGCCGCATAAAATGCGAAAGTGAGTTTGTATAGTTGTTACTCTTTCAGTTTTCACGCAGCGGCGTAGCTAGCCGTAATGGGGCCCATATCAAACTACCTTGGTGGGGTCTTTTACAAAAGGACAGTGACGTTTTCAACCGACTTCAAAAAAGGAGGAGGTTCTCAATCCGACTGTATTTTTTTTTATGTTTGTTACCTCAGAACTCCGTTATTTATAAGCCGATTTCCAAAATTTTAGGATATACTTTCAGATTGGTCCCATATAAATTTCCTCAAAAACGGTTCAGTAGTTTGGTTTTTAAACTAAAATCACTGGTTAAAGTTACAACTTAAAAGTGAAAAAAAAACACTACAAAGTGAAAAATAACTTTAATTTCGGAAGTCGGTGCAGACTTCCGAAATTAAAGTTATTTTTCACTTTGTAGTGTTTTTATGGAAGTCAGTTGTTTTTTTTTTTTTAGTAAAAAAGTTTTTATTTTTCAATATTTTGTTGTGATAATTTTTTTGATTTTTCAAAAACCACTTGTCCGATTTTGATAACATTTTTATGGGACCACTTCAGAAGTATCTCCTTTCGAACAAAAAAAGAATTTTGGAAATCGGTTCACAATTGGCGGAGTAATCGCGTAACAAACACACAAGAAAAAAAAAACATACCGTTGAATTGAGAACTTCCTCCTTTTTTGAAGTCGAAAGTAAAAACTTTTTTACAAAAAAACAAAACAAAACTTCCAAAAAAGACACTACAAAGTGAAAAATAACTTTAATTTCCGGTGGCGAACAACGAGAATGCGAACCAAACCCCCTACTTCTGTAGGAGTAGGGTAGGAGTAGGGTAGGAGTAGGGTAGGGGGTAGGACACCCCGCGAACGAAGTAGCGCCGGGCAGCTAGAAATAATTTATATATGGCAAAACAACGTTTGCCGGGTCAGCTAGTTTACTATAGAATCCAATCACTACCTACTGGATTAACTTTTGTTTAGAATGTGTCATGAGTCATGACTAAATGGAATCAAAAACAATAGTTCATCGAATTCTGTTTACATTACCTATGTATAATTATTTCTCTGAATTTAAGCTTTCACGGTTACTCTACATTTTAGTGACGCTTGGAACAGCGCGCAGCATTAACTAATTTCGAAAATTCTGTATAAAAACACCATTGATACATTTTTTCAATATTAGCCTTTATAATAATTTATGATTACAAAAAATATTACTCACCGTTATGCCCGTCTGCCGACAAATATCTATCACCCGGCATCCACTCAATCGAAGCGCTATGATGCGCTCTCTTTGAATTTGCGTCAACTGAGGCGCCATTATATTTATAAATTGTTTTAAGAAAGTTCACAGCACACAGTACGATTCCAAATCACAGAACTTATATACCCTAACGGGTTCCAAATGCGTACGCAACTGACTGACGTAAACTAACGATGTGAATTGTGACGACTGACGGACGAGTGACTTTCGTTTAATTTCGTGAAGGATCGGGGAAACTCGGGAGCAGCGGCGGACGCGCAGGGGCGAGTGGGTGTGGCTTATTCCTAGTAAAACATGATAATTGGCTCCCAATTTTTAGTATGTGCAACCATTGGGCAATTTTAAAAACGTTGAAAACTCCACCAATCGTGCCAAGGATACTTTCTTTCTAACACTCCGCAGCGCGTCGTAGTTATATTTATGTATAGGGTTTACGTTGACGTGCTGCCGTCTGTACAACATCACAGATGCCCGTCAAATGGAATGGTAAATCATTAATGTAAACTAAGAACAAGAATGGACCCAGTATTGAGCCTTGCGGAACACCTAACTGAACTGGTAGCCCGGATGACTTCACGCCATTAACATCTACACATTGGACCCTATTATGTAAATACGAAATAATTACGTTGAGAGCTTCGTTTTGGACACCGTAATGACGTAATTTACGCAAAAGCGTGTCATGGTGCACGCAATCAAAGGCTCATGTATCGTACCAGCATTTCCATGCCTAGCCACGAGCTCTTTGCCAACATTTCCAAAAAAGCTATTGACTACACTCAATGAAGCCTTGCAGTCTAGATTGGATATAGACAACAACTCCCTAGGAGCAGGTTTGAATGTTTGTCTATTTATTATAGTGTTAATGGCTTTCCAGGTTTTTTAGGGTTATTTTTCGCTTTCTCCAATTCATTTTTTTCATGATTATTTTTAAGCCTATGCAGAAGCTTATTGCAGAAATTGCGATAGCGTAAATAGGTTAATTTCAGAACGTAATTATCTGGTGTATTTTTGTGTTCTCTATGCATTCTATCCCTATTTCTAATGCATCTGAGGAGTCATGGCGTGATCCAGGGCTTGATTATTCTCCACCTAGAAGGAACGCAAATGGTTACGGTATTATTTTGTATGATTGACACAATGGTATTAATAAGAAATTCAGTAGCCCAATTAGCGTTACTAGACGAAAGAATGGCACTAAAATCCGTTTTTGCAATTTCCGAAACAACTTGACTGTGATCCACTTTTGAGAGGAATTTATTTGTTTGATGTTGTGTTTTATTTTTAACACAGAAAAGTACAGGGACATGGTCGGTAATATGACTTTCTACAATGAAAGACACTACAGATTTTCTTGTTCTAATCATGACATGATCTAAGCAATTGTTTTCCCTAGTAGGTGAAGTATAGGCTGGTAAGAGTCCGTGAGATGCAGTCATAATCAAGTATTCATTATAATTAGGGTCATTACTTGATGGGCTAATATTAATGTTCATTTCTCCCACTAAAAATATATTTCCATAGGAGGACATTGACGTTAATATATTGCTGATACTATTAAAAAAATTGTCTAATTTCCGAAAAGATGGCGGCCTGTAGATAGCAATGATTATAAAGTCAGTACGTTTACAAATAAGGCAATTTGCAGAAATTATAAGTACTGGTTTTCCCCTTCCATCTTTCGAATGAAAATTTTTCCGTTTGCTATCCAGCAGTATTGACATCCATTGCTTTAAGCAAACTTTCGGGCATCATAAAAGAGTTTCCTGGCAGTTGCTGGGAGACGTTCAGCGACATTATATTGGGGTACGTTCACCAGGTAAACCGGCGGTAATGTTCGCTATTTAATTTATCGGACGGAGGCTTCCCTTTGTTAAAGTCACGTACAGCGCGGAGAACTGTCTTTTTTGTAACCACCGATTGAAATTCGGCTACTATTTGTCTTGAAGGGCCTTGATTACTCTGCATTCGATAAACGTCCCTAATCTGTTCTGGTTTTACCTCCACGGCAAGAGTTCTACACACACCCATAACTATTTCCGCCAAGTCGTTGACATTTTCTTTGTCTCTTGTTGAGATGTTGCGTAACTCGATCACGGCAGGCCTATGATTTCCATGCATATCCTGAATTTGTTTTTCCAGTTGGTCTATATATTTTCGTTGCTCCGTGCGTTCGCTATGTAACCTACCCATACTAATTCTTATGTCCTCATATTTGGCGTTCATTAGTTTTGCGGACTCCTCCAGATCAGTTCGGATGTTACGCAATTCCTCGTTTTGAGTTCTCAACTCCGTAAGTTCCTGGGTTATTTTGGACATACAATTCTCCACAATACTTTCCTGCTTTGAATTCGATTTAGCCAGCATTGTTCGCATCTCTTCCTTGAACTCATCAAATTCGCTGGTTGGACTAAAGTCTAAACACGGACGCTTTGTTGACCTTTGTTGTGTATTAATAAACTCAGGTTCACACGTTGGAGTCACAGTATTAGGGGTTGGTGAAGAGAACCGTTCTTCAATCGTAGGGACAGACTGAGAAGATGATTGCGTAATTTTTACTTTTGGCATATTAGTAAAATTTTGTTGTAATTTCAACTTATTTAAATATCCAATCAAACGAGCTTAACAAGTGTTGTAGTACAGTACAGGCCAGTGTACTAAAAGCGCGTAACAGTCAAAAATCTCGTATCAATCGTAGCAGCAAGCGCGTAGCCGATGCGCGACAGTGATATAGTGCGCGCTCCGTAGCAATTTACTCGTAGCAGCGGGACGCAAATTTTGTGCGTTGACGTCAAGGTTGATTTGGCGTGGTCATCGAGTACGTCGCCTCAGCGCTCGGTGTCCGTGGTTCGAATCTCAGTGGAGCAGTTGACTTTTCGAGATTTACAAAATTCTTGAAGACGGTTTATTTGACTCACCGATGCCGGCGCCGCCGCCGTGACGTCCGCGCTTGCCTTCGTGTTCACTCGTGAGTAAGTGAGACTTACGACACCATCCAATATGTCCGCCACACCTTACGGACAATTCCCCAAGAGGGGAAAGAGGAGGGTCCGAGTTTCGGTAGAAATTGATTGATATATTGATTTAAAAAATGATTTAAAATAAAAAAAGTGTAACAGAAATTACTTTAAAAACATTCAAAACACGTCCACTCCGTACGGGCGCTGAGCAGAGAGAAATACTTTGTTCATGTGTTATCATTGTGTGTGTCATTGGCACTATTATTTCTACACTTTTTACACTACACTAAGTCAAAAGGTTTTGTCCGTTTTAGTCTTCGCACTATATTTGTTTGTCTAACAGCTGAATTGCCTCGATGTTCTCATGTCGGTGGGGTCAGTGTTCATGGGCCTCAGCAGATTTTGGATTATATTGGTGACGAGTTCCATTTTTAGGTCACGATGGAGGTCGTCATTTTTTATATACCAGGGCGCATTAATAATGCTCCTGAGTACCTTATTCTGGAATGTTTGTATAATTTTGATGTTGGTCGGCTTAGTACAGCCCCATAGTTGGATGCCATATGTCCATATCGGCATAAGGCTATGCTTATATAATACAATTTTGTTATGTATTGATAGGCAGGAATTCCGTCCAATCAACCAATACATGTTTTAAAACGCATGTCTAGTTTCTGCCTTTTCTTTTTGACGTGCGCTTTCCAGCGCAGTTTCGCGTCAAGCGTTATGCCAAGGTATTTGGCTGTATTTGCGTATGGCACTTGTTGGCCATTTATGAAGATTGGGTGGTAATCACAATTCCTGTTGGTGAAGTCAATGTGAAGTGACTTCGATTCATTTAATTTGATTCTCCATTTCTGTGCCCAGTCATGTACTTCATTTACAGCGACTTGTGCCTTTTGGATTGCTTCCGTATGGCATGACCCTGTAGCCATAATGGCAGTGTCGTCCCCGCAAAGGTTGCAATCGTATTATTTTCCAGCTCTGGTATATCATGCGTGTACAACAGGTAGAGCACTGGACCCAGCACATTACCCTTAGGCACGCCAGCTTTAATAACTTTTAACTCGGAAAAGGCATCCCCGTGCCTTACTCGAAACATTCTATCTGTAATGTATGATTGCAGGATATCGGCAAAATCAATGAGCAGCATTAGTCTTAGCTTGTAAATCAAAGCCTTATGCCAAACTCTATCAAAAGCTGGTGCCACATCTAAAAATACGGTGGAGCAGACTTTTTTATCTTCAAGCGTTCTATCAATGATGATGGTAATTCTATGTACTTGGTCTATTGTTGAGTGTTTCTCTCTGAAACCAAACTGATGGTCAGGGATCAGATTTTTCTCGTTTATTATAGGTTTTAGGCGTTTTAAAAACAATTTTTCAAACAGCTTTGATATTATAGGCAACAGGGAAATGGGCCTGTATGATGATGCTTCGTGAGGTGGTTTACCGGGCTTTGCAATCATAATCACTTCAGTGACTTTCCATGGCTCAGGAATGTTCCTGAGCCATGGAAAGTCGCTTAAGTGCTTTAGCACAAATGCAGCATTAATTTGATTGGTAGTAATAATTATACTTCCTTTAATGGGAAGACTGAGACTGACTGAGTATTACAATGTAGTAAAATAGTGCACTGTTCAGTAATAAATAGTAGGAATATAGGATGTACTAAACGGTTCGTGAAATTAAAAATTACATTATGTTTACTATAAGCATATCAATTTCGACGTCAGACAACTTAGAAGTAGATAGTATTCAAAATCAAAAGTCATTTATTCAAATTAGGCTGAGAATCAGCACTTTTTGAATGTCAAAATCACAAAAGACTGTCCCCCAAAAACGCCCGCCCTTCACCACTTCCTAGTGCTATCGCTGGGAAGAAGAAGTGGCGCAACAAACTCCACAGCAGCACAGTTGTCTGTTCAATTTAAAAAAAATACTTGATTATATACAATACTAGGTACCGATTTTCGGTAATTAAAATTACAAGACCAGAACATAAAATTAAATTATTTGCCATAATATGTCAGCTAGCCACGCCAATATACCAACAAATATATTAAAAACTATACGTACTCCAGCTAAAAAATAATTACTTAAAATGTAAATAAAAAAACTTACTACCCAAATAAAAGCCTCCAGGCATAAAGGGCGTGACAGCTTACATATTTATGCATTTCTGGGTTCTGTTCACATAGCTGTCACTTGAAGTCACAAAAAGATAAACTAAGACCAGCGAAGTAAAATAAGTTAATAACAATAACCTGTCAGTAAGCTAATTCTGGAGAAAGAACATAAACATTGTCTTGTGTTAAACTAGGGTGACCAACTATTCTTATCGTCTAAGTAGTCGTTGATGGAATCGTATGCCTTTGAACAAAGGTAGGATTTTACTTGAGCTTTAAGCGAAAAGGCAAGTCTAGAAAAGAAGATGGTATCTTGATAAAAAAGGTTATACCAAGCCCAACAAATGAGTTATGAACCTTATGAAGCCGGTGAAAGGGGGCACGTAGTTTGTCCTTATTTCTAGTGTTAACACTGTGAATATCACCATTTTTAGTATACAAGTGTAAATTTTGCCTAATATATAAAATATTGGCAAGGATGAATTATGATGCAACCGTGAGAATACTAATATCTTTAAAGAAATCTCTTAGAGAAACTCTGGCACCTAGCTGGTAAATTGCTCGAACAGCTCGCTTTTGAAGGACAAATATATTTTGTATATCAGCGGCTTTGCCCCACAGCAGAATACCGTAGGACATAACGCTGTAAATAACTAAAATAGACTAAACGAGCTCGTTTAGTCTATTTTAGTTATTTACAGCGTTATGACGTTGATACAGCTGTATCAACGTCAGTGTATTGTCTTACTTTCCTGACGGCGTAGGCAGCCGAACTGAGCCTTCCTGCTAGACTTGATATATGAGGTCCCTGAAGCTTGGCATCTACTGTTAGTCCTAGAAAAATTGCCGAGCCTACATTTTCGAGCACCTCTTTATCTAAGACGATGTTGGGTTCTAGGTTTCTAACATTTGGTAAGGCGAACTTTACACATTTGGTTTTCTTGGCATTGAGAACTAGGTTATTTGACGTAAACCAATCTGTAACTATTGAGAGTGCATTGTTTACGTCGTCAAAATCTTGTCTATTCCTGTCTACTTTAAAAATAAGAAAGGTATCATCTGCAAACAGCACAACGTCACAGATGCCTTTCAAATGGAATGGTAAATCATTGATATACCTAAACTAATAACAAGAATGGACCCAGTATTGAGTCTTGCGGAACACCTAACTGAACTGGTAGCCCGGAAGATTTCACACCATTAACATCTACACATATTTCATCTAAAAAACCTCTTTTCATGCAATTCGAAAGAAACGGGAACAAAATATTAAATGAATGAAGTGTTGTTGCAGTTGTTGTCACTTCACACTAATTTGTCCTTCTGACAGTGTCAGATAGTGATCCGCCTCGATTTTTTATACACGTAACTCGAGTTATTTACATTTCTTACATTTCAGTTATTAACATTACGCTACGGAGAAATTTTTTGGGCGAATTCCTGCGAGAAAAATAACATTTTTAAAGCACAGAAGAGGTGTATTAGATCGATGTGTAATTTAAAACCAACGGATAGTTGTAAACCTTATTTTAAATCCCTTAAAATATTGATATTGCCTTGCCTATACATATATGAGACAGCATTTGTTCGTCAAGAAAAACAGTAAATTGTTTAAAAAAGCTTCAGAGGAACGTTATAGATCAACAAGACCAGAATATCGACACGAATTATGTCTAAGAGCCTCAAAGACGGCCCTTATGCGCAAAGCATTCTCTGCATGGCTCCAAAACTATATAATAAAATACCAAATGCTATCAAAGATTTTAATTTGACACAATTTCAACGGAAATTTAATGATTTTTTAATTGAAAAATGCTACTATAATAATAATAATTCATTTATTGATCAAGTAACAAGGACTCATTAACGCAATAATAAAATATACACTGAAATAATTAATACACAGAAATTAAATATTAAATAGCACAAACCTTTCACTAGAACACACTGAATACATTATACAAAACATTACAATAGGTACAACACAAAACAATAACCACACAAAAACATTTCATTTTGACAGCCGACGACTGTAGGTGACGTGCAAGTCACTGCAGCTTCTGATATACAGACAGCGACGGCGAACATGCCCGAAGCACTACAATGTCGCGGCAGCCCCATCAGCGCTCTGAATGCGTTGTTATATTGGATGCGGAGGGCTTCGTATGCTTTTTGAGTGTGATTTACCCACAGGCTGCACGCGTACAGAGAGGTACAATAAGCCCTGAAAAGGGTCTGCTTGACCGACCCTGAACAACGCGCAAACCTGCGAGCTATCATGTTACCTCTTACAGCCAAGGCCCTCCGCTCCCTCTCGATGTCAGCATCATCTCTGAGACCGGATGTTACTACATGTCCCAAGTATTTGAAATCTGCCATCTGCCATCCTTTTCCTCTCCAAGCACTCTGCGTGTGTCAACTTTGAATTTTTTTTCTTTGTCATACTGGAAAACAAATAATACCTAACTTAATGTTTTATTGCTATTGAAAGCATTTTTCATTCTAAGCGTACAGTGTACACGAACGTCTTAGAGTATTACATGTGCAGAAATATAAATTCTCTTGTTTCTTCATCACTCTCGTAGGTATAATATACCCCGGTGGGTTCCCGCATTGTCGAAGCTCAGTAACCGTGGCTTGATTACGCACGTTGAAGCGAGGAGGAACCCAAGGAGGGGCCGCTCGTCAGAGCTTATGGCGATAAGTCGACGACGTAGCGGCCAACAGGTAGGTTGCGGTGTCGCTGGGGAGACATAGCAACTGAGGAGGGCCGCGCTGTCGTATGGGAGGCATCGCGGCTGAGGGTTGGAGGTCGCGGTGGAAGAGGAGTGACGGTATTGCAGTGCGCCGCTCTCCCTACCTTCCGTGGCCTTAACGGGGTCGCCGCCATCTGATGGCGGACGCTGTGGGGCCGCTAGGGAAGAGGAGTGTCGGTATGACTTTGGCCGCTCTCCCTATCTTCTGCGGCCGAAAAGTGGTAGGCGGCGGGGCCACTGACCTGACTCGCCGCAAGGAAAAAGGGGACCAAGGGTGCCCAGACACAGGGTCATCTGTCGCCCATGTGCTGGTTTGGTCCTTGGGGTAGTCACGGCGTGCATTGTGTTCTAGTGCGCCGGTGATGTTGGGTAATCCCCAGAGGAGGGTCCGGTGACGGACAGCCGCGGCGGGTTCGCGGATGAGTGCTAACGCGTGCCAGTGTTCCCGCCATAAGCGACAGAGGAGGACACCGTGGAGTTTTAGTAGGTTGGGGTCCTACATAACTGCACTATCTCCCTGTGGTAGTCAAAATCAAAATCAAAAGTCATTTATTCAAATTAGGCTGAGAATCAGCACTTTTTGAACGTCAAAATTACAAAAGACAGTCCCCCAAAAACGCCCGCCCTTCACCAGTGCAGTATGCATGAGCATTTCTCCACGGAAAAAAAGGTATAATATAGGTATTGTACTTCCAAACCGAGTTATCTTATTATGGTTCTGTTTTCGTTTGTCTGTGAGTTACGTAACTCTAAAAACTAATTTTGGTGTAACTAAGCAATTTAGGTGATTGGTAAAATGCCACCAAAACCACCAAAATTAGAATCTTATTGAATATGTTTATTAAAAAAAAAACTACTAAGAATATACTATTTATATTTGTATAATTTTGAAAACATACCAAACCTTTTTATTATAAATTTAAATTACAACACCGACTTAGTCATAAAACGTTTTTAAACATTACACCAAAATTGCAGGTTTTTTGTCCGATTACTACGAAAAGACTTACTTACGTTTTTGGCGGGTATTCACAACAGGATGGCACACATCTGTCACTGCTGCGCGTGAGTGCCTGAGTAAACGAAGTGAACGTTGGTAGCGTCGTCCATCTAGGTTTTTTCTTTATGAGTCACTTAATGATTAGATTACTCCCACCAAAATTCAAAATTTCGCGCGGAGAGTCCTTTTCGATTTTCACTAGGATAAAGTATTGCCCTAAATGTAAAAATAAAACTTTCGTTAGATAGAAAAACGAATACTGAATACAAATAAATTTAGTATTTTCTAGTAAACTACACTCGAGAGCAATGAATCCGGGTCACTTGAAGAATCCTAAAAATCTCGGAAACTAAAAATGCTAGGTAATGCAATACGCTAGGTTAGGTTAGGTTAGGTTAGGTTCCCCCCCCCCTCCCCCCCGGTGGGTTCCCGCATTGTCGAGGCGGGGGGGCTCAGTAGCCGTGGTGGATTGGGCCACGGTGAAGCTAAGAGGAACCCGAGGAGCGGCCGCTCGTCTAGGCTGTGCGGAAAAGCCGACGACGTAGCGGCCGGCGGGTAGATTGCGGTGCCGTTTGGCCGACATCGCAGCCTACCTGAGGCGGGCCGCGATGTCCCCCGTGAGGGAGACATCGCGGCTGAGGATTGGGGGCCGCGGCGGGGGGGGAGTGTCGGTGATACGTTGCCGCTCTCCCCACCTTCCGCGGCCTCGACGGGGCCGCCACCGTTCGATGGCGGACGCGGTGGGGCCGCAGGGGAAGAGGAGTGTCGGTGTGTCGTTGCCGCTCTCCCTATCCTCTGCGGCCGTAGCTCCCCATCTTGGGGGGCATGCGGGGCCCGCCAGTCAGGCGGGCGTGGGGGCCAGCAGGCAACGGGTGCGGGGGCACCGTTGCCTGCATTGCACAGGCCTCCACCAGTGTTGGACGGGAATGGCTAGGTGCTCCCGGCCATTCTCGTAGCCCCCCTATGTGGGGGGCATGCGGGGCCCGCCATAACATCTAGGCGGGCATGCGCCGGGAGGGCTATGGAGGTAAAGGCTATGCCTATTCCCGTGGCCCTCCCATCACGGCGAATGAGGGAACACCGCTGAGTTTTAGTGGGTATACTGTCATTCCGACAGGGAGTCCCACATACCCCGTCTCGTCCCCCGCGAGGCGGGCATGCATAAAGCATTTCTCAGCGACAAAAAAAAAAAAAAAAAAAAAAAAAAAAAAAAAAAAAAAAAAGGTTGCCCCCCCCCTCCCCCCCCCCTCCCCCCGGTGGGTTCCCGCATTGTCGAGGCGGGGGGGCTCAGTAGCCGTGGTGGATTGGGCCACGGTGAAGCTAAGAGGAACCCGAGGAGCGGCCGCTCGTCTAGGCTGTGCGGAAAAGCCGACGACGTAGCGGCCGGCGGGTAGGTTGCGGTGCCGCTTGGGCGACATCGCAGCCTACCTGAAGCGGGCCGCGATGTCCCCCGTGTGGGAGACATTGCGGCTGAGGATTACAGGCCGCGGTGGGGGGGGAGTGTCGGTGATACGTTGCCGCTCCCCCTACCTTCCGCGGCCTTGACGGGGCCGCCACCGTTCGATGGCGGACGCGGTGGGGCCGCAGGGGAAGAGGAGTGTCGGTGTGTCGTTGCCGCTCTCCCTATCCTCTGCGGCCGTAGCCCCCCCATCCTGGGGGGCATGCGGGGCCCGCCATTCAGGCGGGCGTGGGGGCCAGCAGGCAGCGGGTGCGGGGGCACCGTTGCCTGTATTGCACAGGCCTCCACCAGTGTTGGACGGGAATGGCTAGGTGCTCTCGGCCATTCCCGTAGCCCCCCTATGTGGGGGGCATGCGGGGCCCGCCATACCATCTAGGCGGGCATGCGCCGGGAGGGCTATGGAGGTAAAGGCTATGCCTATTCCCGTGGCCCTCCCATCACGGCGAATGAGGGAACACCGCTGAGTTTTAGTGGGTATACTGTCATTCTGACAGGGAGTCCCACATACCCCGTCTCGTCCCCCGTGAGGCGGGCATGCATAAAGCATTTCTCAGCGACAAAAAAAAAAAAAAAAGGTTAGGTTAGGTTGGGGGCCCCCCCGGTGGGTTCCCGCATTGTCGAGGCGGGGGGGCTCAGTAGCCGTGGTGGATTGGGCCACGGTGAAGCTAAGAGGAACCCGAGGAGCGGCCGCTCGTCTAGGCTGTGCGGAAAAGCCGACGACGTAGCGGCCGGCGGGTAGGTTGCGGTGCCGCTTGGGTGACATCGCAGCCTACCTGAGGCGGGCCGCGATGTCCCCCGTGTGGGAGACATTGCGGCTGAGGATTAGAGGCCGCGGCGGGAGAGGAGTGTCGGTGTTACGTTGCCGCTCTCCCTACCTTCCGCGGCCTTGACGGGGCCGCCACCGTTCGATGGCGGACGCGGTGGGGCCGCAGGGGAAGAGGAGTGTCGGTGTGTCGTTGCCGCTCTCCCTATCCTCTGCGGCCGTAGCCCCCCATCCTGGGGGGCATGCGGGGCCCGCCGTTCAGGCGGGCGTGGGGGCCAGCAGGCAACGGGTGCGGGGGCACCGTTGCCTGCATTGCACAGGCCTCCACCAGTGTTGGACGGGAATGGCTAGGTGCTCCCGGCCATTCTCGTAGCCCCCCTATGTGGGGGGCATGCGGGGCCCGCCATACCATCTAGGCGGGCATGCGCCGGGAGGGCTATGGAGGTAAAGGCTATGCCTATTCCCGTGGCCCTCCCATCACGGCGAATGAGGGAACACCGCTGAGTTTTAGTGGGTATACTGTCATTCTGACAGGGAGTCCCACATACCCCGTCTCGTCCCCCGTGAGGCGGGCATGCATTAAGCATTTCTCAGCGAGAAAAAAAAAAAAAAAAAAAAAAAAAAAAGGTTAGGTTGGGGGATCCCCCACAGCGCATACTTCCTCGTAGTATCCCCTGGGCAACGTCGTGTCTGACCACCGTAACGGAGTGGCAGACCGGCGGCTAAAGTGTGCTGTGATTCGCAGATAACAACGCCGACTGCGAATTAAAATGTCGAAAAAACCAATGCGGGACGCCTCTGGGCGCTTTGCTTCTTTTAACCCTGTTTTAAACCAAGATTTTAACCCTAATTTTAATAGTTTTAACCCTAGTTTTAACCAGAATTGCTCCTCCCAGAGCGATTCAAACGGCCCTTCTCAGGGCCAACCCAAAGGCCCTTCTCAGGGCCAATCCAAGGGCCCTTTTAAGGGCCACGCCGGTGACGCTTCGGCGTCAGAAGCGGACCGCGCACCGTCTGCGGCCAGCCTGTTCAGCAGGCCAGTCGAGTTTTCGGACTCCGACGATTCCATCCTGGACACGTCGGGGGCCGAAAATGACCGCCATACGCGGAAGAGGGCCTACCTAAAGTCCGGGTCCGAGGGCTCCTTGGAGTCGGCCGGAGGTAAGGCAGGGAAGAAGTCGAAGTCTAGAAAGGCTTCGACTTCGAAAACTGCCGACACCCACGATGTGGGCTTGGTAGACGCTGAGCGCCAGCTTAACCTGGCCAAACGGGAGCAACTCCAGCAGGACCTGGAGGAGAGGGTCGCTGCCAGGGAGCGCCAGGCACAAATCGCCAGGTCGAGGGCTGGCTATGGGGCATCCAGTGTCCTATATGCTGACCACTCCCTGGCGGAACTGGAGCGCATGGCGCAGGAGGACAGGGAGGAGGTCCTGGAGGTCGCCTCCAAGTCCTCCAACTTGAAGGGGACCTTCCAGAAGGCCCTCAAATGCCGGGCCGCCAGCTTGCACGGCATTGTGATGGAGCTGGTGAAGCGGACGGCCACGGACGAGACGCGGCAGCTGCAGGCGAAGGTGGATCGCCTGCAGGCGGAGGTCAGCCAGTTGCACCAGAAGCTGGCTGAGGTCACGGCTCGGCCTTCTCAAGCTGCCCCAGGTGCGGTGGTAGGAGGCTCCTCCCCCCCTTCCAACCTTGAGGATGTAATCCGAAAGGTTGTAATGGAGGAGAGGGCCTTCACCAGAGCCTGCCTTGCAGGCATTGTGGACCGGCTCCTGCCGGAAAGGCGGCTCCGACCGCCTCTAGCAGCGGATAAGCCGCCACCGAGGCCGGAGCCGGAACCCTTGCCTTTGGCAGGCCCGGCATCGGGTGCGCAGCCCCAGGCCCCGAAGCCCTCCAAGGGCAAGGGCAAGGGCAAGGGCAAGGGCAAGAGGACCAAGGCGGCTCCTCAAGCCCCCACCACAAGCGCGGAGGAAGCGATTGGGTCGTCGGCGACTCCAGCGGCCACCCAGGGCTCGCAGGAGGAGGACGCCCTTCTCCCCTCCACCACCCCGTCCAACCAGACGTGGACGGAAGTGGTCAAGAGGGGGAAAAAGAAGGGAGGGGCCAAGTCGGCCCCCAAGCCCGCTGCGACTGCTTCTGCAGCCACAAGGGCTCCAGCCGGCGGGAGGAAGCTGGTTCCTCCCAAAACCGCGGCCGTCGTGGTGACCCTCACCCCGGAGGCCGTGGCGCGTGGCGAGACGTACGAGTCCGTCCTAAGACGGGCTCGTACCAATGCTGATCCCTCCCAGCTGGGGATCAGCAACATTAAGTGCCGCCGAACTCTTACCGGGGCTCGAATCTTCGAGTTCTCGGGGGAAAAGCGCGGCACCAATGCGGACCTCTTCGCAACAAAGTTGGAAGAGGTCATCGCGGACGTGGCGATGGTCGTAAAGCCCGTCAAGACCGCACCCTTGGAGGTGGCCGATCTGGATGATTCGGTCACCAGGGAGGATGTGGTGGCGGCCGTCGCGGCGGCTGGAGGCTGCGACGCTGGCGCGGTGAAGGCTGGAGCCATCGGGTTCGGCCGCCGCGGCATGGGCATCATCCGCGTCGAGTGCCCAGTCGCCGCGGCCGCGGCCGTCCTTGCTGCGACCAAGGGACGGCTGCTCGTGGGGCTCAGCTCGGCTGTGGTCAGGGCACTTGAGGACCAGCCTGCGCGGTGCTTCAAGTGCTTCGCGTTCGGCCACACCCGAGCCACGTGTCCCTCCAAGTTCGACTGGGGAGACATTTGCTACCAGTGCGGGCAAGAGGGACACAAGAGCGCCACTTGCCGCGCCACCACGCCACACTGCAAGGCGTGTGCCGCCAGTGGCCGCCCCGCGGACCACAGGATGACGGGCAGGAGCTGTAAGCCCCCCGTGAGGAAGGGCATAGTGCCGGCACAGGTTCGGCCTGTTGCCACCACCGCCGCCACCGCCGCCGCTGTAGCTTCAGTGGCAGTAGCTGAGGAGGAGGGTGAAATGTCGGAATAATGGTTTCCGACTACCGCATCCTCCAGGCGAACGCCAACCACTGCAAAGCGGCCCAGGACCTGGTAGTGCAGGTCATGGCCGAGTGGTTGGTGAACGTAGCGGTGGTCGCCGAGCCCTACTCGATCCCCAGCAGCTGGCTGGGTGACGAGGACGACTCGGTGGCACTAGCGGCGCGGTCTTCCACAGATTCCCCTCCCCTCTCGCTATTAGAGAGAGGACCGGGATACGTGGCCGCCGCGTGTGGAGACATAGCCCTTGTAGGGGTATATTTCTCCCCAAACCGCCCCCTCCAGGACTTTGAGAACTATCTCGGAGTCCTGGCAGCCGTGGTCGGCAGGGCGGTTCCGCGTCAGGTCTCCGTACTGGGAGACCTGAATGCCAAGTCGGTGAGCTGGGGCAACCCGGCCACCGACGCACGCGGGCGGGCGGTGGAGTTGTGGGCAGCCTCCTCTGGACTCTCCCTCTTGAACAGAGGAAGCGTCCAGACATGCGTGCGGCGTCAGGGTGGCTCAATAGTGGACGTCACTTTCGCCACCCCGGCGTTAGCCGCGCGCGTGCTGAACTGGCAGGTAGACCTGGTGGAGACTATGTCGGACCACCGCTACGTGCGGTTCGACATCTCCACCAGTGGCCCCGGAGAGATGCGGCCCACCTCGGGGCGATCACCGTTCCCGCGGTGGGCTCTAACCCGCCTGGACAGGGAGGCAGCGGCGGAGGCGGCGTTCATCCAGGACTGGCTTTCGCCGCCTACCGTCGGCCTGGACGTGGACACCGCAGCGGGGCAGCTGAGGGAGTGTCTGACCGAGGTATGCAACTCTAGCATGCCTCGGTCTCGCCGACCACCACCCAAACGCGCCGTGTACTGGTGGTCGGCGGAGCTGGCGGGGCTTCGAGCAGCGTGTGTGGCGGCAAGGAGGGCCTACACGTGGAGTCGGCGGCGGCGTCGACGGGACCTGGCCGACGAGGACCGCCTCTATGTGGTATACGTGGAGGCAAAAAAGGTCCTCGATCGGGCCATCGCCACCGCCAAAGACTCAGCGAGAGCCGAGCTGCTGGAGGGTCTTGACAACGACCCGTACGGGAGACCATATAAGGCGGCGCGCAACAAACTGCGCCCCTTTGGTCCCCCGGTTGCCGAGACCCTAGAGCCCTCATTTCTGGATGGGGTGGTTCGGTCCCTGTTCCCGGGCAGGGACAATTTCACCCCACCAGTGATGTGTGGAGCCCCGCTAGCAGACGAGGAGGAAGAGGAGGCCCCTCCTGTCACGGAGTCGGAACTTGGCGCGGCGATGCTTCGTATCCGCGCCAAGAAGACTGCTCCTGGCCCCGACGGCGTTCCCGCAAGAGTGGTGGCGATCGCTGCCACTCGGATGGAGGAAAGGTTTCGGGACCTCTTCAGCGCATGCCTTGCGTCTGGGAGGTTCCTGAAACCTTGGAAGGAGGGGCAGTTGTGCCTCCTTCGTAAGGAGGGCCGTCCAGCAGACTCCCCCTCGGCATACCGGCCCATCGTTCTACTCGATGAGGTCGGCAAAATGTTCGAGGGGATAATCGCTGGTCGCCTAAAGGGCCACCTGCGGGACATCGGGCCGGACTTGTCGGACGCTCAGTTCGGCTTTCGGGCTGAGCGTTCGACGGTGGACGCGCTGGCCTGGCTTGAGGGCCAGGCGAAGGAGGCGATGGAGGCAGGGGACGGATTGTTGGCAGTGTCATTCGACATAGCCAATGCCTTCAACTCCGTTCCCCACTCCACCATCCTAGAGGCGCTCCGATTCCACGGAGTGCCTCGATACCTGCGCAGTCTGCTGGCCAGCTACCTGGAGGATCGGGCGATCCTCCTGGTAGACAGGACTGGCCAAGTCCGGCGGTACGCCGTTGAAGCCGGCGTTCTACAGGGGTCAGTCATAGGACCTCTGCTTTGGAACGTCGGCTACGACTGGCTCCTGCGGGGAACTCTCCTCCAAGGCACGAGTGTCGTCTGCTACGCGGACGACACTCTCCTCACCGCCCGGGGGAGCAGTTTCAGGGAGGCGGCTAACTTGGCCTCGGCGGGCGGATCCTTGGTTGCGGCGAGGATCCGCCGTCTAGGTTTGAAGGTGGCGCTGCACAAGACCGAGGCCGTGTTCTTCCACGGACCTCGGCAGCGCCCCCCACCTGACGCCCACATCTTCGTGGAGGGCGTCAGAATTGAGGTCAAGGCCCAGATGAAATATCTGGGCCTTGTAATCGACAGCAGGTGGCCTTTCGGTCCGCATTTTAGCGGGCTGTCATCGCGCCTGCTGAAGGCCGCGGGGGCGCTGTCATGGCTGCTTCCCAACCTGGGGGGGCCTAGCGCACGATGCCGGCAACTTTACGCCGGCATCCTGAAGAGTATGGCTCTCTACGGGGCCCCAATCTGGGAGGACTCCCTCCACAGGAGAGAGAACGCCACTGCCTTGCGGGCACCCCAGAGGGCCATAGCCCAGCGGGTGGGCGGCTAGGCATTTTATTATCGTTATTGTTTTAGGGTTTCTGTACGGTTCGTGTTTGGTGATGTGCGTGTGTTTTTGATATTTTCGTATATGTTTATTATATACTTTGTATATCTGTGTTTGTGTATGTTTTCTGGTTTCCATGTGTGTGTTTATCTTATAGCTCTTATCCACTTTTGTCACGTACTGCCAGTTTGTGTAGCTGTTTTGGTGTGTTCTTGTGTGTGGTTAGGTTAGGTTAGGTTAGGTTCCCCCCCGGTGGGTTCCCGCATTGTCGAGGCGGGGGGGCTCAGTAGCCGTGGTGGATTGGGCCACGGTGAAGCTAAGAGGAACCCGAGGAGCGGCTGCTCGTCTAGGCTGTGCGGATAAGCCGACGACGTAGCGGCCGGCGGGTAGGTGGCGGTGCCGCTTGTGCGACATCGCAATCTACCCGAGGCGGGCCGCAATGTCCCCCGTGAGGGAGACATCGCGGCTGAGGATTGGGGGCCGCGGTGGGGGGGGAGTGTCGGTGATACGTTGCCGCTTTCCCCACCTTCCGCGGCCTCGACGGGGCCGCCACCGTTCGATGGCGGACGCGGTGGGGCCGCAGGGGAAGAGGAGTGTCGGTGTGTCGTTGCCGCTCTCCCTATCCTCTGCGGCCGTAGCTCCCCATCTTGGGGGGCATGCGGGGCCCGCCAGTCAGGCGGGCGTGGGGGCCAGCAGGCAACGGGTGCGGGGGCACCGTTGCCTGCATTGCACAGGCCTCCACCAGTGTTGGACGGGAATGGCTAGGTGCTCCCGGCCATTCTCGTAGCCCCCCTATGCGGGGGGCATGCGGGGCCCGCCATAACATCTAGGCGGGGATGCGCCGGGAGGGCTATGGAGGTAAAGGCTATGCCTATTCCCGTGGCCCTCCCATCACGGCGAATGAGGGAACACCGCTGAGTTTTAGTGGGTATACTGTCATTCCGACAGGGAGTCCCACATACCCCGTCTCGTCCCCCGCGAGGCGGGCATGCATAAAGCATTTCTCAGCGACAAAAAAAAAAAAAAAAAACAAAAAAAAAAAAAAAAAAAAAAAGGTTCCCCCCCGGTGGGTTCCCGCATTGTCGAGGCGGGGGGGCTCAGTAGCCGTGGTGGATTGGGCCACGGTGAAGCTAAGAGGAACCCGAGGAGCGGCTGCTCGTCTAGGCTGTGCGGATAAGCCGACGACGTAGCGGCCGGCGGGTAGGTGGCGGTGCCGCTTGTGCGACATCGCAATCTACCCGAGGCGGGCCGCAATGTCCCCCGTGAGGGAGACGTTGCGGCTGAGGATTGGGGGCCGCGGCGGGAGAGGAGTGTCGGTGATACGTTGCCGCTCTCCCTTCCTTCCGCGGCCTTGACGGGGCCGCCACCGTTCGATGGCGGACGCGGTGGGGCCGCAGGGGAAGAGGAGTGTCGGTGTGTCGTTGCCGCTCTCCCTATCCTCTGCGGCCGTAGCCCCCCCATCCTGGGGGGCATGCGGGGCCTGCCAATTAGGCGGGCGTGGGGGCCAGCAGGCAGCGGGTGCGGGGGCACCATTGCCTGCATTGCACAGGCCTCCACCAGTGTTGGACGGGAATGGCTAGGTGCTCCCGGCCATTCCCGTAGCCCCCCTGTGTGGGGGGCATGCGGGGCCCGCCATACCATCTAGGCGGGCATGCGCCGGGAGGGCTATGGAGGTAAAGGCTATGCCTATTCCCGTGGCCCTCCCATCACGGCGAATGAGGGAACACCGCTGAGTTTTAGTGGGTATACTGTCATTCCGACAGGGAGTCCCACATACCCCGTCTCGTCCCCCGCGAGGCGGGCATGCATAAAGCATTTCTCAGCGACAAAAAAAAAAAAAAAAAAAAAAAAAAAAAAAAAAAGGTTAGGTTAGGTTCCCCCCCGGTGGGTTCCCGCATTGTCGAGGCGGGGGGGCTCAGTAGCCGTGGTGGATTGGGCCACGGTGAAGCTAAGAGGAACCCGAGGAGCGGCCGCTCGTCTAGGCTGTGCGGAAAAGCCGACGACGTAGCGGCCGGCGGGTAGGTTGCGGTGCCGTTTGGCCGACATCGCAGCCTACCTGAGGCAGGCCGCGATGTCCCCCGTGAGGGAGACATCGCGGCTGAGGATTGGGGGCCGCGGCGGGGGGGGAGTGTCGGTGATACGTTGCCGCTCTCCCCACCTTCCGCGGCCTCGACGGGGCCGCCACCGTTCGATGGCGGACGCGGTGGGGCCGCAGGGGAAGAGGAGTGTCGGTGTGTCGTTGCCGCTCTCCCTATCCTCTGCGGCCGTAGCCCCCCCCCCCCCCATCCTGGGGGGCATGCGGGGCCTGCCAATTAGGCGGGGGTGGGGGCCAGCGGGCAGCGGGTGCGGGGGCACCGTTGCCTGCATTGCACAGGCCTCCACCAGTGTTGGACGGGAATGGCTAGGTGGTCCCGGCCATTCCCGTAGCCCCCCAATGTGGGGGGCATGCGGGGCCCGCCATACCAACTAGGCGGGCATGCGCCGGGAGGGCTATGGAGGTAAAGGCTATGCCTATTCCCGTGGCCCTCCCATCACAGCGAATGAGGGAACACCGCTGAGTTTTAGTGGGTATACTGTCATTCCGACAGGGAGTCCCACATACCCCGTCTCGTCCCCCGTGAGGCGGGCATGCATAAAGCATTTCTCAGCGACAAAAAAAAAAAAAAAAAAAAAAAAAAAAAAAAAAAGTTAGGTTAGGTTAGGTTAGGTTAGGTTAGGTTAGGTTCCCCCCCGGTGGGTTCCCGCATTGTCGAGGCGGGGGGGCTCAGTAGCCGTGGTGGATTGGGCCACGGTGAAGCTAAGAGGAACCCGAGGAGCGGCCGCTCGTCTAGGCTGTGCGGAAAAGCCGACGACGTAGCGGCCGGCGGGTAGGTTGCGGTGCCGTTTGGCCGACATCGCAGCCTACCTGAGGCGGGCCGCAATGTCCCCCGTGAGGGAGACATCGCGGCTGAGGATTGGAGGCCGCGGCGGGGGGGGAGTGTCGGTGATACGTTGCCGCTCTCCCCACCTTCCGCGGCCTCGACGGGGCCGCCACCGTTCGATGGCGGACGCGGTGGGGCCGCAGGGGAAGAGGAGTGTCGGTGTGTCGTTGCCGCTCTCCCTATCCTCTGCGGCCGTAGCCCCCCATCCTGGGGGGCATGCGGGGCCTGCCAATTAGGTGGGCGTGGGGGCCAGCAGGCAGCGGGTGCGGGGGCACCGTTGCCTGCATTGCACAGGCCTCCACCAGTGTTGGACGGGAATGGCTAGGTGCTCCCGGCCATTCCCGTAGCCCCCCAATGTGGGGGGCATGCGGGGCCCGCCATATCATCTAGGCGGGCATGCGCCGGGAGGGCTATGGAGGTAAAGGCTATGCCTATTCCCGTGGCCCTCCCATCACGGCGAATGAGGGAACACCGCTGAGTTTTAGTGGGTATACTGTCATTCCGACAGGGAGTCCCACATACCCCGTCTCGTCCCCCGCGAGGCGGGCATGCATAAAGCATTTCTCAGCGACAAAAAAAAAAAACAAAAAAAAAAAAAAAAAAAAAAAAAAAAAAAAAAAAAAAAAAAAAAAGGTTAGGTTCCCCCCCGGTGGGTTCCCGCATTGTCGAGGCGGGGGGGCTCAGTAGCCGTGGTGGATTGGGCCACGGTGAAGCTAAGAGGAACCCGAGGAGCGGCCGCTCGTCTAGGCTGTGCGGATAAGCCGACGACGTAGCGGCCGGCGGGTAGGTGGCGGTGCCGCTTGTGCGACATCGCAATCTACCCGAGGCGGGCCGCGATGTCCCCCGTGAGGGAGACGTCGCGGCTGAGGATTGGGGGCCGCGGCGGGGGGGGAGTGTCGGTGATACGTTGCCGCTCTCCCCACCTTCCGCGGCCTCGACGGGGCCGCCACCGTTCGATGGCGGACGCGGTGGGGCCGCAGGGGAAGAGGAGTGTCGGTGTGTCGTTGCCGCTCTCCCTATCCTCTGCGGCCGTAGCTCCCCATCTTGGGGGGCATGCGGGGCCCGCCAGTCAGGCGGGCGTGGGGGCCAGCAGGCAACGGGTGCGGGGGCACCGTTGCCTGCATTGCACAGGCCTCCACCAGTGTTGGACGGGAATGGCTAGGTGCTCCCGGCCATTCTCGTAGCCCCCCTATGTGGGGGGCATGCGGGGCCCGCCATAACATCTAGGCGGGCATGCGCCGGGAGGGCTATGGAGGTAAAGGCTATGCCTATTCCCGTGGCCCTCCCATCACGGCGAATGAGGGAACACCGCTGAGTTTTAGTGGGTATACTGTCATTCCGACAGGGAGTCCCACATACCCCGTCTCGTCCCCCGCGAGGCGGGCATGCATAAAGCATTTCTCAGCGACAAAAAAAAAAAAAAAAAAAAAAAAAAAAAAAAAAAAAAAGGTTAGGTTAGGTTAGGTTAGGTTAGGTTAGGTTCCCCCCCGGTGGGTTCCCGCATTGTCGAGGGGGGGGGGCTCAGTAGCCGTGGTGGATTGGGCCACGGTGAAGCTAAGAGGAACCCGAGGAGCGGCCGCTCGTCTAGGCTGTGCGGAAAAGCCGACGACGTAGCGGCCGGCGGGTAGGTTGCGGTGCCGTTTGGCCGACATCGCAGCCTACCTGAGGCGGGCCGCGATGTCCCCCGTGAGGGAGACATCGCGGCTGAGGATTGGAGGCCGCGGCGGTGGGGGAGTGTCGGTGATACGTTGCCGCTCTCCCCACCTTCCGCGGCCTCGACGGGGCCGCCACCGTTCGATGGCGGACGCGGTGGGGCCGCAGGGGAAGAGGAGTGTCGGTGTGTCGTTGCCGCTCTCCCTATCCTCTGCGGCCGTAGCTCCCCATCTTGGGGGGCATGCGGGGCCCGCCAGTCAGGCGGGCGTGGGGGCCAGCAGGCAACGGGTGCGGGGGCACCGTTGCCTGCATTGCACAGGCCTCCACCAGTGTTGGACGGGAATGGCTAGGTGGTCCCGGCCATTCTCGTAGCCCCCCTATGTGGGGGGCATGCGGGGCCCGCCATAACATCTAGGCGGGCATGCGCCGGGAGGGCTATGGAGGTAAAGGCTATGCCTATTCCCGTGGCCCTCCCATCACGGCGAATGAGGGAACACCGCTGAGTTTTAGTGGGTATACTGTCATTCCGACAGGGAGTCCCACATACCCCGTCTCGTCCCCCGCGAGGCGGGCATGCATAAAGCATTTCTCAGCGACAAAAAAAAAAAAAAAAGGTTAGGTTAGGTTCCCCCCCCCGGTCCCCCCCGGTGGGTTCCCGCATTGTCGAGGCGGGGGGGCTCAGTAGCCGTGGTGGATTGGGCCACGGTGAAGCTAAGAGGAACCCGAGGAGCGGCCGCTCGTCTAGGCTGTGCGGAAAAGCCGACGACGTAGCGGCCGGCGGGTAGGTTGCGGTGCCGCTTGGGCGACATCGCAGCCTACCTGAGGCGGGCCGCGATGTCCCCCGTGTGGGAGACATTGCGGCTGAGGATTAGAGGCCGCGGCGGGAGAGGAGTGTCGGTGTTACGTTGCCGCTCTCCCTACCTTCCGCGGCCTTGACGGGGCCGCCACCGTTTGATGGCGGACGCGGTGGGGCCGCAGGGGAAGAGGAGTGTCGGTGTGTCGTTGCCGCTCTCCCTATCCTCTGCGGCCGTAGCCCCCCATCCTGGGGGGCATGCGGGGCCCGCCATTCAGGCGGGCGTGGGGGCCAGCGGGCAACGGGTGCGGGGGCACCGTTGCCTGCATTGCACAGGCCTCCACCAGTGTTGGACGGGAATGGCTAGGTGGTCCCGGCCATTCCCGTAGCCCCCCAATGCGGGGGGCATGCGGGGCCCGCCATACCAACTAGGCGGGCATGCGCCGGGAGGGCTATGGAGGTAAAGGCTATGCCTATTCCCGTGGCCCTCCCATCACGGCGAATGAGGGAACACCGCTGAGTTTTAGTGGGTATACTGTCATTCCGACAGGGAGTCCCACATACCCCGTCTCGTCCCCCGTGAGGCGGGCATGCATAAAGCATTTCTCAGCGACAAAAAAAAAAAAAAAAAAAAAAAAAAAAAAAAAAAAAAAAAAAAAAAAAAAAAAAAAAAAAAAAAAAAGGTTCCCCCCCGGTGGGTTCCCGCATTGTCGAGGCGGGGGGGCTCAGTAGCCGTGGTGGATTGGGCCACGGTGAAGCTAAGAGGAACCCGAGGAGCGGCCGCTCGTCTAGGCTGTGCGGAAAAGCCGACGACGTAGCGGCCGGCGGGTAGGTTGCGGTGCCGTTTGGCCGACATCGCAGCCTACCTGAGGCGGGCCGCGATGTCCCCCGTGAGGGAGACATCGCGGCTGAGGATTGGGGGCCGCGGCGGGGGGGGAGTGTCGGTGATACGTTGCCGCTCTCCCCACCTTCCGCGGCCTCGACGGGGCCGCCACCGTTCGATGGCGGACGCGGTGGGGCCGCAGGGGAAGAGGAGTGTCGGTGTGTCGTTGCCGCTCTCCCTATCCTCTGCGGCCGTAGCCCCCCATCCTGGGGGGCATGCGGGGCCTGCCAATTAGGCGGGCGTGGGGGCCAGCGGGCAGCGGGTGCGGGGGCACCGTTGCCTGCATTGCACAGGCCTCCACCAGTGTTGGACGGGAATGGCTAGGTGGTCCCGGCCATTCCCGTAGCCCCCCAATGTGGGGGGCATGCGGGGCCCGCCATATCATCTAGGCGGGCATGCGCCGGGAGGGCTATGGAGGTAAAGGCTATGCCTATTCCCGTGGCCCTCCCATCACGGCGAATGAGGGAACACCGCTGAGTTTTAGTGGGTATACTGTCATTCCGACAGGGAGTCCCACATACCCCGTCTCGTCCCCCGTGAGGCGGGCATGCATAAAGCATTTCTCAGCGACAAAAAAAAAAAAAAAAAAAAGGTTAGGTTAGGTTCCCCCCCGGTGGGTTCCCGCATTGTCGAGGCGGGGGGGCTCAGTAGCCGTGGTGGATTGGGCCACGGTGAAGCTAAGAGGAACCCGAGGAGCGGCCGCTCGTCTAGGCTGTGCGGAAAAGCCGACGACGTAGCGGTCGGCGGGTAGGTTGCGGTGCCGCTTGGGCGACATCGCAGCCTACCTGAGGCGGGCCGCGATGTCCCCCGTGTGGGAGACATTGCGGCTGAGGATTAGAGGCCGCGGCAGGGGAGGAGTGTCGGTGTTACGTTGCCGCTCTCCCTACCTTCCGCGGCCTTGACGGGGCCGCCACCGTTCGATGGCGGACGCGGTGGGGCCGCAGGGGAAGAGGAGTGTCGGTGTGTCGTTGCCGCTCTCCCTATCCTCTGCGGCCGTAGCCCCCCATCCTGGGGGGCATGCGGGGCCTGCCAATTAGGCGGGCGTGGGGGCCAGCAGGCAGCGGGTGCGGGGGCACCGTTGCCTGCATTGCACAGGCCTCCACCAGTGTTGGACGGGAATGGCTAGGTGCTCCCGGCCATTCCCGTAGCCCCCCAATGTGGGGGGCATGCGGGGCCCGCCATATCATCTAGGCGGGCATGCGCCGGGAGGGCTATGGAGGTAAAGGCTATGCCTATTCCCGTGGCCCTCCCATCACGGCGAATGAGGGAACACCGCTGAGTTTTAGTGGGTATACTGTCATTCCGACAGGGAGTCCCACATACCCCGTCTCGTCCCCCGCGAGGCGGGCATGCATAAAGCATTTCTCAGCGACAAAAAAAAAAAAAAAAAAAAAAAAAAAGGTTAGGTTAGGTTAGGTTAGGTTAGGTTTTTTTTTTTTTTTTTTTTTTTTTTTTTGTTTTGGCAGGAGAGGGAAATCCTCATGGACGCCCAGACTGCCTCACTTATGAGGCAGTCTGGGCAGTGCCGGACTCTTACCGGCTAAAACCCACTCCTGCCTTTGCCCAGTGTCCCTCTGACATAATCAGAGCCCTTTTTAGACCAATGTGTTGTGATTCTTGTCGTCCTTTGGTTCTCATTTTTAGGTCAGTCCCGTAATAGGAAGTAGGGGGTTCCTGAAAGCGATCATCGCCTCACTTTGTCTGCTATTGCCTTGTGTTGTTTAGGTGAAGGTGGTTTTAACAGCTGACGTTTTTAACATATAGCTTATATATAATTATTATCTTATTTTCCTATAATACCTTAGTATTTAATTATTCCTATATTATTTGGGTATACCTTACTTATTTCAATAATATTTGTATTTTACACTAAATCTATTCTATTTTTTATGCTATGGCTATTCTAATATATACATAATATACTATATAGACATAATATTTCTTATACTAAATGCTTACTTTTATTTCTTATAATATATATATTTACTATTGATTTTATATTTCCGGTAAATTCTGGCAAACTCGCAGCTGCTGCTTGAACCATAATTTTGATCTCAACGAGCTCTTTTGACCACAACGGTAAGGTAAAATTGCTAATACGATTTGTTACTAATACAATTTGAAAGTTAATTTTTTTTTTTTTTTGGCTATTATGTGGATTTGTTTTTGACTCGGCTTTGAATTGGGCCAGTTTCTCATGAGACTGACTCCAATTTGCTACTGTAATGTACGCTTTTTGTGTATAAATTTTTAAATCATTACCGTTGTGGTTCCTACTTTCCGGGGGCTTTATTTCCACTTCAGCAATACGCCACCGACAGGCGTGCCAATGCGTCCCACTTGTTGCGCACCGGGCACTCTCCGTCGAAGGCGTTGTGGTCGGTCTTCTCCATCTTTGCTGACAGGCAGTTGTGGCAACGTGGCGCCTCCGCTGCCATGCGTGATGGACAGTCAGCCCGGAGGTGAGGGTCACCGCAGTGGATGCAGAGGTCAGCGGGCTGCGTGCACAGTTTTCGGCTGTGGCCGAAGCACAGGCAGCGAGTGCACTGCACCAGTGGTGACTGATCCAGCACCCGCACTCGCTGCAGGTCAATGTGCACGCGACCCGCCGTCGTTAGCCTCTGCCACACAGTGGGGGACACCTGCAGGATGACGTGGCACATGTGGGGGTTCCTCGTCCTTCGACGGTACTTCACCCCCAACCTCACGTCATCCGCAGGAATGTCCCCGACCAGGTGGGTGTTTTGTCGCTGCAGGGACTGGAGGATCTCAGCATCCGTGTGGCAGGAGAGGACGTCCCTGATGATAATAAGAGGGTCCTTATTCTTGACCTCTTCTGCCACCAGATTGCCCGTCCTCCGAATCCTCTCGGTCACCCTCATCATCTCCTCTCTGGTCTTGAAGCCGACCACTACCTTCTGGTCCCTCGCTTTGCGCAGCCGCTCCACCCTGGTGCCCTCATTTTTGGCATCGACCGCCGTCCTGAGCTTCTCAAGAACCTCTTCACCGGTGTCCTGATCATTCACAGATGATACTACAACCGAGTGAAGAGGCTCCCGGATGTTCTGCTTTTGGCCGGCGGCGATCTCCGCAAATGTTGGGCCTTGGCCTGCGACAAAGCGAGGGGCCACCTGGAGTTGCTCCGACAGAGCCTGGGTGTACTGTTTGCACTCCTGCAGCGCCTGTTTGTGCTGTTGAAGGCCTTCCATCAGGCTCTTCATCAGCTCTGTCGGTTCTACCATGGACGGGATAAGTGGCGCGGGCACCGGTGTCATTGCTGGCACGACTGCAGGTGCGACTGCAGGCGCAACCGCAGGTGCCGGCACGACGGGAGTCTTGCTCCGCTCGGATTCCTTCACCAGTTCATAGAGCCGGTTAATCGCGTCAAGGACCCCAGTCTTTATTTCGGTTTTGAGGTTTCGAGAGTTGCCCAAATGAAGCTTAGCTTTATTCAGGCAAGC
Organism: Apamea crenata; assembly: GCA_949629185.1. Taxonomy (NCBI): domain Eukaryota; kingdom Metazoa; phylum Arthropoda; class Insecta; order Lepidoptera; family Noctuidae; genus Apamea; species Apamea crenata. Next base: position 16,441,017 of record OX451374.1, read on the forward strand.
TCTCGCCTCCGCTGTGAGACTGGGGTACCTTGATTCCGGTCTGGTTCCTTCGGTCTCCGAGTTGTTTGGTGGCAGTGGTGTGGTGTCGCGCTTTGGTATGGCCAGGGACTTGACCTGGGGCTCAGACTTTCCGGCCTCCCACTCCCCAATGCTTCGCCTCACGCTGGGAAGCGAGGGTCCAGCCTTTTCTATCGAGCGCGGTGAGCCCATGGTGCCCGGTGAGCTCACGTCTTTCTTGGCTGGTGTGCGGAACATGGTGGCCTTTGTGAACGTAAGGTTCATGTAGTACGGTCAGAGGGCACTTGCGTCGCTTCTAAGTCCCTGTAAATGGGGGATCAGCAAAGTAAAATTTATAGAGACGAGCCTTGTAAAAGAGGACTCGGTCGGATAATATAAAATATATTTAAAATATTTCAATAAAAACTCCCCTGAGGGCGCCAACTACCTTAAAAACAATTATTTTTTAAAATTAACCAACAGGTTTTGGTGTATACGTAGCTAACGGTAACCAACCAACAGGTAACGGTGGTCGGTAACGGTAACCAACAGGTTTTGGTGTATACGTAGCTGGAAGAGCTAAATTGATAATAAAAATTTTTTGCCCAAAACCCAACGTCTACCTTCCTATAGACCAGAGGGCGGGTGGGTGATGAATTTTTTGCGAGCTAGGCGCACGTGCGAGGTGTCAAAAGACGCGTCTCCGCGCGGGCTAGTCAACTATTTGTGTTCCTGGAATAATCCCGAAGAAAAATCGGGAATTATCCTGAAAAAACTGATTTTATGACCAAAAAGTATGTAAAAACACCGAATAACACCACCGAAACGGGACTCGACTTCGCGGAACGCGCACGGGAGCACAGGTAAGGCAGGCAAGTATCGGATTAAATTATTAAAAACAGGAATATACTGAAAATTTTGAATAAAAAATGAAATAGTGTTTTTTAAAAGGAGTTTTTATGAAAAATTTTACAAGTCAATTACGAAAAAAAGGTTTTTCGCGAATTTGTCAATTATCCCTAGCGGGAACGTTACAGGGAGCCTAATTAAGATTCAAAATGCTGAAAACAGCTTGATATTGCGTCACCGGGATGCAAAGATATGGCGTTTTGATCAAAAACGTGTATCCCTTAGGTAGATTTCGTCTATGTATCAGTACTATTGACTGCAAAGAGTTTCAGGAATAACAGAAGTACTATGCGAGCTAGGCGCACGGGCGAGGTGTCAAAAGACGCGTCTCCGCGCGGGCTAGTCAACTATTTGTGTTCCTGGAATAATCCCGAAGAAAAATCGGGAATTATCCTGAAAAAACTGATTTTATGACCAAAAAGTATGTAAAAACACCGAATAACACCACCGAAACGGGACTCGACTTCGCGGAACGCGCACGGGAGCACAGGTAAGGCAGGCAAGTATCGGATTAAATTATTAAAAACAGGAATATACTGAAAATTTTGAATAAAAAATGAAATAGTGTTTTTTAAAGGGAGTTTTTATGAAAAATTTTACAAGTCAATTACGAAAAAAAGGTTTTTCGCGAATTTGTCAATTATCCCTAGCGGGAACGTTACAGGGAGCCTAATTAAGATTCAAAATGCTGAAAACAGCTTGATATTGCGTCACCGGGATGCAAAGATATGGCGTTTTGATCAAAAACGTGTATCCCTTAGGTAGATTTCGTCTATGTATCAGTACTATTGACTGCAAAGAGTTTCAGGAATAACAGAAGTACTATGCGAGCTAGGCGCACGGGCGAGGTGTCAAAAGACGCGTCTCCGCGCGGGCTAGTCAACTATTTGTGTTCCTGGAATAATCCCGAAGAAAAATCGGGAATTATCCTGAAAAAACTGATTTTATGACCAAAAAGTATGTAAAAACACCGAATAACACCACCGAAACGGGACTCGACTTCGCGGAACGCGCACGGGAGCACAGGTAAGGCAGGCAAGTATCGGATTAAATTATTAAAAACAGGAATATACTGAAAATTTTGAATAAAAAATGAAATAGTGTTTTTTAAAAGGAGTTTTTATGAAAAATTTTACAAGTCAATTACGAAAAAAAGGTTTTTCGCGAATTTGTCAATTATCCCTAGCGGGAACGTTACAGGGAGCCTAATTAAGATTCAAAATGCTGAAAACAGCTTGATATTGCGTCACCGGGATGCAAAGATATGGCGTTTTGATCAAAAACGTGTATCCCTTTTTTTTTTTTTTTTTTTTTGTGGATGGGAAATCATCAAATGACCCCTCCCGCTCTGGGTGGAGCGGAAGGGAGTGTCAGACTTTTACTGACTAAAACCCACCCGTGTTCCGTCCTTAGCCCTTTCTGTTCCAGGGCAGCGGTTAACCTTTCGGAAAATCCCACCGCCCCGGCAGGCTTCGGCCCTGTGGGGCCCCGTCCTCTGCTGACATCTCTTTGAGGCGCGCGTGGAACACAACGCGCCGTCCGGCACGGGCCTGGTCCTGATCGGACGGTGAGCTACCCATTACTCACCGCCCGCAGGCCCGCGCCTACGGTGGCCGGGAGTCGTCACGCGGCTCCCGACGCCCGGAGCGTCTCCCGCGGCGGCTGAGGCGTGAGGTGTTCTCCCTCAGCCTCCCCGCCACCTCCTTCGCTAGCATGACTGCTTCGCAGAAGGAGGTGACTGCCTCCCATTCTCTCTCGCCCCGGACCATGGCTTGCACCAGGGCCGGGCGCGAGAGGTCGCCGCCGTTGCCGATCGCCTCCACGAGGACACGGCGGGTCTCCGCCCAAGCAGGGCAGACCTCCACCGTGTGCTCCACCGTGTCCTCTGGGCGATCCGGGCAGTGGTGACACCCGGGCGTCTCCTCCCGCCTGATGATGTGCAGGAACCTCCCGAAACATCCGTGTCCGGAGAGGACCTGCGTCAGGCGGTACGTGAGAGCGCCGTGACGCCTCTCTAGCCACTCCTCAAAGAGGGGTCTTATCGCCGCTATCGCGGCGTGCCCTGCGCTGGGTTGCGATAGTCGCGCCTTCCATTCCGCCATGAGATCGCGCCGGAGGTCCGTCCGCTCCGCAGCGATTTGCCGCGGGTGCAGAGTTTCCCCCCGGCGTAGTGCCTCCGAGGTGTCAAAAGACGCGTCTCCGCGCGGGCTAGCGGACAATTATGTTCCTGGAATAATCCCGAAGAAAAATCGGGAATTATCCTGAAAAAACTGATTTTACGACCAAAAAGTATGTAAAAACACCGAATAACACCACCGAAACGGGACTCGACTTCGCGGAACGCGCACGGGAGTACAGGTAAGGCAGGTAAGTATCGGATTAAATTATTAAAAACCAGGAATAGACTGAAAATTTTGAATAAAAAATGATATAGTGTTTTTTAAAGGGAGTTTCTATGAAAATTTTTACAAGTCAATAACGAAAAAGTGTTTTTCGCGAAATTGTCAATTATCCCTAGTGGGAACGTTACAGGGAGTCTAGTTAAGGTTCAAAATGCTGAAAACAGCTTGATATTGCGTCACCGGGATGCAAAGATATGGCGTTTTGATCAAAAACGTGTATCCCTTAGGTAGATTTCGTCTATGTATCAGTACTATTGACTGTAAAGAGTTTCTGGAATAACAGAAGTACTATGCGAGCTAGGCGCACGGGCGAGGTGTCAAAAGACGCGTCTCCGCGCGGGCTAGCGGACAATTATGTTCCTGGAATAATCCCGAAGAAAAATCGGGAATTATCCTGAAAAAACTGATTTTACGACCAAAAAGTATGTAAAAACACCGAATAACACCACCGAAACGGGACTCGACTTCGCGGAACGCGCACGGGAGTACAGGTAAGGCAGGTAAGTATCGGATTAAATTATTAAAAACCAGGAATAGACTGAAAATTTTGAATAAAAAATGATATAGTGTTTTTTAAAGGGAGTTTCTATGAAATTTTTTACAAGTCAATAACGAAAAAGTGTTTTTCGCGAAATTGTCAATTATCCCTAGTGGGAACGTTACAGGGAGTCTAGTTAAGGTTCAAAATGCTGAAAACAGCTTGATATTGCGTCACCGGGATGCAAAGATATGGCGTTTTGATCAAAAACGTGTATCCCTTAGGTAGATTTCGTCTATGTATCAGTACTATTGACTGTAAAGAGTTTCTGGAATAACAGAAGTACTATGCGAGCTAGGCGCACGGGCGAGGTGTCAAAAGACGCGTCTCCGCGCGGGCTAGCGGACAATTATGTTCCTGGAATAATCCCGAAGAAAAATCGGGAATTATCCTGAAAAAACTGATTTTACGACCAAAAAGTATGTAAAAACACCGAATAACACCACCGAAACGGGACTCGACTTCGCGGAACGCGCACGGGAGTACAGGTAAGGCAGGTAAGTATCGGATTAAATTATTAAAAACCAGGAATAGACTGAAAATTTTGAATAAAAAATGAAATAGTGTTTTTTAAAGGGAGTTTCTATGAAAATTTTTACAAGTCAATAACGAAAAAGTGTTTTTCGCGAAATTGTCAATTATCCCTAGTGGGAACGTTACAGGGAGTCTAGTTAAGGTTCAAAATGCTGAAAACAGCTTGATATTGCGTCACCGGGATGCAAAGATATGGCGTTTTGATCAAAAACGTGTATCCCTTAGGTAGATTTCGTCTATGTATCAGTACTATTGACTGTAAAGAGTTTCTGGAATAACAGAAGTACTATGCGAGCTAGGCGCACGGGCGAGGTGTCAAAAGACGCGTCTCCGCGCGGGCTAGCGGACAATTATGTTCCTGGAATAATCCCGAAGAAAAATCGGGAATTATCCTGAAAAAACTGATTTTACGACCAAAAAGTATGTAAAAACACCGAATAACACCACCGAAACGGGACTCGACTTCGCGGAACGCGCACGGGAGCACAGGTAAGGCAGGCAAGTATCGGATTAAATTATTAAAAACAGGAATATACTGAAAATTTTGAATAAAAAATGAAATAGTGTTTTTTAAAAGGAGTTTTTATGAAAAATTTTACAAGTCAATTACGAAAAAAAGGTTTTTCGCGAATTTGTCAATTATCCCTAGCGGGAACGTTACAGGGAGCCTAATTAAGATTCAAAATGCTGAAAACAGCTTGATATTGCGTCACCGGGATGCAAAGATATGGCCGGTTAGGTTAGGTTAGGTTAGGTTAGGTTTTTTTTTTTTTTTTTTTTTTTTTTTTTTTGTTTTGGCAGGAGAGGGAAATCCTCATGGACGCCCAGACTGTCTCACTTATGAGCCAGTCTGGGCAGTGCCGGACTCTTACCGGCTAAAACCCACTCCTGCCCTGCTTGGTGTCCTCTGACATCATCAGAGCCCTTGGTTCAGCGAATTTATAATAATTTAGTAAGAGAAAAAGAAATTTAATGCATCGGTTTGAAACCAAATAACAAAGAGAGGTGTGTCTCTGGCGTGACCAACAAATAACTCACAACAGCAATCACTAAAACTAACATACATAAATCTATACTATATTATAATTTCTATATCTATGCTACGAGTATCTATTATTACCTTACTTCTAAGTGGACCTTATAATTATAACTTATCTAGACTGTAGCGTTTACTTATGGCTAACCTATTGTAATTTTAAGCTATCTTAACTATTATGATACTTAACTATATACTTATTATATATTTAGTATCAAAATTTTCTTACGCTATCTTATTTCTTCTAAATACTATTTTTGCTACCTCTGTACAATATTCTAAAAACGCCTTCCTTTGTTTTCCCTTTATCAGGCCAGGTAGGTTCTGGGGGTCCAACGAGACGCCGAGATGCTGCTCTATATCATACCGCATTTTCGCGGTGATTGGACACTCCAGCAATACGTGCAAGACGGTCTCCTCCACGCCGGGCTCACAGGCGCACGATGGGTTCTCCTTACACTTGAAGCGTTTCAAGTATGCAGAGAACCCACCGTGCCCCGTCAGAATTTGCGTGGTTATGCTTGTGGGAGCCATCTTGCGCACCACACTGTACGCTTCCACCGCGTCAGGGAAGAAAAGTTTGGTGCCCGAAGCCGTGTCACCCGACCCATACCTCCCGTTCCATTCCTCAAGCGTGTCCGACCGGATTTGTCGCTTGACGAATGACACGGGACACAGGTCGTAGTCCGGCCTCTTCTTCGACCCCAGGGCGGCCTCCTTTGCGAGCTGGTCGGCTCTCTCGTTTCCCTCCAACCCTGCGTGGGCCTTGATCCAGAACAAGGAGACACTCTTGTTCTGGAGCTTACAGCGCCGTAAGGTGTCTCTTGTATCCACGGCCAAGGGGTGGGGGGAACTTAGATTGATAACCGACTGAAGAGCCGCCATAGAGTCGCTGAAGATGCCGAACGAGGTTTCACGTGACTTGAGCACCTCCCCCGCAGCTCTTTGCAAGGCCAGGAGTTCAGCCTGGTAGACGGTGCAGTAAGACGGCAAAGCAAGCTTGAGGGCCTTTGTTTCGGTAGTGTTATTCCACAAGGATAGCGCCGCTCCGACTTTGCCCTCAATCTTGCTGCCGTCAGTGAAAATCCGTACAGCGAAATTGCTGTGGTTGTGGTATTGATCCTCGTCTACCAGGCTTCCAAACTCCAGACTCATTTGTTCCGCGGGGTGTGGGGCCTCCAGCGCTGGAGCCATCCGTTCCACCTCCCGGTCTCCTAGTGCGGGCTGGGGCTCTCCCCTCTTAGCTCCGTAGAGCGCAGCCGCTTCCCGGATACGGAGATCGAGCGGGAGTATCCCAGCCAGAACCAGTGCCGAGTTTAGGGAGACTGTACGGTAGGCTCTGCACAGCTTCTGAGCAAACCCTCTCTGGACGACGTTGAGCTGCTTCCTGATCCCCAGCTTGTTGGCAGCTGGTGCCCATGCACTTGCGGCGTACAGCACGATAGGTTCCACAGCTGCAGTGTAGATGGCCCTTATTACCTCCGGGTGCAGACCCCAACTGACCCGGGCTGCTCTGGCCAGCTGCTTGTATATAGCTATCGCCTTTTTACAGACGACAGCTATATGTTTGTTGAAGGTCAGCTTGGCGTCTATGACCAGCCCTAATATTTTAACATCTTGGGACATTCCAATGTCGATCCCTCCCATGCTCAAGCGTGGCGTGTCATACTTGAGCTTCCGCGTTAGCACCATCGCACAGGTTTTGTGCGGCGCGAATTTCAACCGATTTCTGACACCCCACGCTCGAACATGTTCGAGAGCGGCATTGGCTTGTCCCTCGATTTTTTGAGCTGTGTCCCCGTCAAACACCAACACCACATCGTCGGCAAATGCCTGACAGTACTCACCCCTACTCTCCAGCTGTTTCAGGAGCGGGTCAAGCAGCAAGTTCCAGAGAATGGGCCCCCCTATAGACCCCTGGACGCAACCTTTGCTGGTTTGCCTTCTGCTCTCCTCCCCAGCGTACCTCATGGTGACCACCCTGTCACTGAGGTAACTACTGACTACCCGTCTCAGATTCACAGGACACTTTTCCTCAGCCAATCGCACCTTAATAGCCGGCCACCACGCACTGTCGAAAGCTCCCTCGATATCAAGTGACACGAGCGTGACGATCTTTTTCTGTGCCAGCTTTCCTCGGATGTGCTGCACGAGAGTAACGAGGGAGTCTTCAGTGCTTTTTTGGGGCATAAAGCCGTATTGGCGAGTACTAATCCTGGGTAACAGGTAGAATCTGAGACGAGCAACCAGCATCTTTTCGTACACTTTCCCAAGGACAGGCAAAAGCCCAATCGGCCTGTACGACTTTGGTACGGTGTACGAGTCTTTGCCCGGCTTTCTGAGCACAACCACCGTAGCTTCCTTCCAGGTCTTCGGGAAGTGGTGGTGTGCCAGGCATTTATTAAGCAGTGCCAGGAAGTATTCGGGGTCACATTTTATGGCCTGAGAGCAGATGTCAGCCGTGAGGCCGTCGGCTCCCGGGGCCTTTTTTGGGTTGAACAACACCATGGACCGGCTAAGCTCGCTATGGGTGAACGGTGGGTCATGTCGTTCATCATGGCTCCACGCGTTTACCGTCTCTGCCAGTTGTCGGGTTTGGCGATGGTCCATGTTGTCGTCTTCCTCTCGGTCCTCGGGATAGAAAGTCTCGGCCAACAGCCTCACAGAGCCCTTCGCGTCCAGGGTCTCTCCATCCATCTGGAGCGGTAGGTCTTCCTCTCTCTTCGATATCCTACCCATTACCCTGTATATCCCTTCCCAAACCCCTTCTCTGTCCTGCCTCCCGCAAAACTCCTTCCAACTATCTGCTTGAGCCTTTGTCACCGCTTCCTTGTACTCCTCTCTCGCCTCCAGGTACAGGCTAACAACCATCGCCCTTCGGACCGGCGCTGCGTTCCTGACTCTGGCTTTCCTGGTGGCGACCTGCCTCTTCATCTTCGCGAGTTCCTCGGACCACCACGGCATGGTGAGTGTTTCTGTGTTGTGTTTGTGTGGTATTGTGTCTCTGCATGTGTCAGTTATGGCTTGTGTGTATGTGTTAATTGTTGCGTCTAGTTGGTCAATAGTGTGTATGTTTGACAAGTCCACTAGGGTTAACTTTTGATCCAGCATAACCTGGGACAGTTTCACATGAAACTGCCTCCAGTTAGCCTTCTTGGTGTTGTATACCCTAGTGGTCCGTTCGATTGCCATACCCTTTGACTTGTGTAAATGTATGCAGAAGGCTATGCCGTTGTGGTCGGAACTCGTGAGATCCTCCTCGATCCGCCAGCCGTCTACCAGGTCGAGCATGTCAGCCGAACAGGCCGTCACGTCCACGTGGCTGCTGAACCTCACCCCACCTCTTACGGTGTCGAAGGTTGGGATGTCTCCCATGTTGAGGATCTGTAACCCCGATTCCCCCAGTGCTCCACACATCTGCTCCCCTCTCAGGTCTTCGTTGCTGCTACCCCACCAAGTACTTTTCGCGTTTGCGTCTCCTCCAATAACCAACCTGCTGGTGCCTATCTCTTGCTCTATCCGCTTTAGATGCTCCAGGTATGGCTCCATGGGTTTGTCCGGCTCGAAGTAGAAGGATACCAGCGTGATCGTCCAGGCTCTGGTTCGGATTCCCACCACGACGATGTTGTTTGTGGTGAGTTGCGGGTACTGTAAGACGTCCAGATCTTTGTCAAAGACGGCTATTGCCGCCTTTACAGTCCCTTCTCCTACCTCAGAGCTCTGGAAGACCCTTACGCCCCGGTAACTCTTCATCCTTCTCACTCCACCCACGTAGGGCTCCTGGAGCAAAGCTACGGCGACTTTTCGCTTATCAGCTTCGAGCAAGAGCTCGTTTGTTGCAAGCTGGCTCCGTTGCAGGTTGGCCTGGATCATTTTGTACTCAGTGGTGGTCGTAGGCACAACTTTAGCAATATGCTACTGACGCTCGGGCTAATGCGTCCCACTTCCTTCGCATCGGGCATTCGCTGCTAAATGCATTGTGTTCGTGGTTGGGGATCTTGGCTCTGGTGCAGTTGACGCACACCGCTGCCTCGCCGATCCTTGTGTCTGGGCAGTCCGCCCTGAGGTGCGGGCCGCCACAGTGGCTGCACAAGTCGGCTGGCTCCTTGCAGAAGCGCTTGCCGTGACCGTACGCCAAGCAGCGGGTACACTGCACCAGTGGTGTTTGGTCCTCAACGCGCACTCTTTGGAGGTCGATATGAACGCGACCCGCCAAAGTCAGCCTCTGCCACACTGCTGGGGACACCTGCAGGATGATGTGGCACAAGTGGGGGTTCCTCGTCTTACGACGGTATTTCACCCCCAACCTCACATCATCCGCAGGTATGTCCCCGAGCAGGTGGGTGTTCTGTCTTTTCAGGGCCTGCATTACCTCATCATCCGTGTGCACGGAGAGGACGTCCCTAACTATGATGAGCGGGTCCTTATTTTTAACTTCTTCCACCACTAGGTTTCCCGCTTTTCGGATCCTTTCAGTGACCCTGTTCAGCTCTTCCTTTGTTCGGAAGCCGACCACAACCTTTTGGTCCCTCGCCTTCCGCAGCCGTTCCACTCTAGTGCCCTCATTTCGGGCATCGACCGCCGTCCTGAGCTTCTCAATAACCTCTTCACCGGTGTCCTGATCATTCACAGATGATACGACTACCGAGTGAAGAGGCTCTTGGATATTCTGCTTCGGGCCGGCGGCCATTTCCGCGAAGGTCGGGCCTTGGCCTGGGACGTAGCGAGGGGCCTGCTTGATTTGCTCCGACAGAGCCTGGGTGTGTTGTTGGCATTCCTCTAACGCCTTCCTGTGCTCCTTGAGGCCTGCCACAAGGGTCTGCATCAGCTCTGTCGGATCTGTGGGCGGCTTAAGTGGCGCGGCCACCGGTGAGACCGCAGGTTCGAGTGCGAGAACAGGTACACCGGGATCCCTGCTTCGCTCCGACTCCTTAACGATTTCATAGAGCCGGTTTATAGCTTCAGTAACCCCAGTCTTTATCTCCGCTTTGAGGTTGCGAGAGTTACCTAAATGCAGCTTTGCCTTATTCAGGCAAGCTCTCGCCTCCGCTGTGAGACTGGGGTACCTCGACACCGGTCTCGTTGCTGGCCTCGTGTTATCTCCAGATGCTCGGTGCGTCTCTAGAGTGCTAGGAGCAGGTGGTGTGGTGACGGGCTTTGGGTTAGTCAGGGACTTGGCTGGAGGCTCAGTTTTCCCAGCCTCCCATTCCCCGATGCTGCGCCTCACATTTAGAAGCGAGGGTCCAGCCTTCTCAATCGAGCGCGGTGAGGACCTGGAGCCCGGCGAGCTTGCGTCTCTTTTAGCCGGTGTGCGGAACATGTCGGTGGTGTGTGTGAAGGTGGTGTTCATACAAGATACGTCAGAGGACACCGACGATATTTCTATGTCCCTGTAAAGAGGGGATCAGCAAAGTAATATTAATTATAGAAACGAGCCCTGTAACAGAGGACTCGGTCGGATAATATAAAAAAAAAAATATTAAAAATATATCAATAAAACTCCCCTGAGGGCGCCAACTACCTTAAAAAACAATTATTTTTATAATTTACCAACAGGTTTTGGTGTATACGTAGCTGGAAGAGCTAATTTGACGTAAAAAATTTTTTGCCTAAAACCCAATGTCTACCTTCCTATAGACCAGAGGGCGGGTGGGTGGTCAAATTTTTTACGTATCGGATTAAATTATTAGTAGTATCGGATTAAATTATTAAAAACCAGGAATAGACTGAAAATTTTGAATAAAATTTAAAATAGTGCTTTCTAAAGGGAGTTTTTTGAAAATTTTTACAAGTCAATAAACGAAAAAGTGTTTTTCGCGAAATTGTCAATTATCCCTAGTGGGAACGTTACAGGGAGTCTAGTTTAGGTTTAAAATGCTGAAAACAGCTTGATATTGCGTCACCGGGATGCAAAGATATGAGGTTTTTATCAAAAACGTGTATCCCTTAGGTAGATTTCGTCTATGTATCAGTACTATTGACTGTAAAGAGTTTCTGGAATATCAGAAGTACTATGCGAGCTAGGCGCACGGGCGAGGTGTCAAAAGACGCGTCTCCGCGCGGGCTAGCAAACAATTTTGTTTCTGGAATAATCCCGAAGAAAAATCGGGAATTATCCTGGAAAAACTGATTTTATGACCAAAAAGTATGTAAAAACACCGAATAACACCACCGAAACGGGACTCGACTTCGCGGAACGCGCACGGGAGTACAGGTAAGGCAGGTTAGTATCGGATTAAATTATTAAAAACCAGGAATAGACTGAAAATTTTGAATAAAATTTAAAATAGTGCTTTCTAAAGGGAGTTTTTTGAAAATTTTTACAAGTCAATAAACGAAAAAGTGTTTTTCGCGAAATTGTCAATTATCCCTAGTGGGAACGTTACAGGGAGTCTAGTTTAGGTTTAAAATGCTGAAAACAGCTTGATATTGCGTCACCGGGATGCAAAGATATGAGGTTTTTATCAAAAACGTGTATCCCTTAGGTAGATTTCGTCTATGTATCAGTACTATTGACTGTAAAGAGTTTCTGGAATATCAGAAGTACTATGCGAGCTAGGCGCACGGGCGAGGTGTCAAAAGACGCGTCTCCGCGCGGGCTAGCAAACAATTTTGTTTCTGGAATAATCCCGAAGAAAAATCGGGAATTATCCTGGAAAAACTGATTTTATGACCAAAAAGTATGTAAAAACACCGAATAACACCACCGAAACGGGACTCGACGAACTTTACGTTTGTTATATTTCTCGATGCTTAGTCTGGATATCTATTCATTAGGAATTACCATATTCAGAAAAGCAGAGGTCTAAACGTCTTTATTCCTTTTGAGTACCCTGGTCGCAACTGTTACGCAGTATTCTAATAGAATCTTTCTATATTTAGTTACTGACATCAAGCTTGGTATACTGTGTTTGTCTATTCTGGTGTCGAGTTTTTGTTCGGCGTTGTACCTCTCCGCTTCAAAAACTGGGCATTCTGTCATGATGTGTGCGATCGACTCCACTTTATCCGGCTCACAGGTACACCATGGGTTCTCCTTACACCTGAAACGGTGCAGGTATTCGGAGAATCCACCGTGACCTGTCAGGATTTGTGTGACTATTCCGACTGGTTTTAGTTTCAACACAATTCGGTGGGCGTCGATCGCATCTGGGAGGAAAAGTTTGGTGACTGATGCTGTCTCGCCGTTCCGGTACCTCCTGTTCCATTCGTCAAGCGACCCCAACCGGATCTGCCGCTTGACGAATGAAACCGGGCAGCGGTCATAGTCCGGCCTCTTTTTGGACCGGAGTGCAGCCTCTTTCGCGAGGTGGTCCGCGCGTTCGTTGCCTTCTAGGCCTGCGTGCGCCTTTACCCAGAACAAGGACACATCTTTGCTCTGGGATAAAGCTGCGGCAACGTTCGCTCTTGCCTCCACGGCCAGGGCGTGGAGGTTAGGTTAGGTTAGGTTAGGTTTTTTTTTTTTTTTTTTTTTTTTTTTTTTGTTTTGGCAGGAGTGGGAAATCCTCATGGACGCCCAGACTGTCTCACTTATGAGCCAGTCTGGGCAGTGCCGGACTCTTACCGGCTAAAACCCACTCCTGCCCTGCTTGGTGTCCTCTGACATCATCAGAGCCCTTGGTTCTGCGAATTTATAATAATTTAATAAGAGAAAAAGAAATTTAATGCAACAGTTTGAAACCAAATAACAAAGAGAGGTGTGTCTCTGGCGTGACCAACAAAGAACTCACAGCAGCAATCACTAAAACTAACATACATAAATCTATACTATATTATAATTTCTATATCTATGCTACGAGTATCTATTATTACCTTACTTCTAAGTGGACCTTATAATTTTAACTTATCTAGACTGTACCGTTTACTTATGGCTAACCTATTGTAATTTTAAGCTATCTTAACTATTATGATACTTAACTATATACTTATTATATATTTAGTATCAAAATTTTCTTACGCTATCTTATTTCTTCTAAATACTATTTTTGCTACCTCTGTACAATATTCTAAAAACGCCTTCCTTTGTCTTCCCTTTATCAGGCCAGGTAGGTTCTGGGGGTCCAACGAGACGGCGAGATGCTGCTCTATATCATACCGCATTTTCGCGGTGATTGGACACTCCAGCAATACGTGCAAGACGGTCTCCTCCACGCCGGGCTCACAGGCGCACGATGGGTTCTCCTTACACTTGAAGCGTTTCAAGTATGCAGAGAACCCACCGTGCCCCGTCAGAATTTGCGTGGTTATGCTTGTGGGAGCCATCTTGCGCACCACACTGTATGCTTCCACCGCGTCAGGGAAGAAAAGTTTGGTGCCCGAAGCCGTGTCACCCGACCCATACCTCCCGTTCCATTCCACAAGCGTGTCCGACCGGATTTGTCGCTTGACGAATGACACGGGACACAGGTCGTAGTCCGGCCTCTTCTTCGACCCCAGGGCGGCCTCCTTTGCGAGCTGGTCGGCTCTCTCGTTTCCCTCCAACCCTGCGTGGGCCTTGATCCAGAACAAGGAGACACTCTTGTTCTGGAGCTTACAGCGCCGTAAGGTGTCTCTTGTATCCACGGCCAAGGGGTGGGGGGAACTTAGATTGATAACCGACTGAAGAGCCGCCATAGAGTCGCTGAAGATGCCGAACGAGGTTTCACGTGACTTGAGCACCTCCCCGGCAGCTCTTTGCAAGGCCAGGAGTTCAGCCTGGTAGACGGTGCAGTAAGACGGCAAAGCAAGCTTGAGGGCCTTTGTTTCGGTAGTGTTATTCCACAAGGATAGCGCCGCTCCGACTTTGCCCTCAATCTTGCTGCCGTCAGTGAAAATCCGTACAGCGAAATTGCTGTGGTTGTGGTATTGATCCTCGTCTACCAGGCTTCCAAACTCCAGACTCATTTGTTCCGCGGGGTGTGGGGCCTCCAGCGCTGGAGCCATCCGTTCCACCTCCCGGTCTCCTAGTGCGGGCTGGGGCTCTCCCCTCTTAGCTCCGTAGAGCGCAGCCGCTTCCCGGATACGGAGATCGAGCGGGAGTATCCCAGCCAGAACCAGTGCCGAGTTTAGGGAGACTGTACGGTAGGCTCTGCACAGCTTCTGAGCAAACCCTCTCTGGACGACGTTGAGCTGCTTCCTGATCCCCAGCTTGTTGGCAGCTGGTGCCCATGCACTTGCGGCGTACAGCACGATAGGTTCCACAGCTGCAGTGTAGATGGCCCTTATTACCTCCGGGTGCAGACCCCAACTGACCCGGGCTGCTCTGGCCAGCTGCTTGTATATAGCTATCGCCTTTTTACAGACGACAGCTATATGTTTGTTGAAGGTCAGCTTGGCGTCTATGACCAGCCCTAATATTTTAACATCTTGGGACATTCCAATGTCGATCCCTCCCATGCTCAAGCGTGGCGTGTCATACTTGAGCTTCCGCGTTAGCACCATCGCACAGGTTTTGTGCGGCGCGAATTTCAACCGATTTCTGACACCCCACGCTCGAACATGTTCGAGAGCGGCATTGGCTTGTCCCTCGATTTTTTGAGCTGTGTCCCCGTCAAACACCAACACCACATCGTCGGCAAATGCCTGACAGTACTCACCCCTACTCTCCAGCTGTTTCAGGAGCGGGTCAAGCAGCAAGTTCCAGAGAATGGGCCCCCCTATAGACCCCTGGACGCAACCTTTGCTGGTTTGCCTTCTGCTCTCCTCCCCAGCGTACCTCATGGTGACCACCCTGTCACTGAGGTAACTACTGACTACCCGTCTCAGATTCACAGGACACTTTTCCTCAGCCAATCGCACCTTAATAGCCGGCCACCACGCACTGTCGAAAGCTCCCTCGATATCAAGTGACACGAGCGTGACGATCTTTTTCTGTGCCAGCTTTCCTCGGATGTGCTGCACGAGAGTAACGAGGGAGTCTTCAGTGCTTTTTTGGGGCATAAAGCCGTATTGGCGAGTACTAATCCTGGGTAACAGGTAGAATCTGAGACGAGCAACCAGCATCTTTTCGTACACTTTCCCAAGGACAGGCAAAAGCCCAATCGGCCTGTACGACTTTGGTACGGTGTACGAGTCTTTGCCCGGCTTTCTGAGCACAACCACCGTAGCTTCCTTCCAGGTCTTCGGGAAGTGGTGGTGTGCCAGGCATTTATTAAGCAGTGCCAGGAAGTATTCGGGGTCACATTTTATGGCCTGAGAGCAGATGTCAGCCGTGAGGCCGTCGGCTCCCGGGGCCTTTTTTGGGTTGAACGACACCATGGACCGGCTAAGCTCGCTATGGGTGAACGGTGGGTCATGTCGTTCATCATGGCTCCACGCGTTTACCGTCTCTGCCAGTTGTCGGGTTTGGCGATGGTCCATGTTGTCGTCTTCCTCTCGGTCCTCGGGATAGAAAGTCTCGGCCAACAGCCTCACAGAGCCCTTCGCGTCCAGGGTCTCTCCATCCATCTGGAGCGGTAGGTCTTCCTCTCTCTTCGATATCCTACCCATTACCCTGTATATCCCTTCCCAAACCCCTTCTCTGTCCTGCCTCCCGCAAAACTCCTTCCAACTATCTGCTTGAGCCTTTGTCACCGCTTCCTTGTACTCCTCTCTCGCCTCCAGGTACAGGCTAACAACCATCGCCCTTCGGACCGGCGCTGCGTTCCTGACTCTGGCTTTCCTGGTGGCGACCTGCCTCTTCATCTTCGCGAGTTCCTCGGACCACCACGGCATGGTGAGTGTTTCTGTGTTGTGTTTGTGTGGTATTGTGTCTCTGCATGTGTCAGTTATGGCTTGTGTGTATGTGTTAATTGTTGCGTCTAGTTGGTCAATAGTGTGTATGTTTGACAAGTCCACTAGGGTTAACTTTTGATCCAGCATAACCTGGGACAGTTTCACATGAAACTGCCTCCAGTTAGCCTTCTTGGTGTTGTATACCCTAGTGGTCCGTTCGATTGCCATACCCTTTGACTTGTGTAAATGTATGCAGAAGGCTATGCCGTTGTGGTCGGAACTCGTGAGATCCTCCTCGATCCGCCAGCCGTCTACCAGGTCGAGCATGTCAGCCGAACAGGCCGTCACGTCCACGTGGCTGCTGAACCTCACCCCACCTCTTACGGTGTCGAAGGTTGGGATGTCTCCCATGTTGAGGATCTGTAACCCCGATTCCCCCAGTGCTCCACACATCTGCTCCCCTCTCAGGTCTTCGTTGCTGCTACCCCACCAAGTACTTTTCGCGTTTGCGTCTCCTCCAATAACCAACCTGCTGGTGCCTATCTCTTGCTCTATCCGCTTTAGATGCTCCAGGTATGGCTCCATGGGTTTGTCCGGCTCGAAGTAGAAGGATACCAGCGTGATCGTCCAGGCTCTGGTTCGGATTCCCACCACGACGATGTTGTTTGTGGTGAGTTGCGGGTACTGTAAGACGTCCAGATCTTTGTCAAAGACGGCTATTGCCGCCTTTACAGTCCCTTCTCCTACCTCAGAGCTCTGGAAGACCCTTACGCCCCGGTAACTCTTCATCCTTCTCACTCCACCCACGTAGGGCTCCTGGAGCAAAGCTACGGCGACTTTTCGCTTATCAGCTTCAAGCAAGAGCTCGTTTGTTGCAAGCTGGCTCCGTTGCAGGTTGGCCTGGATCATTTTGTACTCAGTGGTGGTCGTAGGCACAACTTTAGCAATATGCTACTGACGCTCGGGCTAATGCGTCCCACTTCCTTCGCATCGGGCATTCGCTGCTAAATGCATTGTGTTCGTGGTTGGGGATCTTGGCTCTGGTGCAGTTGACGCACACCGCTGCCTCGCCGATCCTTGTGTCTGGGCAGTCCGCCCTGAGGTGCGGGCCGCCACAGTGGCTGCACAAGTCGGCTGGCTCCTTGCAGAAGCGCTTGCCGTGACCGTACGCCAAGCAGCGGGTACACTGCACCAGTGGTGTTTGGTCCTCAACGCGCACTCTTTGGAGGTCGATATGAACGCGACCCGCCAAAGTCAGCCTCTGCCACACTGCTGGGGACACCTGCAGGATGATGTGGCACAAGTGGGGGTTCCTCGTCTTACGACGGTATTTCACCCCCAACCTCACATCATCCGCAGGTATGTCCCCGAGCAGGTGGGTGTTCTGTCTTTTCAGGGCCTGCATTACCTCATCATCCGTGTGCACGGAGAGGACGTCCCTAACTATGATGAGCGGGTCCTTATTTTTAACTTCTTCCACCACTAGGTTTCCCGCTTTTCGGATCCTTTCAGTGACCCTGTTCAGCTCTTCCTTTGTTCGGAAGCCGACCACAACCTTTTGGTCCCTCGCCTTCCGCAGCCGTTCCACTCTAGTGCCCTCATTTCGGGCATCGACCGCCGTCCTGAGCTTCTCAATAACCTCTTCACCGGTGTCCTGATCATTCACAGATGATACGACTACCGAGTGAAGAGGCTCTTGGATATTCTGCTTCGGGCCGGCGGCCATTTCCGCGAAGGTCGGGCCTTGGCCTGGGACGTAGCGAGGGGCCTGCTTGATTTGCTCCGACAGAGCCTGGGTGTGTTGTTGGCATTCCTCTAACGCCTTCCTGTGCTCCTTGAGGCCTGCCACAAGGGTCTGCATCAGCTCTGTCGGATCTGTGGGCGGCTTAAGTGGCGCGGCCACCGGTGAGACCGCAGGTTCGAGTGCGAGAACAGGTACACCGGGATCCCTGCTTCGCTCCGACTCCTTAACGATTTCATAGAGCCGGTTTATAGCTTCAGTAACCCCAGTCTTTATCTCCGCTTTGAGGTTGCGAGAGTTACCTAAATGCAGCTTTGCCTTATTCAGGCAAGCTCTCGCCTCCGCTGTGAGACTGGGGTACCTCGACACCGGTCTCGTTGCTGGCCTCGTGTTATCTCCAGATGCTCGGTGCGTCTCTAGAGTGCTAGGAGCAGGTGGTGTGGTGACGGGCTTTGGGTTAGTCAGGGACTTGGCTGGAGGCTCAGTTTTCCCAGCCTCCCATTCCCCGATGCTGCGCCTCACATTTAGAAGCGAGGGTCCAGCCTTCTCAATCGAGCGCGGTGAGGACCTGGAGCCCGGCGAGCTTGCGTCTCTTTTAGCCGGTGTGCGGAACATGTCGGTGGTGTGTGTGAAGGTGGTGTTCATACAAGATACGTCAGAGGACACCGACGATATTTCTATGTCCCTGTAAAGAGGGGATCAGCAAAGTAATATTAATTATAGAAACGAGCCCTGTAACAGAGGACTCGGTCGGATAATATAAAAAAAAAAATATTAAAAATATATCAATAAAACTCCCCTGAGGGCGCCAACTACCTTAAAAAACAATTATTTTTATAATTTACCAACAGGTTTTGGTGTATACGTAGCTGGAAGAGCTAATTTGACGTAAAAAATTTTTTGCCTAAAACCCAATGTCTACCTTCCTATAGACCAGAGGGCGGGTGGGTGGTCAAATTTTTTACGAGCTAGGCGCACGTGCGAGGTGTCAAAAGACGCGTCTCCGCGCGGGCTAGCAAACAATTTTGTTTCTGGAATAATCCCGAAGAAAAATCGGGAATTATCCTGGAAAAACTGATTTTATGACCAAAAAGTATGTAAAAACACCGAATAACACCACCGAAACGGGACTCGACTTCGCGGAACGCGCACGGGAGTACAGGTAAGGCAGGTTAGTATCGGATTAAATTATTAAAAACCAGGAATAGACTGAAAATTTTGAATAAAATTTAAAATAGTGCTTTCTAAAGGGAGTTTTTTGAAAATTTTTACAAGTCAATAAACGAAAAAGTGTTTTTCGCGAAATTGTCAATTATCCCTAGTGGGAACGTTACAGGGAGTCTAGTTTAGGTTTAAAATGCTGAAAACAGCTTGATATTGCGTCACCGGGATGCAAAGATATGAGGTTTTTATCAAAAACGTGTATCCCTTAGGTAGATTTCGTCTATGTATCAGTACTATTGACTGTAAAGAGTTTCTGGAATATCAGAAGTACTATGCGAGCTAGGCGCACGGGCGAGGTGTCAAAAGACGCGTCTCCGCGCGGGCTAGCAAACAATTTTGTTTCTGGAATAATCCCGAAGAAAAATCGGGAATTATCCTGGAAAAACTGATTTTATGACCAAAAAGTATGTAAAAACACCGAA